>JAKOGI010000311.1:350000-602500 GCA_029747015.1 Carnegiea gigantea
CCTTCGCACTGCATAAAACCTTGTTTGTATGTACTTTCTTTTTCAATATTTGTCTCTCCTCCTCTATGTCCATGTGAGTATGTCTGAGTCAAGTTGTTTAATAGTGTTGAACTTCATATCTAATTAGAGCCCATCTAGGTGAATTTAATATTGAGAAACATGCATATTAAAGTTGGGCAACTTATTAGGTGAATATGTTCTGTTCTCTACATATCATAACTGACACTAATTGAAACAATTATTTTCTTTTCTTACTATTAATAACAAAAATGGGCAAAAGTTGGATTGATAAGGATATATGATAGGAAGAATTCGAGTTTTAAATTTTATAACCCGAAGTGCAAGATTTATCGTCGAATACCTGGGGTGTCGTCTATAAGGAGTTGGGTTTCAAGTACCGGGATTCGCTCAAGTGTTTCAAGCTAAGCTATGTGAGAAGGAAAGAAAGGCGAGCTAAATTAAGCTGATAAACACAAGAAAAGAGGCTTGGAGACTTGGGGTCATGATTTGATCAATTGACAGACCAACTAATCGCGACGAGTCCTAAACTACCCAACCTATTCAGAAAACTAGGGATGGTCGATTGCACCATCGAAAACTACCCAAGCCCTCTCTCAAGGGGCATGAACTAGCCTAATTAGTTTAACCACCTATTTTCATGGGGTTAGCCTAATTAGGCCACCAAATTAGCAACCCTCGGGCCTAGCTAGGATTGTAACTATTTTCATGTCTCAATTCTGGCTATCCTCTCCCCCAGGCTAGTTAATCGACTTCACCTCTCGGCATAAGTCAATCGTCCAAAAATATGGATGAAAGCTCTCCTATGCATTTCATCGAACACTTGGCGGGTATGAGAGAAAACTCTAAGTTCAAAGCACAAATTGAGTGCTGTTAGACCTATTGCAAGACTAATTAGCTATCAAAGGGCTAATCACAATCCAAGCCAACAAAACTAACCACTAATCATCGATCATCAAAACACAAAAACCCCAAATTAAACCTATGCTAAAAAACAACTTAACAAACATGAAAATGGAGGAACTAGTCGAGACTAGCATGGATGAAAAGAGCTATTAAATATCAAATCATACTAAAAACTAAACATTTAAGCTGAATACAATCTAAACTAACATAATCAAAACAAGAGGAAACAGGAAAAGCACGAAATAAAGAGAGAAAGAGAAAGGGAAACTTATGCTTGATTGAATGAATGAACTTGAAATCCACAAGCTTGAATCTTAACCTAATTAAATCTAATCTTCCTAATCTAGTCACCCGATTGGGGTTTTTATTTACTAAACCCTAGGATAAACTAGCCTTAAATCGCGCAAAAGAACCTCCCAAAAGTCCCGAAGCAAAGCCATTTGTAGGAATCAAGGCGGGCAGAGAAAGAGGAGTGGGAGGTCGGGGGGCGACGGCCGACAGCTGGTCGTTGCCTGCCCCTGGCCGTGACGGCAGGGGTGGGCGACGGCTGTCGTTCCTCCCCTCGGCTACCCAGCACTTTGCTGCTTTTTTTCTTTTTTTGTTCCTCTTTTACTCCTTTTCGCGGCACTTGCCCCCTTGAACTTTTTACCTACAAAAGTGAACAAAAATATAAAAATCCTAAAGATCATATTATTATACGAGTTAAATTTAAGCGATAGAAGCATGTAAAATATGACAATTTAGTACCGAACAATAGGAGATGTGCAGAATACATAAGTGGAATTGAAAAGTTTCTAGATTTCATTTTTCCCAGTGCCAAGGTTAATAACATGATAGTTTGCCTATGTAATCAATGCAAATTTAGACAGAAATGTTAGTTTACTAGAGATGTCATGACACATCATCTCATGTTCAATGAATGTATGTCAAGTTACAAAAAATGGGTGTATCATGGGGAATCAGTTTTCATGCCAAAACCCTAGCTTGGCCATGAAGCTATTAAAAATAAGGAAAGAGTTAATACAAAATGTATCCAAAATATCAAGAAAATATATCTAAATATTTATTTCCTTAATAGAAAGTGAAGTTTTGATTTACCATATGCTCATTAAAGGGCAAAAGGCAACTCAAATAATTGTATAAGTGCTCTCATAGGATAAACACTTGGGCCTCCCAACCTTTGTTGGTAGGTCTCGGAAAAAACACTTCCTCTTTTAGTGAGCCCAATCAAGAGGGGATTATCAAGTTGGATGGATCAATTGGTGTCTGGGGCCGGGAGGAAAGTGCTGATAAAAGCTGTGGCTCAAGTTATTCCTATCTTTGCTATGAGTGTGTTTAAATTTTCAGCAGAGTTATGCCATACTAGTAAGGCAACTATTTATTTCTTTTGGTGGGGTCACAGTGAAGAAGATAGAAAGATCCATTGGGTCAAAGTAGTGGCGAAGCCAGAAAAATCGAAGAGGGGTGTCGGAATTAATAGTACACAATATAAAATTTAACAATAGTCATAAACTGAAATTAAACAAAGATTACATTACATCTAATTTAATTGTCCTCGACGAGACCTCATATTTTAAAAGCGATGCAAAATATCATCAGTAGATATACTTTCAAACAAATCATCCTCAAAATAAGTAATAACAGTATCATTTAAAAACTCATCTGAGATTCGGTTGCACAAGTTGGTCTTGATATACTTCATCGAAGAGAACACTCTTTCAACTGTTGCTGTAGAAACTGGTAGAATCAATGCCAACTTCAACAATAAGTACACATAAGGAAAGCTCAAGTGCTTCTTTTTTTTAATCATCCTTGTAGAGAGCTCACCAAGTCCATTCAAGTCAGAGAATCTCTCATCATCACGCATGTTATCGATGTAAGTGTCCAACTCAAAACCAAAGGCCTCAATACCTAAATCATCAAAATCATCTGGATACAGTCGAGCCATCCTAAGTATCTTGTCCTTGTCAAAGCTAGCAAATGAGTCAGCAGGGCTCAAACAAGACAAGCCACGTAGCAAACCAGTGCTTGTCTTAGTAAAGCGACTATTAAGTTCTTGCATTTACATATCAAGAATCGAGTAGAACACATTAACACGATAGTAATGCTCATTTGTCACCGAAGAAAGTCTACGTTTAGACTTTCCCCGAGCACGAAGTGGAG
Source organism: Carnegiea gigantea (assembly GCA_029747015.1). Classification (NCBI taxonomy): domain Eukaryota; kingdom Viridiplantae; phylum Streptophyta; class Magnoliopsida; order Caryophyllales; family Cactaceae; genus Carnegiea; species Carnegiea gigantea. The sequence goes on from JAKOGI010000311.1 coordinate 353,088, forward strand.
CAAAATCCTCCATATTAGGAATCTCAATGTCATGTTTCAGACAAAATGACTTAACATCATCAGTCAAAGCATCCCATCCACGATCCCTTGTGCGTTGTAATTGCTTCTTAGCTGTACCAAGTAGTGATAAAGCATTTACAATGTCTTGATCCCTTCTTTGCAATGCTTGACTCAATGCATTTGTAATGCCTAACACCAATTTCATAAGATGTAATAAAAAAGCAAAGTCATATGTCTGAATACCATCCAAAATAGCTTGACCTCTAGCATTATCATCAGAATCTCTATCCATTGCAAGAGCATCAAGGACATCAACAATTGGAGCAAACATGACAATAAGATTCATAAATGTTTTAAAATGAGATCCCCAATGAGTGTTACTAGGTGTCTGCAATCCTAGTTCTTGATTCAAGCCCTTCCCAGTTACAAGCTCACCCATTCGCAATGCTTCTTCAACTTTCTCTGATTGTCTTGTTCGATATTCATCTCTACGTTTATAAGAACCTCCATTCAAAATCAGATTGACCAACTCAAGAAACCCTTTAATATGAGGATGTTCATTTGCAACCCCAACAAGAGTCAATTGAAGTTGATGAGCAAAACACTGAACATAATGTGCCGATGGATTTTCTCGCAAAATCGAAGTACTAAGTCCATTGATGGGCCCCCTCATATTACTAGCCCCATCATACCCTTGTCCTCGTATTCGGGATGGGCTCAAGGGTAACTTAGCAAGCACAGAATAAATTTCTTCTTTCAATGACAATGCGGTAGTGCTAGTGACATGAACAAGGCTAACCAAGCGCTCCATAACGAACCCCCTTTTGTTAACGTATCTCAAAACAATAGCCATTTGTTGTTTACAAGAGACATCACGGGATTCATCAGCTAATACAGCAAAATATCCATCCCCAATTTCTTCAAGAATAGCATTAACAGTTTCTCTTGAACATGCATTTGCAATATCTTTTTGGATGTCAGGGGAATACATTATACAATTACCGGGAGCATTTTTCAAAATAACACTTCCTACATGTTCGTTCTTTTCCCCAAGAAACTTTAGAATGGAACGAAGAACTCCTTTCGTTTTTGAATGTTCACTTTCATCATGACCTCGAAAAGGCAAACCCTCAAACAAAAGCAATCTTGATACATCAACCGAAGCAGTCAAACGAGTCCTATACTCAACTTTAGCATGTTCTGATTGTTTATCCAATGCGGTTTGTATCGATTGTTTTTGCATCATAAGGTCCTCGCATCGTTTAACACATTGGTTATGCACACTATTGAATCGACGCATATTTCCAGACATGAGTGTTTGAGGGAAAGCATGATTTCGGGGTTGAAATGGGCCTTTTTGAAGATAAGCTCTTCTTACCTCATCACGTTCATCTGGATAGTATTGTGACATTGGTTTTCTTTCCCCTGGATCAGATGGAAGAGCATTTACATCAACCCGACTTCCTTGAGTAGAAAAGGGAGTGGAATTGGTATTTACACCACAAGATGGTGGTTGTGGTTGAGTGACGTCGTTTCTACCTTCTTCATTCAAAGGCGAATTTTCGGATTTCGAACTTGAAGGTAACGACGAGGATTCTTTAGCTATCTTTTTGACATATCTATACATTTTGACCTATAATTGAAATTAAACATATAGATTAAATAAAATTTATATCGAAATTAACAAATAAACTCACAAATTAAACTATCAAAAAAAAAGCAATCTAGAAATTAAGAGATAACCTATCATTGAAATGAAACATATAAATTAAACAAAGTTGGAATTGAAATTGGTAAATAAACTCAAACAATTAAAGAATACAATAAACTAATCTACAAATTGAAATTTAACCTAAAATTGAAATTAAACATATAAGTTAAACAAATTTGAAATTACAATTGACAAATAAACTCACAAATTAAACAATGTAAACTTATTAGTCTACAAATTGAAGAATCAAGTAAAAGAAGAGCTTACAAATTTGAAGAGAGAGTTGAGAACTTGAGTTGAGGAGGTCGTTGGTAATGGTCGTCGTGGACAGTGCCGCAGTGCAGTGGGCTGCAGCCTCCGCCAGGTGGTGGCGTGGTGGTCTGGTGGTTGAGTCGTCAGCCGTGGGTTAGGTTTACTGGGTTAGGGTACTGCTGGGTAGAGGGCTAAAGGCGAAGCAGTGCTGAGGACAGACAGTCGAACAAACACAGAGGAAGACTGAAGACTGGAAGTGGAGTAAGTGGGCTACTGGGCTTTAAAAAAAAGTAAAAAAAAAAACGAAAAAAAGGCAGGGTAGAGGTTTGAACCCGCGACATCATAGATAGGGTAACTTGCAAAGCAACCTCCCAGACCACTGAAGCAAGAGACATTTCATGTATCATTTCCACACCTTTAATATATATAGCTAACTTTTTTTTTTAATTATCAAACGTATATTAATTATTTTTTTTGAGAGGGGTGTCGGCTGGCCCCATTGACCGCACGGTGACTTCGCCCCTCAAAAGTGAAACTCTTTGGAAACAGAGCAATAGGAGGAATGGGATTCAAGGAAATGGAGGCGTTTAATGACGCGCTTTTGGCCAAACAGTTGTGGCACTAGATCAAGAACGAAACATCCCTCGTAGCTAGACTCCTTAAAGCACGATATTATCGGGATTGCGACCTTTTGGAAGCCTCACTAGGGGCCAATATGAGTTTTACATAGGGGGAGTATCTTGAGCGCTCGGGAATTGATTCAAGAGGGCTCCCGTTGGTTACTGGGCGATGGGCATTCACTGAACATTTGGAACAGTCGTTGGCTACCGTGACCAAGCTCTTTTAGTATTATCACCTCTAGACTACGATAGCAACGTATGCATGGCTAGGGTTCGACAAGGACCAAATTTGGCAGGAGCGGCAATAGAAGAAGCTCAGGCGTGCTTGATGAGGCTTCAGACGGCTGAGGAGTATGGATTGTTATAGGTGGTGGTCGAAGGGGATTGCCTTCCCCTAATTCAGAAACTACAAAATAAGGCGATCGATGATAGTTCGTTGGGTCTTATTGTTAGTGATATTTTAGAATTAGCTGAGCAGTTTGAATTTGTTTCTTTCAATTTCGTAAAAAGGGATGGGAATAGGTTGGCGCATGTGATGGCGCATTCGCAACCATGGAGCCACGAAAGAAGAACATGGAATAATGATGTCTTGGAGCATGTCGTTACCCGAGCATCAGATGAGATGTACTCCTACATTAATGAGAATTTAATATTATATCTCCCTTTTTCTATCCCAAAAAAAATTGTATAAGTAGAATTTTTGCACGAATTTTTTTTCGGAAAAAAATCGCCTAACCAAATGGATTGACCTTGACCCTAATAGGTTTGATGTTTAGTCCCAAAATCTTTCTAAAATTCTAAATTTTTTGGGTTGGTTTAAGTTAGGTAAAGTTTTGCCAACTCTAGTAATAACTTACCTTCAAAACTATTTTGTTGGTTTTAGATGTTTAGTTGAACTTGATTTGTTACTATAGTTATATACGCTGCCAGATGTGGTTTGTTTGGGTTTAGCATTCTACTTAAAAAATTCACCTAAACATGCATGTCCGTCTTAGACTATGTTTAAGCTAAGTAAGGTTGTCCTATATAAGATATGTTTAAAAAAATTCCTACAACAAGGAAATTAAGAGGAAAATTAATTTTTTTAAAAAAATTTTGCACTTAACTTTTCTTTTCTCCAATGGCATCATCAGACAAGTAAAATAATCTCTTAATTTTTGGTAATTTAATGTCTGACAAGATCAAAATTAAAGCAAGACATGGTAGCCTCATCTAACAGATTCTTAATATCGATGATCTGTGTAACCAAAAGATTAATTCAAGAGTAGATGTTTATGTGACCTTTGTTAATTTATTTTCCAATGAAGCTCCGAGAGTTGGATTACTTTAATTTGGCAATGTGCATCAGGTGCATTGAATCACAGAACTCATGAATATGACTTAGACACTCTTTTCACAACATAAATCCTAAACAAACTTCACAAATGTCACAAACACATTCAAAAAACTTTTTTTTTTAAAAAAAAAGTTCAAGAGACTAAACATAACACAAAAAGATTTAATCATTCAGACACAGTCAATATCGTTGTGTTGGAGTTCCGAAAGTGTAATCCATCTCGATCATTTAATTACTGTAACATTTTCTCAACTTAAGTATGACGAAGTTATCAATTCATCAATTAGATTAGAAAAAATTAAAAGTTAAATTATAAATTGAAGGAATATTTGCCTTAATTGTGCGTTTTGAATACGAATCTCAAAAATACAATAATATTGTTTAGCTTGTTTTGTCTTATATTTTGTCACTATAATGTAATTGTGTAAAGCAGAATATATAACTTGTTTGGACAAATTATTTAATCTATTTAATTTATGCAAGAACACGCTCATGTGGCTTTTTTCTTTTCAAATCTTGCCATGTCATATTTTAGGGAAGCCACATCATCAATTAACATAAAAAATGATAAATGATAAGTTCACTCAATTAAATCAAGGGTACCTAAATTACTTTCAAAGTAGAGGGTTATATTGTTACATTGGCCAAAAGTGGAAAGGCTTTTTGTTTTTCGAACTCCATTGTGTTGCTAATATGATCGAAAATAGATGACATTTGCATTTGGTAATTCTTTGTAAAAGTCTTCAGAGTTTCTTTTTTTAAAAAAAAAATTTGCAACATTGTACAAGTTTATAAGATATATACTAGCTAAGATCCGCGCGTTGTCCCGATATTAACTTTTGAATAAGCAAATGACACTTTAAAAGTATCGTTGAATAATTATTGGGTGACATCGATAAATTGGTATAAAAAAAATAATGACGATTTTAGTCCAACTCAAAAGAATTGGGGTAAGTAGTGAAAATATTGTCACTTCTATATATTTTTTTTTTCATTGAGGCATTTTTTTATAAAATAAGTTTCAAGCATACATGTTTTTTGAGTATGTAACCAAGCATTGCATTGGATTTGAAATTTTAAATAATAAAATGGATATTTTAAAAATAACATTCCATCATTATTAATATCCCTTCTCTATAACCTTCAAAGAAAAATTATTTGTTATTTCTAAATTGTCTAGAAATATGCATGTATGTATGTGTGTGTGTGTGTGTGTGTGTGTAACATTTTTTTCCTATAGAATAAACCATCAACATTGCTATATTTGCGATAATCACCTCTACCTATCTGAGCCTCAAACAAATCAAGCTCCAAAGTAATCAGCAAACCAAATTTTTATTTGACCTCTAACTACAAGTATTTAAGAAAATTCTTGTTAATCTTGTTTATCCATGCCAGGAGATGAATGAAGAGGAAAAAAATATATGTACCATATATATGCGTTTTGGCGTTTAGAGAAAAAAGAAAATAAGTCTGGTTTAAAGAGATCGTTATGAACCTAATAAAGCAAATTAGTGTTTACTGGGTTTTCTTTACATATTGTAGATTATATTTGTAGAATATGTGATAAAGACATAGGAATAATTAAAACCAAGGATATATTTATTATCATACTAAATTAATTAGACCTCATAGTAGGCATTTAACATTTGTGAATATGTAGAAGATTATGTAATTATTCATCAATTACATCAATCCAAGTTCCGTGCCCCCCTTCCTCCAAAAAAAGCGTCCAACAACACTAACTTGCACAATTCTGGGGGGAGGGGGTGGAGAAGATTCATAGTACATGATTTGATGCCATAATTAAGTTTTAAAAAATAAGTATGGTGTCAGTCAAAACTGAATTTAGGAAATAAAGCCTAATTTAGAGATTTGACCCCTAGATAGTTGGAATAAACCCAAAAAGCATATAATAGTACAAATTCTTATATATCGAGTTAGATTATGAAAGTTGAAGAAAACACAAAGATCTTAACCTCTATAAAAGAAAAAGTACAAAGATATTAACCTATAGATACTGATTATTACTAAATTTAGAAGCTACTAATTTGTAATAATTTAAAATCAAATAATCAAAAATTACCAACATTATCCACAAAATCCTTGTTAACTGGTTTAGTTCGCAAAACTTCAATTCTGTCAGTAAGCATATCATGGTTTCAAACTTGATGATAGTAAGTGGCCATTGTGGAGATGAGTTTGCAAGGATGATTGTGGAAATTTTTACTGTTCCCTTTTCACTACCCCCCAAAAAAAAACCCATCCACCAGAAAGGCAAAAAAAAAAGGAATAATTAAAAAACTTTTTAATAAACAAATAAAAACCCTAACCATTCTATCTTCATTAATGAATATGGAACAAACTACTTTGCATAGTGGGGATATGAGGAGGGCGGAGACTTATATAGAAGTGGAAGAATGGTGCAGTTAATTTCAGATAAAGAGAACCGTGAACTTTGGGACTGTGGGAAGTTAATGGGAAAGAGAGATAGAGAAGCAATTACTTGTAGAAAGCATGAGATAGGGGAAACGGAGGCTTAAATAACTTAATTATCAAATTTTAAAAATTTAAAAAAGGTATAATTCTTTCAACGACTAAGATGGATATGATATATATTATGTGAACGGTGGTGCTGAAGTTGACTTCCTAAAATTAAAAAGAGTAAAGTGTTGATAACATTTTTTTATGTACAGTATTAGATTAGATTATATAAAAAAATGAATCATAGATGATTTGAAACGCCACATCCAATGTATCTTGAAATCCTAAAATGTGTTTTTTGGGGATTTTATAGGAGGAAAATCAATTTTCGATAACAAAAATGTGTATAATGCATAACAACTCTGGGCGTAAGAAAAAGTGAAATAGACGCCACAAGTCAGACCTCCGGTTTGCGGAATCTCTTCCGCACTACCAGTCAGTTTTTGCTGCCCATGAAAACCAAAAAATTGAAAAAACAAAACAATCTCTGGACGATAGCGATTTTAATATTTAAAGTGGAAAATATTTGGCCACGACACATTTCTTTGGTATGTTATTTGAATTTAAAAAATTATATTAGTATGTATTAAATTGAAAAAATAATGATACTAATATAGGTTGTTCATGTCATGATTTGACATTTATTTTTCTTGGGCAAGATCCTGAATTTTAGTCTAGTAAATGGGAAAAAATTATATAACAGTACTATCTCGACAATGATAAAAGTAGGGATCGATGACAATAGATCAAATGGAGCCACATCCACATCCATATCCATTTAATTCCATCAAACCCATATCCACATCCATATCCATTTACCATCATTTCATCTATCTATATCCATGTCTATTGGATGAAGCAGGCTATTAGATCTCCATTGACAATCCAATTACTGCTTTATTTTTTTTTGAATATTTTCTAATTGAACTCTTTTTATTTTTTATTTTTTGGTTTCGTTGATTATTATTTAAACGAGACATATCAAATTTGTATAAGCCATCTATGAAACGCAAATCTGGATATTAAATACTAATAAAAATGCTTTTAAACAATTAAAATGTAAATAAAGAATTTATTGGTACTGATTGAATATTTAGCTAGCCTAAAACATCGAGAAACTTCTATGATTAATCATATATTAAAAGGTATAAATGAAATACGAGACATATATATATATATATATATATATATATGTGTGTGTGTGTGTGTGTGTGTGTGTGTGTCTGTCTGTCTGTCTATCTATATGTGTGTGTGTATGTGTGTGTGTATATACATATATATAAGTTTATAAAAATAAACGGGTGTGGGTATCCTCTATTCAATGGATGAATAAACGAATGGATAGTTGTCATCTGCACTCGGCCCACATAGTATTCTTATCTAGTTCATATTCGTTTACCATCCCATAGCTACTGCTAACAAAAGCCCCCAAGTTCAAAAAAACTGAACCAAAAAGATATGATTGATTAATGAGAGGATGTTACTATTCATAAATTGTGTTATAATCATCTTTTGCCTATAATTTTTGGCAATGATAAAATTATAATTATAATACTTGTTTAAGTATAGGGTCAATCGATTGGGATATCATTTGTACCAGACTGTGTAGCCAATAATGCTAGAGTTTCACAATTGATAATTGATTGTAACTATTGAAAATTAGTGATTTCAAATCATATAAAAAATTAACAAAATGATAATTGTTTTTTTACAAGACACTTCTTATATGTATTGTTTTGTTTTAAAATTTATATTATCGTGTATAAAATGGCAAAAAAAAAAATGTGATCAAATGGTAGAAAGGTATTAGCACTTATAAATTGCCTTAAATTTCCTCTGTTTCATGAATTTTCATTATTATAAAATTAGTACATAATGTGTCATCGTTGATAGGATTGAATCAATTAGGATGTCTCCTGTACTCGTAGGCGTAGCTGACGAATATTGAAACTTCTCACAGAAAACGTCATAGTTTGTTGAAAATTTTTAAATTATTCTTCCCAAAAGTTAGAAAACCATGTAAGAAAGGAAGCCAGCACAATGTCAACATAAAGTGAGAAATTTCTAAGTAAATAATTGCATAAACAAATGCATATTAGACTCCATAAATCTTACTAATAGGCAAAGAAACGTAGTAAAAAGGCAAGAATAATAGCACACTTTAAAATATACATGATCAGCAAATTATCTGAGATGAAATTTTAACTATCTTCAGATTTATAGATGTTCAAGTACAAAATTTAGGTCATCTTACAAAAGCTATGATACGTTGATATCTTTATCGTAGTGGACCGACCAATGGGTCCTTTTTCGATTAAGCCAACAACTCCCATTTATTAAACCCACAAAATTGATCCGCCCAAAGATGTATGGTCATTATCAAAAGACCTGTAAAAAAGAAAATCTCACTTTTTTGATTTCTCTTTTGGCCTTTTAGTAAGTGCCGCCACAAGCGGAGGAAGTAAACCAAAGGAAGACACAATCGTACGATCTGATGTTGAAGTTTCGCAAACACCCGAAGTAGACAGGATTTTCATGCCTACCCTTTTGGATTGGAGCGGTGATTATACAAAAAGAGTACATTGTTACTTGTTTAAGTAGTTTTTCCCAACTTAATATGGTTTGCTTTCATGACTATAACGTGGATGACTAAAAATCATACATAATTTGAAGAAAGATATTGATTTACAGGCTACAATATTGAGTGAAATTTGTTCTTCCTTATGCTTTTTTGACAATAAAAGACATGAAACATTCACTAAAATAATTACAGATGATCTTTTTTTTTTCCCGATAAGTAAGTATTGTTTGAGGCTTCAAAGCCTGAGCAAAAACAAAGGAAACTGACAATCATCCAAAACAAACAGAAGACGAACAAAGATGAAACAAACATGAAAACAAAAGGCAACAAAATTATGGAAATAAAATCGGTATAGAGCTAAAATTTCAAGACCACTCCTCGTGGGGCATAAGGTAGATCTTCTTTCCAGGCTTTGGTTCATAATGCAACTCTCCATCTTATCATGTGACATAAATCCGTGCTGTCGAAGTCTTGATGATCAAAGACCATGCCGTTCCTTTTCATCCAGAGACTCCAGGCTATTGCATAGAAGGTTGTGATCCACATCTTCCTTCTCAGTTGATTTTTGAACATTTTACATACCCACCTTTCATATATAGAAGAGTCTAAAACTCTCTGGTCGAGCTATAGCCACCCCATGATCACTAGCAAGTGTGATCCAAATAGGCCACAACACAGAAAAAAGGACAAGCAGATGGGTCAAATCCTCTGTATCTGATGTGCAAACACTACAGGTATTTTCTTGCGGTGGGAGGACCTCTTTCTAGAGGAGCAAATCCTTTGTATTTAACTAACCAGGTAAAGTCAGCCACATAAAGAATTCAACTTTGGGAGGTGTTAACTTCATCCATACGGAGCTAACCAAGCTATCCACTAAGGCACCCTGGAAGTACAACTTGTTGACTTTCTTTGTTAAGTCCTCACTTGCAAAGGCACATTTTGATCCTCAAAACATTCGATCACTCATCTCCCTTTTTGGACAGTGGTGAGTCAACATGCCTTCTAGTTCCTCAGCTTGTTTCACCTCGTGATGGTCGAATTGCTTAGACCAAGTGAGAGTCCATCTCCATGTCTCTCCTTCAAACTAACCCATGTTCCTAATGAGTTCATTCTTTTGATTGGAAATACGATACAAATGCGGAAACCTGCGTTAGGAGTGTCTCGTTACTGGTCCATCTGTCTTCCCAAAACCAACCTTCGTACCATTCCTGACTTGTATACATAGATGCTGGTGGAAATTCTCACTACCGAGGGCTCATCTTGCGCTAGTCGCTTGATGTCTCTCCATGGTCCAGGAACTTGAGATAGGGTGGGGGTTTGCAAGGCAATGATTTCTTCATTGTGAATGGAGGTTATCACTCTCTGCCATAGGGCCCCTTCCTCTGTCATAAATCTCCACCGCCACTTGAACAAGAGGTGGTGTTTTTAAGCAGAAGATCTCCTACCCCCAAACCCCCTGCCCATTTCGGTTTTTGGATGACATCCCATTTGACTAGTGCTGAAAATCTGCCGTCCCTCTCTCCATTCTTAAGGAATCTCCTTTGCATTTTGAAAATCTCATTGGCAACCCATTTTGGCGTCTTGAATAGCAATAGATAGTAGGTTGGGAGGCTATTCAGTACTGCCCTTATAAGGGCCAACCTTCCAGCGCGTGAAAGGCAGCTACGTTTCCATGTGCTTAGGTGTTTGTGTACCTTGTCTATAATGCACTGCCAGGATGCCACTGTCTTCATGCTAGCACCAAGAGGGACTCCAAGATATGTGATTGGCAATGAGACCAAGGTGCAGTCGAGTTTTGTTACAACAGCACGAGCCCAGGTATTATCTTTTCCCATTACAATCAATCCCGATTTACTGTAATTTACTGCTAACCCGGAGAAAGATTGGAAGCTCAGCAAAATCCATTTGATATTCCCTACGTAGCTTTCTTCCGCTTCACAAAAGATTAGAGTATCATTCGTGAACTGCAGATGAGATATTGTCACTGCCTGTCTACCCACGGCCAGCCCTTTAAAGAGGCCTAATTCTTTTGCTCGAATTAGCATTCTATTTAGCACTTCCACTATTAGCACAAATAGGAAGAGTGAAAAGGGGTCACCCTGCCTTAATCCTCTCCCCATTCTAAATGGTTTACAAGGTGCTCCATTGAAGATTATTTACACAATAGCAGTTTTAATGCATGCTCCAATCTAGGTTCACCACCTCAGACCTAACCCCATCTCTGCAAGCAGAACATCCAGGCTATTCCAGTCAATGGTATCGTAGGCCTTTTGAAAATCTAGCTTAAGTAGGACTTCAGCTCTCTTATGCTTCTTCAACCACTGTACCACTTTTGATCTTTGGTATGTACTCTGACAATAAAAATGATGTTCGTATTTTCCTTAAAATATTAGAACAATTAGTGTATTTTTGACGTTTAGCTCTTGTTTAGTTATTATATGTCTGTCATGGATTAGATCCAACCGCAAAGGTTATGCAGGATCACCTTGCAATGGAAAAGGTTATTTTTATTTTTTAAATGAAAAAATTACAGAAAGGGAATTAAAAAAGGGATACTTTTGCTGTGAAGATCACCTTGCAATGGTGAGGGTTTTTTTCTTTTTTTTGGGGGGGGGAGGGGGGGAAGAAAGGTTCCCAAGAAGTTGACAAGAAAAGGGAGGGGGGGACGGGGAGGAGAGGGAGCATGAGCAATGGTGGGCGGAATTTTTGGCTCATCGGTGAGGGTTCGTTACTGCCACATCAACCCTCTTTTCTGTTTTTTGTCTCACAAGCCTCACATTCTCCAATGGTTGGCTCATTATTTTGGCTCACCAAATAAAATAATACCCATGGACCCACACTCCAACACACAACTACTTTTTTAAAATCCATAAACAAAAACAAACAACCAATAAAAATTAAACAAAAAGCAAAAAAAAAAAAGGAAAAATAGTTGGGGGAAGGCTTGCCCCCCGCAGCCTCCCCGCGGGCCCAACTCCCCAAGCCACCCAATGCACTGTCCTGGGCCACATCTTTGCTCGCCCCCCTCAAAATTTTGCCCGCAAGCCAACGGTTGCTCATGCTCTAAGCTTCTACAGTTTGATGCAAGACCACGTTGGACTTAGAGCACTCTTAGCCAATGGAACTCATTCCATTGGTGGGCAACATCGTTCCATCTACCATCTGCCAGCACATGCAAAGCTTGTCACGAAACACGAGTTGGATGGTCTGTCGTTCCAACCCGAATTCTGTTTTTTTTGGGGGTCTTTTTGTGATATTTTTTATTTTTCTTTTTTTACTTAAAAATATTATTTAGGTGGTTAAAAAATTATATGTTATGGTGCAGGTCCACGACAAATATTTTATTGAATATTTTAAAATATAGTTTCATTCCATAGGTTGGAGAAGTAAAGTAATACAAGCTCCAAAGTATCAAAATTTTTGTTGATGTGGCAGAATAGAGTTCTCGATTTTGAAACTCTCACTGAAAATGCTCTTAACAAAGAATTTTCTCTATTTTAGTCTTTGAAAATGCCAAGGTGTGTTGTTATGTGTTGGACTCCAACTCTGATGTCATTGATATCCTAGTGGTACTCCTTATTTGACATACTTTGGTCTAAATATATTCCCAATTAATTTTCAATGAAACTAAATTTTATTGCTCATGCTTGTTTATCTTAGGATCTTAATGCATACATTCGAAAATGAAGGAAGTGTGAATTTCTAGATGATGTCTCAAGTCTCAACTCAAAGGTGGATTCACAGTGGACAAGACTTATTTTGAGCATGTTAAAAATTGATGTACTTTTAGGTCTTTGAATTTTAGCCTTATGGATTATTAATGTACTTTTAAGCTTTTGGTATTATGAACTTTGTAATTTATTTTCAGTTTACAGACCGAGATTTGGTAATTGAGAGGGCATATATGTATATTAGACAACTTATTTGGCTTACGTTTAGTGACTTAATGGAGGATAGAAGCCACTATTAGTAATTTCTACTTATAATCCAATATTTTGCTATTTGTTATGGCGGTGAAGTTAATTATATAACAAAATTTTATGTAGGTAATTTTGTTTTGTTGCGAAAATTAAGAAAGTGAGAAATAAGCAACTCAAAGTAGCATGATCCGCTAGATCCTTCAGATCCAGAGGATCCGGGTGATCGGATCTGGATCCAAATTTCATAGACCCTGCAAACTTGGATTGAATCTGGGTCCAAGTCTAAAAAAATGGATCTAGATCTGAATCTTGGTGGATACGATCCAAACCCGATCCATTATTATCTCTACTGCTAGTGTCGTCCAAAATTATAGGTTTAGGTGCCTCCGGCCTCACCAAACCAGTGTACCAGTCACTTATCAATAGCGGCTTTCACACAACAGAAAAAGATGCGGGATCTGTGGACATCATCAATAAATAAACTCCACCAGAATTTTGATGCATCACCACAATACAGTGGTCACTTGTCACTGTAAAATGTACCTAAACTTTCAATCTTAATGGAAGATACGAATTTAAAGATATGAATTATAACTTCATAGCTTACCACGCAGGAACGAGTGCTAAGATTTCTAACCTTGTTCCCTTACAAGCCATGGTGAGAAATTTACAGTTACTCCTGTCATAACAAGGGAATAGTATTTTGGTTTAAACAAAGAAAAAGAGAAACTAGGCAGTATTAATTAAAGGACAAATAGTGCTCTAATGTTTCAACCCTGGAAAAGAAACTATGAACAGTGTAATTTTTGTGCTTTTGGGAATCCTCTTGACCACATTGTTGGCTGCAGGGATGCATACAGAACTTCAACGGAGGAAGTCATGGAAGAGCAAGATGGCATCATCAAGCTTCATCAAGGAGGATTCAAGAAGGCTCTTGACTTTTACGATACGATCGCGTCTCTTCATTGCATCTCCACCTAGTTTGTCCTTAGCCAGGTTTACGATCTGGACGACCAGCAAACTTAAATATGGTCAAGCAAACAAACAGATATGTGTCGATGATGATATCGACTTAAAAACGTGCTCATGGTCACTTGATTAGACACAGGAATTTTACTTTGAAAGGAGAAACACATTAGGAAAAAGAGCGAGGGAGCATTGACTAATTTGATTGCCTTCGTGAACCATAAGAAGCTAGAAGATAATCGCTCAAGTTGGTGAGGTTATAGACACCCACGCATAAGACCCTTGGTGGCTGCAGCTCCCTCTGCAAGGATGTTGTAGGTTAGTTGGCCTAGGCCTTTGCACCCTAGTCAGGATCTCCCTCAACCTTGGGTCTAACCCCACCCATTGGACCGCTATGGAATGCTAGTGCAAGTCCATCTTTACAAATGGAATAAGAAGCTCAAGGATACAAGTTTGAGATATCAACAAAGATCAAGGCAACTATGCACACGAACAATATGCATCATGGTCTTAAAATTATGGACGGCACTTTGTATTTTTGACATAAGAAACATGTACCAGAAGTATGCAATAAAGTTACCAGGAGAAAATGCCATCATTGAAGAGGGGAAAATAGAGCATAAGGATAAAGAGGGGATAATAGTCAAACAAGATGAGTATGTAACAGCTGTGACATGAGACACTCATCCAACGAAATCTTGACTTGTCAAGCCAAGATTTTATTGAAGAAAAAACTTCGAATTTCCTAACGGGCCTAAAGGATATTAGGGTGTGGGGCAAGGAGACCAGTGGCTAATAACTAGAAAAGAACCATGGATTCAAAATGTGGCCGATCCGCGATGAAACAGCAGCATCGAAAAGGTTTTTGAATTGACCGAACCGCGTTTTAGCCATGATATGGAACGTGATTTCAGCATTAGAGCGATTTTTCTATATCGCGACCAAAACCGCATTTTGAATCCTTGCACAAAGAACACTGCGGTTAAATGTTTATAAATGGGCAGAAAATATTAAGCAACCATCAATGGCTGCTAAGATCCTAATAAAGGAGGATGTGGGGGGCAAAAAAAGCTCTCATAAGGCAGAGAAACAAAATTTTGCGTTCTCCATTACCAAATAGATATCCAAGCAAATCAGTAAACTCATTACCTCACGTTCTTGGTCTACCTCATAGGAAATCCGTAGGCACAAATTTAGTGCGGCATGGTACAGCTCATCCAAAACATGACGCCAAAGATTGTCTTTCTTCACTCTCCACAAAAAGATATCTGTTGGCCTAGGACCCCCACCCCCTACTGATATTTTCTGCAATAAAAGATGTAATAAGCATTTATCCAGCAAGTAATTCAATCATACGTCATTTGCATTCAAACAGCTACAAAGGACAAGAACAGAACTCAGGACTTTCCTAAAGAACAACGGTAATAAGCAACTAATAAACTTCAAGGTCCAGTGTTAGGGGAAAAGAACAGAAGGTGAGAGTTCAAACATCGCCTTTTGTTTTGGTCAGCTTGGGGAGGGGGCCAATCACTAAAAGAGCGAGGGGGTGTTACTAAATAGTCACCCGTTTTCAAGCAAATACAGAATAATAGAAAACAGTAAAAGCAGGTGAAACTGATCTATTATTTTGTAGAGAATCAGAATTTCCCCATCACATCGCAATAGGTGTACTGTAAGAATCATCTCTCATGACTGATAAAAAGAACAAATTTCAAACACAAGGATCCTAGGTGCATCCTATTTAACAGAGAATAGTTTGTCTTGTGAAGTAAGGCTAAAATGGAGTAGATGGCAAGCAACCCAATATGAATCAGTATCAGAATCTGGTGTTATATTATGGTTTGAGACCATCATCTAATTCAAGTCTATGTAGGTGTCATTAATTGTCTGTATTTGCACAAAATTTTGGAGCCAATCTTTTTTGCCACAACAAGGCTTGCATTACTTACATTCAAGTTCCTCACTCAAAAGGAAACAACTATAATAATTTTTGGGGAAAAACACATTCGAGGAAACCACAACCCCAAGTTAACAGAAAAACAGCGAAGCCAAGCATATCAAAGAAATGAGGATGTCATCAAGACAGAAATGACAATACCTCCATTTGCACAAAATTATCTTTCCAAAGCTTGTAGAGAATTGATGGTGTATCCTTCTTGTCCACAAAGGTCTGATCTGAAATCTGCAGGAAAGGATAACAAATAAGGAAAGACACCAATTAAAAGAACAAAATCCCAAGAAGAAGACAGGTTGTTCAGATGAAAATAATTTAAGTTTAACAAGGACAGAAAACAAATTAGAAAAATATTTTGCCATTACAAAAACACTGATCATGCCTCTATCAATTATTGAGACAGACGAACATCTTTAGACACCTTACGATAATGAATGTTATAGTCCAGTAGATTCTCCGGAAGGTAGTATTCTGATTTTGTTATTATCCTAGGAACTTCCCAAACCTATGCTACTCAAGACTCTTCATTTCACTTCAAATCCAATGTTGGACACTAAACACATGTCCTCGTGTCGAACAATCGCAGCCAAGTCTAGGTAACATAAACACCCCCCCCCAAAAAAACACCCAAAAAAAAAACACTTCCCAAATTATTGAAAACCGGCATAAGCAGCAAAACAGCATGTAGTCTTCAAATAATTAACACTCAGCATTTCAAGGACAACTACTTCACTCATTTGGAAAAATCTACATATGTATACATGCATACATGCATATATGTATGTACACACGCAGCCACATGCATATACGTATATGCATAATCACTTTATAGCTGAAAAGAGTGGTTTCTCCTTCACCAAAAATATAATCACTGTGCCATATTACAGATGCACTAATCTATTAGTCTATACCCAGTTAAGAATGCAACCTGATCCAAGGTTGAAATCACACAAGTTGTCACCTCAAGCAAGACGCCCCAGTAAAATGGATATACTCTAGCTATGAGCTGACATAATAGTTGTTGAGAAAGCACCAGCAGCAGGTTGTGTTTAAATGAACCATACTATAAGTCTATAACCAGTACCTTATCAGTATCCAGAGGGCGGCCATTTGACAATGATCTGAAAATCCTAAAAGCTTCTTTTCCATACCTCTTTAACACAATGGACTCCACCTGTTGCAGAAGCCTATTTAGAACTATACAGAGCAGAATCCTCTTCCAACACTTCAAAGATAAACGCATCCTAAAATAAATAAACCAAGATGACCTCTTCTAGCTGAGCTTTCTTGATGATGTCACCCAAATCTGCAAAGGACACATGTTTGAACACAATTATATTGTAAGTTTTTGAACATGTTTAATGCGCAAGTGTTTTGAAAGTCCCAAAGGATTTTTTTTGGGGGGGGGGGGCCTAAAGAGGAACCCTTACTAACGGTGTATACATCATCCGATTCGGAGCAAAAATGCAGCTGTTCAAGTGAAAATCTAACCCGCTCCAAGTTCATGGTGCGACCTTCTGCAGTCTTGATCACCTCCTCAAAAATTGATTCCAGGGACATGGACACTGCTACCCCCCCCCCCCAAAAAAAAAAAACAAATTAAAAAGAGAAACAGAAATCTCAGTAAGCCATCACAATAGGCAGTATGTAAATAATGTAGCAATTTCAAGGCAACAGCTTAAGAAAGAACACCAAAAAAGTGACAGGAGTCAAGGTTGAAGTTTCCCTTCTCCACCAAATTCATAGTGAGACTAGCAGAATCACAACAGCAAGAACAAAAACGGAAGCACCAATGTCAATCAAGCTTATCACAAAAACCAGTTCCTCTAACCAGGAGAGAGGGAAAAAAGGAAACAAAGAAGCATCTCCACACAGGAGTCTAGCAAGACACCCCACCCCGGGGTGAAGAAAAAGGGGAGAAGAAGAAAAAACCAAAAGACCTAAAAAGCTAAACCAGTAAACCAGTTAAATGTGAACATATTTTGCGAGAAATATCAACTTGGTTAACCAAACTGAAAAAACAAATTAGATATTGAAGTTCGATTATGGTTCACGCATCATGCTTCTGGGTTTCAAGGGGGAAAAAAGGAAAGAGTTTTACATAAAAATCGATTAACAGAACTGGAAAACGGTTGTTTCAATCAGTTACTTAAATCAGAGTACCAGTTATGCGAACCAAGGACTGATTGACCAATAAAGGTACTAAAAAATCATAAATTGACAGGCCACACCCTCCGCTTTACCCTTATTTTCATTTTCTTTTTATGTTGGCCATGGATGATTCAATGAGAATGTTAAGTGGATGTGGTGGTACTATCCCCAGAAATTCTGGCGAGGCAACTGAACCTCATAGCCATTGTGTCTCACATTTCTGCTTTGTTAGTTTACGTATTTGTTATAACGACTGTAAGCAGATGCTGACTCTAAGATGTGTTCTGACATAGTTTGAGGCAGTTTCATGAGAGTCTCAACATGTAGGAAAGCATCATCTTGCCCATCAGACAGGTGAATATCATCCATTTTCTCATGAGATTTACATTGTATCATCGATTTTATTCCACTTCTTAGCTATGTCTTCTCTATAACAAAATCTAGGAGAATTCCACTTGCGAGCCCATTTTTGAGAGACAGCTTTATGCATGGAATCCAAGTATCAAAGGAAAGAAGGGAAATTGACTCTCACCAAAATTGTCTTCTGGAAAGAGAGAGGGAAATGCAGCTCTTCAAAAAAGCACTTCTTCAGTGGTGGTTATGGATACTCATGAATAGGTCAATCCTTGGAGAAATTTGGTTAGCATCAAATATTGTGAGAAAGATTTTGGATGGATTTATTACAGAAAAGTGGTTATCCTCATCTGATGGAAATTGTCCCACCATCCAACAAGGAAGTATGGTGTTCAAATCCCACTAAACCTACATGAGAGTGCTCGCAGCCCTTAAGCCCCTCCTCCCCAGTGCCTTTCCCACTAGGGTGCTCCCACAAGAGATGAGCACTAGTGCTGATCTATCTTACAACAAACACACACCCCCCTAAAAAAAAAAAAAATACAATAAAGGGAGGAGGGGTAAAGCCACAAGCAGCCTAGTCAACAAGATTCTAGCAAATGAGATTCACATGATAATTCTCCCACTCA
The DNA here is from genome assembly GCA_029747015.1 of Carnegiea gigantea. Classification (NCBI taxonomy): domain Eukaryota; kingdom Viridiplantae; phylum Streptophyta; class Magnoliopsida; order Caryophyllales; family Cactaceae; genus Carnegiea; species Carnegiea gigantea. Next base: position 372,046 of record JAKOGI010000311.1, read on the forward strand.
CTAGTTTTGTCAGTTTGCACTTGCTGTAATTTTCCAGGTTTCCACCACTTTTGAGGCCACTATTGCCCAATGTTACCTACTACCATCGTCTAACGCCATTGTTATCTACAAGGGCTGCTTACATATGGATCTTTTCTGACCCCATTAAAACAAGGCCCACAACAGGTGGATGTGGTGCTGTACCTCCAGCTTCAGATATCAACACTGAGGAAGAAATTTACAAAACCGGTGAGCAGATTCAATAGCATAAAGAAAGAAGCACTAAGGTAATAGAACAGACCAGAAATCAAGGGGCTAACTGTAACACCCCAAACTTTTCAGAATTTTACTTATTTATCTATGAATTTTGGGATGACTGATATACATTGTTAATGTGCAATTATCACTTGAGCTCATAACGTTCAGATCAGTTTGGGGCATTGATATCAGGTAGTCCTGAATGTTTAGAGTCAACTAAGGGCAAACTCGTGTATTTATTTTCTTTTCGTCGTTTAGCCTAAAGAGAAGACTTGAAGGGGAGCCTTGGAGCAACGGTAAGGTTGTCTCCGTGTGACCAAAAGGTCACGGGTTCGAGCCGTGGAATCAGCCACTGACAAAGTTAGGTTAGGCTGCCTACAATTCACCCCTTGGGGTGCAGCCCTTCCCCGGACCCTTCGTGAACGCGGGATGCTTGTGCACCAGGCTATCCTTAGCCTAAAGAGAAGACTTGGTATCCTCCCTTCTTACATGAAGGGATATCCGGCAGAGGAGGAAAAAGAAAAAAAAAAGGAGGTGGACCTTTTCTTTTTCAAATAGAGTAGGAAAGAGGGAGATGAGATTCCCACTTCCTCTACACCTCTTTTTCCTCCTTGTGAAACAGTTCCTTGCTCTAGCAAATAAAAAGACATCCATCTGCCCAAAACTCATGCAGAAACTCTCACACATTCTCTCTCGCTCTTCCTCTTGATCTCTCCCACTCTCTCTCTCTCTCCCACCATGATTGCAGCACTCGGCCAATGCCCTCCTCCCGGCCGGACAGCTACTCCACCTCCACTGGCCACCTGCCGACAGCCCACACCTCAATCCCTTTTGTTCTAGTGAGTAGTTTCATGATTAGGATTTGGGAAAGAAAAACCACAAAAACTCTAAGAGAATTCCTCCATTATCTTGATTTTTCTTTGAGTTATTAATCTAGGTTTGCCCTAATTCATGCATGAACTCTTCCTTAATCTCAGCTCATAGCATCAGTTGAGGGACCCACACCTAAGTTCCTCAAGCTTTACTTTCCAAAGTACATTCTTGAATCCCATCCATTTAAACCCTTTGGTTTTGATTGGGGTTGTTAGTTATGATTTTCGGGATTCCGGCAGCGCTTTAGGGAGTCAAAGAACTAGCTTCTCATGACCTACTACTAGTAGCTCTGGGCATACAATGAAAAGAAAGCAATGAATTTGCTGCAGTGAAAAACCACAGTTGGGCTTGAGTCAGAAAAGTTACCTAGAAAAAAGGAAGATGTCTAAAATCGAGAAATTTTGCATGAACATGGATCCAAGGGATGTTAGGAATTTTGAATTTTTGAAGAGGGGCCTAAAACGAGGGAGATATGGCCTCTAGACCGAGACTGTGCAAAACTGAGTCAGAACTGTGCAGTCTTACGTTTTTGTCAATTTTGAAACTTGAACAGTTAGAATTAGGATTGGGTCTCTTGCAAAGATTGTAGAGAAGACCTAGTGCTTTCCAGATTGGGCTTGCCAACTGAATTTGAGATTAGTAGCCCGAGTTATGACTTATGAAAGTGGGAGGTCAGGCAGGTCAGAAAACTGTTGGTGAGCTGAGTGTGTGTAATGTGCTAGAAAATTTTCAGAATTTATAAAGATAAATTTTGGAGCTTTGGATGGGCTGTGTCGTTAGATGATGACCTTAGTTCGATCATTTGGACCTAAGGGCTAGTGGGCTTATCTTTTGGTGGCCTAAATTAGTGAGTTAACAGAAAACTCGGCTCAAGCTGAAAATTTGCAAAGTATCAGGTAACAATCACATCTTATTCCTTCACCTTGTACAGAGCTGGGAAAAGCTTACCCGACACGATTACCGACCCGAAACCGACACGAAGTTAAGTAGGTTTGGGTATAAATTTTCTACCCACTTAATTAAACGGGTTGAACGTTTCAACCCATTTAATTAAATGGGTTAGGATCAGGTTGAGATTCTCGACACGAAAAAGTACCTATTTAACCCGTTTAATTAAACAAGTTAAATAAGTCAACTCCTTTTTTCATTTTTTATTTATCCATTTACTTTTTATTAGATAATTAAGAATATAAAAATTTTTAGAAATTATGAATTATAACGAATTTGGGAAATTTCAAAGAGTAATTATTTAATGTGATAGGTAAACTTAATTTTTAACACTGTAATTGCGTATCAGTTGAAAATATTAAATGCGTAAATAGTCAATTAAGCAACTGAACTTGACCTGTTTATCTTAAACGGGTTAAGCGGGTCAACCCGTTTAAAAATTAAATGGGTACAGGTCAAGATTTTTCAACCCGTTTAATAAACAGGTTAGGTTCAGGTTGAGGAATTCTCAACCCGTTTAAGCTCGACACGAACACGAACCCGACCCGACACGATCTATTACGCAGCTCTAACCTTGTATGCGCCTAAAAGTGCTTTGTATGTGGTTTTGATTCAGGGTGAATTGTTTGGAAACGATCTTGTGATTGGTTGTGATATTCCTGGAGTGTGAGTGTCTGTATATACTATTAATTTCATTGCTAGAATGAACTGCTAGGAATGTGATCATGAATTTGGCATGATGAGTAATAAGGTATGATAGCTAGACCCCTTATTGGGCTAGAGTTGAGTCTGGTGAACAGTTGGAAAGACCTATCCATAAATATTAACTCTTACAATGGAAAGAACATGATGGGTTGCGGGAGGTAGGCTTCCTGAGACCCAGAGAGCAAAATTCTGAGCGGTTTTACAGGTATAGTGAATGGTTATGTCCAAGACTTGGTGGACATACTATTCACTTCAACAGTAATCCATGATCTAGATCGGCAGCAGGCTAGGGTAAATCGACCGCAAGCCATGGGACCATGTGGGTCACTCGCCAAATTTGTATGCCTTTGGGCTTAAAACAGTGCTAGATTAGCAGACCTAACCACGAAACTGGGAAAAGGGGGAGGATATATGACCCGAGGCAGCTTGCCATGAGGAATGGTATTGAAACCGTTTCGTGCAGGATTGTCGAAAATGTGGAAAATGGCTCTGTAAACTTGGTGTATACATTTGTTGGTAAAAAGGATGATTGTTATTGAGTTTCAACTTTGTTGTGCGCTAAATGTTTTCAGGTCACGAGCTTGCGCATGGGAATGGAGTGTGAGCCCAAGTACTGCCCAACATTAAGCTTTAGTACATTCTGGTCTAATGTTATTAGTTAGTAATGTAACAAGTAGGGCACTAGTGGACCCTCAAGACTATTTTTGCCCTTAGCACTTAATTACTTGAGGTTTTGGTTAATTGTTTGATTTTGATTCGTAGCCTTGTATTTCCCTCAGGGAAACGGCAACAACGCTCCACTAGAAATGACAAGTAACTTCAGCAATATTTTTTATTAATTTGCATTACCAAATTCGAGGCATTACACCAACTGAACAGGAAGATCTATCACAGAAGTTAGCAGAAGCACTTGATCACTTGGCAAAGAAATGGTTCCAGGAATCAGCTCATCAAACAGAGACAAACAAGAATCAACTAGCAAAGCATTTGCCCGTGTAGAGTATAGATTGAAGTTTATGAGCACAGTACCTGTATTTTCCGTGCATCTTGTCCCCTCTAACATGGAACTCAAAATCATTGCAGTGGTGGTATCATACTCTGCTTTTACATACTCAATGCATGCCTTGAAATAAAATGGATCATGAAGTTTTAAAAAAAAAAGCATTAGAGAAAGCATATTGTATAAACATTGACAGACGCTACAAAACCACAAAGGCATCCCACATCTGCAGAAAAGTACAAGCGAAATATACCTTCATTCTGAGGCGATTAATGAATTCCTCAAAATTCACACGCCAAAGTGGTTCCTTACTGTCCCCCATAACATCAACCTCACTATCCCATTGCAGTGAATCATGCTTCCGCTGCAAAAGAAAGCAATGGCACATCAAAATTAGGGCTGTCAAAAGTTAATCTGACACGATTACGACCTGGACCGAACACGAAATTAAGTGGGTTTGGGTAAAGATTTTCAACCCGTTTAATTAAATGGGTTGACACGTTTAACCCGTTTAATTAATTGGATTAGGTTCAGATTGAGAATTTTGACACGAAAAAATATCTATTTAACCCGTTTAATTATATGGATTAAATAAGTTGATCCGTTTACCAAATCACCATGTACGTTTTGGGAGAATTGTGAAAATATGGGGTTTAATCAAGTTGATATTTGTTTTGTGCTTGTAATTCTTGCGAATCATAGACAATGGTTGCATTATCATGCTATATTAAAGTCAAAAAAATTGATTTATAATGCTCGATAATCATATTTTAGTCAAAATATAAATCGGGTAGACAGATAACCAGATAACCTGAACCTAACCCGTTTATAGTAAACGGGTTAATGGATAAATTTCAGGTCAATCAATTTAAAAAATAAACGGATACAGGTCAAGGTTTTCAACCCGTTTAATCAATAGGTTAGGCTCAGGTCCAGGATTTCTCAACCTGTTTCAGTTCGACACAAACTCAAATTTGACCCGACGTGTTTGACAGCCCTAATCAGAATTGTGATCACTACACCTGATAAAGCAATTACTATAAAACAAACCAACCTTGTCTCCAACTTTAGCACTGGCTGAGTTAGTACAGCTTTTTTCTTCATCGGAACCAACTCCAGGGCCTGTTATAATAGAAAATCTCTCAGCATCCATGGGAGTTGCAGCAGCCAAAGCGCGTTCTTCCAAGGTCAACTCTTTAATAAAAACCTGCAATTATTAGAACAATAAAGAACCAGAATGCACACATTAGACTAGGTATAACCTAATGATATCTCTCTGGCCTGGAATTCTGGAAACATACAAAATGCATGAACCTCCAAAAACATCCTTAACTTGGCATTGAATAATTGGTAACAATATTTACTAGGAAAATAAGAAATAAGTTAGGAAACAATACAGACAACTCATGAACATATGGCCAATGTTATATGATAAGTGACACTTCTGGACAGTTTATAATACAACGAGACATTCTTTTGAGAATGGAGCAAGGACGGATTATTTGCAGCAATTACTGTTTATCCAGAATCAAGATGCGGAGCTCGTTATTTAGAGAGCAACATAGTCTACTGGAACAGTCACTGCCAAAATCCTCCAGAAATTCAGAACCAGATCACTCAGTTAGTTCAAGAAGTATAATACGATCATTAATTGATTACCACTGTTTCTAGTGTCTGCCTTGTAGACCTGGAATAGCAAAGGTAATTCCCTGCCCTGTTAATTACATCGTACTGTCTTTTATTTGACATTATTTAGCTACCTTTTCTATGGAATATACGTTCAACAGTAGATCACTTAGTTGCACAATAAAATTTGTCAAAATTATCCACTAACAGAATTATACTTTGAAACACAAAAACAAAACTGCCTCATGTTTCAGCTGCTGGAAAAGCATATCGAGACTGCAAATCACCCTTAAAAAATCTGTTTTACGAAAATAAAATGCAAGGGTGGTTCATATTATCACTAACATCCCAGTAAACAGTCTGATTATAGAAATGAACATACATTCAACAACTGTAAATGAGGCATCTAGAACCGTGAGGGAGATAGAATAGAAACATATGATAGCAAAGAGCTGCCTCAAGAAACTACCTTAGACCGACCGCCTCCTTTCTTAGCTGGGGCTTCATCCTCATTTCGTGCAATTAATGGTTCTGGAGTAGGGCATCGTTCCACACAGCGACTATTCACAAGCTTAATGAAGCTTTCTTGGTAAAAGTCTTTCTTGGCACTAGTTCCTGACTCAAACAGGGGAGAAAATGATACATTAATCCCACCTACTTTGAAGGTGGGGGTTAGATATAAACAAGTATCCATTTAAGCAAGGGCGTAGCAGACAAATCAATAGGGTAGCATATCTACAGAACGCCCAAAGCGACTGAAAGGGGCATGGTCACACAACAAAAGTGAAACCTGCCTCAAAATCAACAAAGGAGACAAAAACAACATTGGCATCAACATTAAGGCATATATACGTACACCACTGGCCTCCTGATAGGCTCACAAATAAAAAAGAATTTAGGAGCCACATCATTTCCAGCAAATAAGATAAGAGTGTCTAGCACTGAAGTATATTCAGACACAGTTAAATATCATAAGAAATTGGCATGAAATAATATTAGAATGTCAAATTCAACAGGCCGAAGAAAAAAACGTAGCAAATCTACATCTCTATATTTTGACCAATGGCAGAACTTTAAAACCCACAACCTCCTTCATTGGATAACTTCACCATTTGGCTAAACATTTACCTTACGTACTTCATCGGCAACACATTATCTAAATTTCACAAGTCCTAAAATAGTCCCAGATGGGGGCCTACGCATACCAATAAAGATCAGCCCTTGGTTTCGATCAAATTCTTTGGAGTCGAAAAAGTGACTTGCTAAATTAAAGACAAGCCACTAATCATTAAAAGTCATATTACATTTACCGACATTTGATCTCAAGCCAAATTATGAACAGCTTATTTACAATAAATTTTCATATCTCTTCAGGTAATCAGGCAAAGTCCATGCTGCTGCTAAGTCCAACATGGCACAACTTCATTGCTCACATACCAACACAACCTCAGCTAGTCCATTCTGAGATCATCATTACTAGGCAACTAAATTCCAGTGTCCCCAGCAGCAGTTAGACCAAACAATAAAACAAAGAAATTGCTCAACATTCTTTCTAGAAGTCCTTAAGATGTTTTGGAGTCAAGATCTTAAAGGTTACTTCATTTTCATCTTTTTGATGATTATTATTAGTAAGGAAAATTATTTTATTGGAGTAATAACTGAAGGAACTATATGGTAAGCATGCATCCTGCAAAGAGTAAATTAATAAATATCCTCCTGTTCCCAAAAATACAAGGTCTTTCACCATTTGTAATTTATATATGCAAGAAAAGTTTTCAAGCCAGAAAAAGCTCTTCCAATACAGAGTCTCGTCTTCTTCATGATGAATATCTCTTATAAATGTTGATTTTCTGGCACCTTGATAACCATTTCCCCACAAAGATAAAAGTCCCAGATTCTTTTCCACTGACATTCCTACTGGCATAGAAGCATAATGTGTCTTCGCATGAAATTTCACGCAACTATACATACAGATTCATTGATGAGATTGATACTTGCACTATTATGAGAACATTTCAGCCAAAATGCATCCAATAATGCTTTTAGCATGACAGATTTTCTTTAAATGACTTACGCAAATTTAAGCATGCTATACGGATTAAATTTTGATGCAAAATACACCCAAAATATCAACGACAAATAAGTCAGGTGAAATGAGTTATGAGTCTCGCTTTGTAGGCAATGACCGAGAATACTGTTTCTTGGGCGTTGAAGTAGCAGCAAAAGACTCTATCTAAGGGCTTCCTCTGATAGAGGAGACCTACTACCTCATCTCTATTCTTCAGGAAATGCGTGTTCATACATAATGCCCATTGATGCGTGAATGATTTGAGTTTTAGCATAAATTAAAATCCAAAAATGTACAGACAGATCAAAATATGGTAGATCCTCGTCGGACCTACCGCACTTAAAATTTAAACAGCTAACCAAAGAAGCTTGCCTTCATTTGAACAAGCCAAGGCTCTATCCAGACTTTGGGCAACAGTAAGTCTGCCATGTTGCAGCAACCCTTCAAGAAGCTCCAAACCCTGACAGCATTATGCAAGATTATTAGATTTCAATTACTTCTTACGTGTCCTAGAATCAATCGCTTTTCTTGCAAGGGTAAGCTGCCTGCATCATGATATTCCAAACGTGTTGGCAGTATTGTTGTTTAGATTCCAATTACTTACACACAATCATTAGACAAAATAAGAAAGTAAAAAATCAAATAGTAAGCAAGAAGTCACTAACTTGTTTATCCAGTTCCTTGGTCACAAGCGCCATGAACTTGGCAAACCTCAATCGGTGGATTATGTTGTTGAACAATGCCATGTAGTGCGTCACTACCAGTGTAGTATCTCTTGCACCGCCTAACAACATGAAATTGATAACAGTAAAACCCATTATATGCTACACAGAAAATTTCTTCAGGCAACTAAATCCACCCAAGAATTCAAAACATCTAAAGACCTGGTCTTTTCAACTTATCATAAGTATTTATCATCAATATTCAACCACTATCAATACCCATCAACATTCGACATTGATCAACACTCATCACTACCAATCAGCATTCATCAGTATTGATCATTCATCAGTATCGATCAACACTTAATCATATATTCTAGTTAAGCACTTGTCGCCATTGATCACTACTCATCAGCATTTATCAACAATAAGTTACTTATGATAATCGAAAATAACACACCCTCCGCACTTTATTTTCCCCTCCCCTCAATTTTGGTTAGGCCACAGAAATTGGTTTCTCCTTGTGGAAGCCCTACCCCTTCATGGGTATCAAACAGATTTCTAAATTCCATTTCCATTTCTCTAACCATATGTAAAGATCACCACCGCGAACATGATTTTTCATCAATCACTCTTACGTGAGGCGAATAAGATGTTCTAATTTGTGGGTTGGTAAACACACACTTCATGAACATTCTGAATGCAGTTTTGCTTAATTGTCCCTTTTCCATCAACACCCCCCCCCCCAAAAAAAAAGAAATTTCAACAATAACAATGGAAATTGGAACAAAAATGAGAGAAATAGAGAAGAAGCATCACCATCTTGTTCGAGAGCAAAGGCTTGGACGCAGTTGTGCTGGATTAATACCCAAAGACTTTTCTTAACTTTATCGGGAGGGAGTTCAGTGAAGCGAGCAATTTGAGCCTTCGTTAGGGTTCCTCTCCGAAGCAAACATTCACAAACTTTCTGCGAATGAATGAATGAGCACTAGAAATCATAATCATAGACGACGATAATCAACAAAAAAGCGAAATTAGAGAGAGAGAGAGAGGGAGGGAGAGTACAGCGACGAGATTGCCAAAGTCGAGTGTTATGATGTGGACGGCGAGTTTGATGCCGTGCTGACCCGAACCCGCCATAACCATCAACAATGGCAGCCGTTTGTTGCTCTGCTGATATTGCTTCCGCAGCGTCAGTAAGTGTGAGACCTCGAAAGAAAGAAGGCGGAAGAAAGTGCAGGAAAAAGATTAAGGCTTAACCTTATTTATCATGATCTAGGTTTCAGCGCAGCACCGGGTCCATAGCTCAGTGGTAGAGCATTTGACTGCAGATCAAGAGGTCACCGGTTCGATCCCGGTTGGGCCCTCTTAGCAAGACTTTTTCGCCCATTTCCCCGGGCCAAAGGCGGGGTGTACACGAAAATTTTTTTCCCTGGCCTCAGGTTAGGTTCAAGCACCCATAGAATAGAATACTGTAAGGGCGATATTTTAATTTTTGGTGTTGGGGGGGTGGAGGGAAAAATTACTATAATGGTCTGTTGTGGTTCGGTAAAATAATTTTAGGGATCCACTTTTTTTAATAAATATTTCTGGGATGCTTGTACTTTGGAGAAATATTTTTTTGGGTCCATTTCCGGCAACAAAGTTTGTTTTCCGAGAAGTTGAGTGAAATTATGAGATTTTTTGACCAAAATGCCCCTCATTGATGGTACTTGTGGGCTATGACCGTTGTGCCTTTAAAAGTATAAAAAGTGGATCTCACATGTGTTCTATATATAGGATGAATGATTTTAATTTTAAGAACACTCATCTCACTCTCTCTCCTGCCTGTCTCCTCTCTTCCGTTGCCCCCCTTATCTCTTCTCTCGCCAATATTGGCAGGTATGCAAGCAAGCCTTGATTAATTTTTTTTTTTGGAAATAATTTTGCTTTACATATTTAATTTTGTACTCTCATCAATTTTTGAGTTGATTTTTTTTTGGGGGGGTGATTGTTTGAAGTTGGTAATTTGAAGCATATATTTTTATTTAGTTTAGGAGATAAGTTGTTATTGTTAATTTAAAAGAAGAAATTTGTATGAGATGAATCATTTGATTAATTTGGTGGTTATATGAAGTTCGTAATTTAAAGTTGATATTTTTTGTTTGTAAAGGAGATATTTTTTGGTTGATAATTTAAAATTGGTAACTTGTATGGATGAATCATTTGTTATTTTTGATGGTTGTCTGAACTTGGCAATTTATATGAGATGAATCATTCTAATTTGAAATGTTGATATTGGTGTCAGATAATATGCATAGTTCATCTAGTTGCGGAGGATCGAAAGATACAGACGCTCAATACGAGATGGAATTAATATGTCGAATATGTGGGAGGGTTGCAGATATCAAAATTTCGAGTCTCGTGATAACCCGGGGAGGTTATTTTTTAAGTGCTCTCAATGCGATAAGTTTTTGAAATGGGAAAGCCCTTACAAGGAGTGAGAATGGAGGAAGATGAAGGAAATATGACACTGATGATGCATCAAGTGAAAGAAATAAGAAAGCCACTTAAGGTGATGAATGTAAGGATTAGGATTGGAATCTTGGTGATGGTGGCTATCGCCATTGTTGTTGCTATGAAATGAACATTGTCACATTATGTAATTATGCAAGTTGAAGGTATTGTAATTTTAAGGACAAGACTGTATGTTCTGTTTTGATTAATCAAGTAGTGGAATTTGGTTTATGTGAACAAAATAGTATGCTAAATAGTAACAGTATACAACAAAGTATTTATGTTGCTAAAAGCAACCAAAAAGTTAATCAATACAAGCAAGTTCTTGTTTATATCATTACAAACACAGCACACAAAAAACAAAGTGGGACATCAATACATGAGAAGTTGTTTTGAATTGACTGTCACTGTGCAAACACAACAGATAGGGACATAACAAGTCCACCACCAAAAGAACAAAATAAGTCAACCACTAAAAGAATATCCATATGTGTGACAACTAACGAAAATGAGACTGAGAAACCCCCATTAAAATGATAGCCCCACATTCTGACCAGCAACAACCCACATTCTGAGCAGACAGAGGCACCAAAATTTGCCTTGAAGACCTATGAAGAAAAACATAAAAAAAACATAAAAGGATTGCTTATTACCTTTTAAAGAAAATGAACATATCATCAACATATCTTGGTCTGCACAGGAAATGTTCATTTGGAAGCTATGGTTTTCTTGGCTTTCTTGGACTGGGTGGGTAGATGTTGAAATGCTTGGGTTACTTCTCTTGCCCTTCTTTGCTTGGGAGGTATCTTGGGTTGTTGATATGGATGCATGACTTGTGACATCCTTTGTTACTTGAGAGCCTTGTTTGGGTGGCCTGCCCACCTTTCTCTTACCTCTCTTGCTCTTATAGCTGAGCTTGTCTTTACCTTTCAATATCAACAGTTTACCATCCTTCCTATGACTCCTAGAGTTATGTCCATACTATTAGCAAATACTGTATTTAAGGGTTGAACTCCTAGTGAACCTCTTTCTCTCCTTACTTATGTCCCTTCTCCTTTCAGATTGAGGTCTACCTCTCTTCACTTGCACTTGAGGAGGGCCTATGCTAGGACAATCTCGATCCTCCCAAAACATTAGATCAGATATGGGCTGCGTAATGACATCATATGCTACTTTGTATTTTTCAACAGTAGATGCTTCATCAGAAGGTCCTACCTCTTCCTAAGAATACACCTAATTGCATATTTACAGGGTATACCTGAGATATCCCATACTTTGCTGTCACAGGACTTTGTGTTGAGGTTCACTTTGAATTGGGTTTTTCGTTCCACAACTTCAAATATCCCTCTACCAGCTACGATAACTATACATATTCTACTTTGTATCTCAGTTTCCTTGAATGCGACCCTAGGGCATAACTTTTCACTCCATCCATTGGCAACTTCAAATTTTTTTGCAATAGTACTCATGAACTTTTTCCTCATTGCCTCCAACAATGTAAATATAGGTTTATACCTAAATTTTTCAATCTTCCCATTGAAAGACTCCACGAAGTTAGTGGTGTTGTCAGGGCATTTGGTGTCAGCAAGAATTGTGTACCTTACCCACAGTTGTTCTTCCTCATCACATAGACATTCATATACTGCTTTGGACTCTTTTTTTATAACCTCCATAGCTTGCCTAAAAACTTGCTTGTTGTATGCATTACATGCTGTCCAGAATAACATGTGCAACTTTGCATCTGCAGAACAATTCATAGGCATGAGTTGTCTCAAAGACAATGAGGTGAGATATAATTATTTAAGCATAAACAACTTGTAAATACATGCCTGGGTGCTCTTTGGTGAAGTTCCTATTGTAATGCACACAACATATCTTCTTTTACACTCGAGAAAAATGTCATTCAAAGCTGCTACCAATCCCTGTAATAGAATATAAGGGAAAAAAAATTAGTGTAAACACATAAAATACTTAATACACAGTTCAGGAATATAGGCTTATACCTTATGTCTGTCTAAAATGAAGGTCATCTTGGACAAATCTACACCCTCAAGACATAACCTCAAGGCTTTAAAGAAGTAGGCCCAGTTACTCTTATTTTCTTGCCCAACTACACCATAGGCTATAGAGAAATACCTGTTATTTCCATCTAACCCAAAAGTTATCAGTAGCACCCCTTTGTATGGTTCCTTTCGAAAACACCCATCCACTCCTATGAAGGGCCTACAACCTCTCTTAAACCCTGTCATCATTGCTTCAAAGGAAATGAACAATCTCTTGAAGATTGGGACTAAATTAAGAGATTAAAAGATGCAGCTACATTTACTACCTGGGTTTTGTTTCTTAATCTCTTCATTGTATGCAGATAGTCTAGCACAAGCCTCATCATGCTTCCCTTCAACCCATGCTTTCATTAGTCTTTTTGCTGCTCTACATTTGTGTTGAGGAGTTGCTACTCCATACCTCTCCATATATAGCTGTTGCATAGATTGCACTGGCAAATAAGGGTTGGCTTTGTAATAAGTTAAGAGCTACTCTGCAATCCATCTATATGAAGCCATACAATTCTCAACTTCTCTTGGACATTTGCAGACATTCCTCAATGTTTTCATTTGCCAAGTGATACTATCACCAAGTTTACTTGCATGAACTCTAAAATCTCATTCTTTTCCTTTACACACTACAATGTGTCTTAACCTATCATTTTTAACCTTCTTCAAGCAAATACCCTGTTAAATGGCATACTCTCTAATGACCTTAGCCCATTGCTCTTTGTCAACAAACATATCACCAGCCTTAATGGACACTTTTCCATCAGGATTCCTTGCCCACATGCTCCCATCCTGGTACACTTTATTCCACATGCTTGGAGTTGGCAGTCCATCATCATCAACATCAGCAACCTCAATGTGCTTAGAGATATCATCCATTACTGTAGGATGTAAGAACTGCTCTATGTCACTATCAATATCATCATCATGAACTTCATCTGAATCAACCAATGACTCACCAGAACCACCCTCAGAACCAACCTCAGAATCAGTGTTATCCTCACTGTCTGCATCAGTCTCTTCTTCATTACTACCACTCTCATCTTCATCCTTATCTTCCAAACCACTCTCATAGCCAGCATCATAGTGTGAAGCACTTGTTAGGTGACTCAAACTTCTTAAATCATAAGATGAAAGCCCTCCTTGATCAACATCAATGTCCTCCAAGGATTCAAGAATAGGCTGTGAAGATTTTGAAGGTTGACATGAAGAGAGAGGTTGAGAGGATGAAGGCTGAGAAGTTGAAGGTTATTGAGATGAAAAAGGGATGCAGCCAGATAGATTAACAGTAAATGAAGGCCCCAAATTAAATCTTAAATCCCTAATTTTAAAAATTCTATCAAGCTCAGAAGATGAAGGTTGTTTGGGAGGGGACCTTGAGACATCAATTGCAGATCTAAGCTGTTTGGAAGGAGATTTAGGTTATGCAGGTTTCAACCATGTAGGAACAGTTTTTGTGAGTTGAGCTAAAGATCTCAGGTTTCTTCCAGGAGAGTTAGGGAATGCACCAACAGATTTGGAAGGGGAAGGAAACTTTTTTGAGCCCAAATATGCTTTCCTTCTGACAGGTAATTTCTTGGGTTGGATTTTTGGGGTTATAATCAATGAGTCAGCTCATTTTTTGGCCTGGGAGGCAGACAAGAGGGCCTCATAGTCCCCAGGGCCAATTTGCTCAAACCAATCCTCACCATACTTACAAGCAGGAGCATCAGATTAGAGTACTTGTCCTGTCTCTAGTTCATGTTCAATGACATGGGGTTCTGTAAGCCCTTTAATGCTGAGCATAAAAATAGGAATTTGTCTCTTAGCCTTTTCCCACAAACTAGATAAATATACCTAATCATTGTCGGATTCTAAAGGCAACTTCCTTTTAGATCCAAGACCACGGTACATAAACCCAAAGTATTCTGACAATTTAATCCCTGCCTTCTGAATTTTTCTCTTTGCATCTCTATGAAGATCTAACATTTGATACTTGTCTAAGTCAACATTCTTTATGAATACCCTATGCCCTTCATAGCATACACTCAACACCTTAGCTCCTTCAATCTATAGGACACAATGAATAAACAACAACTAAGCATTCCTAAATTTAGTAATACATAATTAAGTAATGGCAAACAATAAAACATTCAAGTATTTTAAATTGGGAGCAAATAACTAAACAATTCCCCACCTGAACCCCATTGATATAATAACAATTCCTAATCTATATGATATATAAGTTCCTACCATTCCAAAACCCTAATCTGTATTTTTTTTACATGCACCCCTGTTTTTCACAAATTCAACCCAATCCCCAGATACTTCAGGCCCACCCAAATTTACAACAAAATTTTACCCAATTTCCAAATCCAGCCCTATTCTCAAGAAGTTAAAGATTAGAAGTTAATTAACAATGTAATCGACCCCTTTATCAACACATGCAAGTCACATTTCCAAATGCTAAGTTTTTTAGCCACATACCTCCTTTTCCTCGGAAGATCCATTGTCATTTTCCATGCTTTTTGAAGTGGGGACCAAATACTTCTGCTCAACTTGCCTCCACCAACCCTCTCAATTGCCACCACACTTTGACAGATAGTGCAAGAGAGAAGAGAAACAGAATATGGGGGCCTAGTGTTCTGCTTTTTTCAAATATTGGACAATTATGGAAGAGAGAAGACATAAAAGGAGGCCAAGCAAGTGCAGGTTGTTGAGATGGAGTAAAGGAGGATGAAGGATGTAGAATCACAGAGGAAAGAGAAACAGAACATGGGGGCCTAGTCTTCTGCATGTGTCCTATTTGAATTCATTCTGTTGGCAAGGAGGGGCATCTTGGTCAAAATATCTCATAATTTCACTCAACTCCTCGGAAAACAAACTTTATTGCTGGATATGGACCAAAAAATATTTATCCAAAGTACAAGTATCCCAGAAATATTTATCAGAAAAGTGGATCCCCAAATTTATTTTACCGAATTACAATGGACCATTTAGTAATTTTTCGGGGGTGGAGGGGCCGGCAATATTATGAGAACCGGACCAGACCAGTCGGCTCGACCGGCTCAACTGGAAACCAGTGAGTGGTCCAGACGGAGTCGCTTTCTAACGTGTTGAACTAGGGAATCAGTCAAAGCTAGTCAAAAAACGGTTTAAGTGGACGGTTTTTGAGGTTAAACCAGTGCCATTAATTGGTTAACTCAGGATTTTCTATAGAGGAGCCAAAAATAACATATGCATAAGAGGGGGAGAGAGAGAGAGAGGAACGGAGAGAGAATCGCTATAGCACAACGGGTAATAGATTTAGGAATGCCGCTCTTCTTTGGCTCGCTCTAGGCCACAGAATGAAATCTAAAAGCTCATCGAAGCGTTAATAACATTAGATCAGATATGCGAATAAAAGAAAGTCAAAATGCATGAGAAAAAGAGAGAATTTGGGGGAAGGAGTGATTTGGTTTTGGGGAGTTGGGACTTGAGTTTGAGTTTTAATAAATGACAATATTATGGGTAGCTTCCTACGCTTTTTGGGGGGGGGGGGGAATGTCTTTTTGGGGAACAGATGGTGCTTTAAAACATAGGGGTTGGGTACTAAAAATTCTCAATATTCCAACGGATTTTCTGAAGGAAAAGTAAGTTTTTTGATCGGAAAATTTATTTTCCGACGGATATTCCGACCGAAGATGTCCGTCAGAATAATCGGGGTCGGGAAGGGGTTCTGATGGAAGCTTGTCTTCTGTCAGAACAATTCGGGCAGAACGAGGTGACCGTCGGAGGCCTCTTCCAACGGACCTTCGACGGAAATTCATGTGTCTGACAGAACTATTCCGTTGGATGCTTCAGGTTTTTTTTGAAAAAAAATTTTTCGGGGAAAAAATTTTTAAAAACCCAGGAATTCTGTCGGAATTTCTGTCGAAATCCATCGGTATCCGTCGCAAGCAGTCGGTAATTCCGTCGAAATTTTTACAGTTTATTTTAAAAAATAAAAAATATAGTTCCGAACTATAAAAATATTTTTCAATATACCTAATACACAATAAATTCTCATCATTGATGTTAAATTGATATTAGCATTAGATTATATTTAATTAATAAAAAATTATATTCTTTAACAACAAAGTACAAAATTGAGAACAAATTATCATCCCAACAAACTAATATCAACGTAACAAACTAACTAACCTATTAAATTTACATATTACATGCAAACTAACTGTACAAATTATTAAATTTAACGTATATACTTAATTAATTACAAATTGTACAAATTATACAAGAGAAAATATTCTCAAAAAATTGACGACAAATGACAGCGAGAGGAGGTGATGGCGCGGTGGGATGGCGGCAAGCGCGGTGGGGCGATGGCAAGTGATGGTGCTCCCCCCCTCTCTCTATCTTTCTATATTTTACGAAATGACCGACGAAAAAATGAAGCGTGGGGCGAGTTTTATAAGAGAATTTCCGACGGAATATGCCGTCAAAAGGAATTCCGACGGATTTTTCTGTCTGAATATTCAAAAAATTTTGAATTTTCCTCCCTCCTTTCAACTTGGGGTTAAAAAATGTTTTAAAATTTTTTATTTTTCGATGGAATATTCTGTCGGAAATTCCAACGAAACCCGAATTCCCTCGGAATATTCAAAAAAAATTTTATTTTCCCTTCGTTCAACTCGGGGTAAAAAATTGCTTCTAAAAATTGTTCTATTTTCCAATAGAAATTCCGTCGGAATCCGCAGAATTCCGTCAGAAAAATAGGTCCGTCGGAAAATCCGTCAAAATTCCAACAAATTTTTCTGAATCCGTCGAATTTCCATTGGAGATTCCGAAGGACCTATTTTATGTCGGAGTAATCTAAATTTTTAGTAGTGAACACGCAATTCTTGATTTGATTGTGTAATTTTACTTTTTTTAATTTCAAAATTATGTATTATATTAAATATTTTACAAAATACTGATACAAATATGAATAGGATGAACCAGTTTTGGCCGATCTAATCTAGTTCAACAATCAATTAGGTCAACCAATTTAATCCGATTCAAACGATTCAAGAATCAAATCATTGACTCACTTACCGGACCGAGTCAATGACCGAGTTGGATCGTTCTCTTAACATTGGGAGCTGAAGCATAATGATGAGAGTTGACTAACACTTTTGTTCTTATATATTTTAGATACTTTCAAGTATTTTTTATTTTTTAATCAGCAACAAAAAAATTATCACTTTCTTGAGTTCAATCAGTTAAAACAAGAACGATGTATTTAAAAGAGAGTTAGTTTTGTCTATAGATTAAACTATCACAATTTTTAGTGGCTGAGAAAGGGGCTAAATTTTTTGCCAATCCAGACACACATTTATAATCAATTTAAGAAAAGAATCAAATTCTGCAATTTTTTTTTCCCCAAGTGTAGCTTAACTTTATCGGGCCATACAACAGTGTTGCATCTTTAATCATCGACTGACCTATTGTTGTTGTCAAGTCGCTTCATCCAAAGCCTGTACTATATGCCTTGAGAGCATGTGCTCCCAAAAGCTACTTAAATAAAAAATATTTAAAAATTTTGGCATATAACAAATACAAAATCCAAATATATATATGATTTGTTAAATAGAAATACATATTCCTAAGTGTATTTACGTATTAATATTACACATCATCTGTAATTTAAAGCTGATCTCACACTTCATAGACACTCGAGTATTTTACTAGACTTTATGTACTTTTTTTCATTTTTTTCTTAATTAATATATGTGAAAATGTGATAACGAGACAGAATGAGTTTTCTCACTTAGAACAAGGATATTTTCCACTTGTAGAATTGAAAAAATTATAGAAAATGACCTCTTGTGGTTTCTTTTACCCTGTCAAACATCAAAATTTAAAAATTTAAAAATTATTTTCAGAAATGACATTACTAGTAAATACTGCCTTAAAGTAAATTTAAAACTCAAATATCTAATTTTATTAACGATATGAAACGTTGGCCGTATACATGAATAATAAAAACATGCATGGAGTTTCAAATGCCATACATTTGGCATCTAGAAAAGCGATTTATTAATCTTTAAAAGCATAATTTGTCCTAATCAAACTTAACCTTCTAAGCATGAGCATGTAACATGGAATACATCACTATATGTTCTAAAACAATCATAAATCCTATCTTTTATATTTCTTTTCGTTTACTAATCTTGCAGCGCATGAAGCGTACGTATAAGCCTCTTAGTATGGAGGCAGAGCAGGAGAGCCTAAGAATTCGACTGGATTAATGGGAGATGAAGCTGGAGCACCCAAGAACCCTACAGGGTTGATAGGCCCAGGTGCCACAATACCAGAACTCTTTATCTCAGCCATGCCTCTCCTTGGGTTTTCTGCTTGTGTTTCACATAACTTGGGAAGATACACTCCTGCAATTGTTATGAACACGTCATTAATTAGTCATATATTTACCCAGAAAAATTCATATTAAATCAAACGATAATAAGACTTAATTAAAACATCTTACGGCTACTACGTACCTTCACCGGCAGCGAGGTTGAAGTAGAGATCAACGACATTAGGGCACCTCTCGTAGCATTGTGAGGAGCAAAGTTTTTGAGTAAAATGAGACTCCAAAAGAGAGTCAGAAGAAATTCCAAGAGTGTCACGGTCAAGCCCACAAGCTTCAATGCATTGGTTGGTCTCGATCAAGTCCTTGAGCTTGTCAGCCTCTATGTCTGATGTGGTGCACTTGTACGCCTCCAACCCACTCCTTCGCACATACCTTTCCAACACACATCGCTTGCCCCATGCTGACACCGCAAATGCGCATTCCTCCTTGCTCAGTTGCTCACATGTCATCCCTCCTAAACATTGAGGTACCAATTATCAAAAACAAGGATCGACTCGAACAAGAATTTGCTTTGATATATTCAAGAGTCATTTGCCTCAAAGATTAGGTTGCAACGTAACTTTTCCAGTGAGAATGAACTTCCTATAGAGCCAAAAAGAGGAAAGAATCACCATCACGATGATTTTGATCTCGAGGTAAGAGAGTTGCTTACCGATACAAAAGGAAATTAATTTTCGAACTAAATGAGAGTATAGAGTTCGAAGCATTCTTTTTTTTGTTGTTGTTATTATTACACATTCTAATGTCATATAACTCTCGTACTTTGTACAACTCATTATTGGATTTTTTAAAGTTTATAGTAATATCGAACAAATTAGAACAAACTTCTCGTCAAAGTTGAGATTTGTACACTAATAAAAAGTGGATACTCAAATTTTCTCGATGAGAATCATCTCAATCAAAATTCATTGTTATAGTTTAGATAATGTCTTAATAGATTTTGGTGGCAAAGAAGAAGAAGTAGCTAATAGTTTCATATGTGATCGGAGACATGTTGCTAGTATGATCCCTGGTTACCTGTAACAAAGAGTTTCAGTTAACTTAGTAGTTCCTCCATTGATGCAAGTCTTATTTTCAAAAGAAAACAAGAACAAAAAATGGAAAAGACGACATGGATGGTTCTAATAATAATGCAATGAGCTCACCTAGAGTGCCTTGAACAAAGAGGGCAAACAGGAGGGCAACAGCGACGATGCCATTGAAGCTAGGAAGACAAGCCATGGGTGAGAAAAAAATGAGCAACAGATCTAGAAGAGCAGAAGTAATATTGGTTTGTATTGGCAGCTTTTCTATTTGCCCAAAAAGGATCTGGGCAATGGGTGCAAAATATATGGTGGGTGTCACAAGTATTTATAGAAGTGGGAACAGTACTCCCATACTATATTCTAAGTTACGAATTTGTGGGGAAAAGTATGAAAACGAGTTCGATTTGGACGTACTTTTGGAAATTTTCTTCTTTTTTGTGTCCTTTAGTTGCGCAAGAATGGAAGACTTGAAATGTGCAAGGAGAATTATTTGGTCTTCGCAAGCGTGGAAGATTCACGTCAATGACTTCGCCGCCATCAATGGCCACTACTGTGGAAAATGGAAATCTAGGGGTGTTTATATTAAAGAACAAGAAAATTGATTTGATCTTGCTCAAAGGAATGATAATTTAATTAGTTTTATTGCTCAAGTAGATGTACTCAAGAAATTAAAAAGAATACAGGGTCAGTAATTAAATTTTACTGTCAGAAAATCTCACCTTTAAACTTGTATGCTCGTTTTAAGGCTGTCACTCAAAAGATTAAATGCCATTTAATAAGGAAAATATTGTTGTGTGTAATGGCATTCACTAGCCCCTTACTTTTCGCATCCCCTTTTGTCCATATCAGTGGTTTGGGGAGTTGAACCGAGGTTTATCTTTGCGTTCCTTCTTTGGGCTTGTTGAATAATATTGAGTCTAATTTTCATAGTGATGTGTGGAGAGAGTCACCACCATACATGCGCGCCAGCGTTGTTCTTCTAGGCTGGGTTGGGTTGGGTTTGGGCTTGGGGCTCATCTACGGATCTTTTTGGAGAAAATAGCTTCTATTTTTGTCCATTGGCGTTCCTGGTTAACGATTGTGTGCTAATTTTCTTCCACATTTGGCTCTAGCAGAAGTTATTTTTAGTAGTCAAGTAGCCATGTTTAGTAAGACTTCAACAACTATATTGAATCAGCATAAGGCTCTCCCTTTTCCTAGCTCAACAGCTATATTTAGTGATGTGGCTTTCCTGTTTTTCCTACTATCTTCTCTTCACTCAAACAACCTTCCTACACCTATAAATACAGGCTCTCTTCAACTGCACAAAATACACCAAAACATCATCTCTCTTCTCTTTTCCTCTTCTACTGTTCTCTCAGCTTTTCCTGGGCAATTGATACACTGCGTGTTCCAAATCTCTGGCTTCGAGTGCATGTGTTCAGAGACTCACTGTGTTAACCTTGGAGAGCGATCGGCTAATTTGATTTGCATCTCGGTCGAGACAAAATCGCTTTCAAGGTAGTAGTATACTACGACATAGTGTTGTTTCAGATCCTCTTCTTCTGCCATTGATGTAGCCATAATTTTCCCAACAAATATTATTTTGGTCTTCGAACCTCTGGCACTAGTGTTGAGCTATTATTGGCTCCTAAGGGGGTAGAGTACTTGTCCTATACATTCATCACATATATATTTTTTTTCCCATTTACAAGACTCAAATTTGAGATTTTATTTAGAAGAATAAGTGTCAAATTATTTAAATAAATAGGTATTGATGTTCTAAGAAAATGTTATGAGAGAATTGAGCGTGTCAATTGAGGCAAGTCATTTTGTAATTACTTAGCTAGTTTATGTCTCTCTATCTCCACTCTCAGCCTCTCCCTCGGGATATTTTTTTTGTTTATTATGACAACAGTATTTATTATGAATTTTGTTTTAGTAAGATTTTGAGATACTCACATATAAATAATTTTATGTCTGTATAAATAAAAAATGAATTTGAAAGATCCATCTGATTTCAAAAGTTTTAAACAAAATGTATTTGATAGTTTATAACCTTAATTTTATTTTATTTTTTTGAAAATGGGTAAGTACAATCAGATCTTAGATAGCCCTTCTCGCAAGGGTTCTACCTAAGTAGTCGGCGTGGATGATACATGATAACTCAGGGGATGGGGAGTGAGAAAAACCGAGATTAGTCTTGAGCAGCACTCCCAGCTTAGCAATCCAGTCCGTAGCCATATTACCTTCGCGAAAAACATGTTGAATGGTGGGAGACGTAAAGCTTGATAACATAGTTCAAATATCATGAACCGGCATTTGAATTCCCAAGGGACATGAATATCACCCTTGATAGCCTGAATGACCACGCGATTATCCCCTTCAATTTGAAGATGTATCATTCCTGCGTCTAAAGCGGCTTTAAGACCATCACGTAATGCTGTGGCTTCTGTTACCAAGATTGGTGCATCACATATAAATCTGGTCCCAACTTTGAGAAGTCGACCGCTACTCTCTCGCAAGATATAACCCGGTCGGAGACAAGCTGCTATCGAACTTGAGTTTAATAATACCATCTGGAGGGGAGGTCCACCCAATAAGGCTGGTGGGGGTAGGAGGAGATGGTAGTCGGGAGCTCAGCAATGGAGGGGAAAGAAGTGGAGAGCAATGTCGTTGTTCCCATTCAGCCTAGCTGCGTTTAGCTCGAATAAAGGTGTACATGGGATTCGGCAAAGCATTCTGGAAGACGAGCGAATTGCAACTTTTCCATATACTCCAAAGGTGCACAGCAATTCTAGGCATGGTAGCCCGACATCGCATGTACCACTCATGCAGGACATCACGGACGGTGAGATGTAAAGTCGTAAAAGGGGCTTGGGAAATCCACCTCGGTGGCCAGGTTCCATACTCGGACGGCATATGGACACAGTGAAAAATGATGTTCATTATCCTCAATGTCAGAGAGACGGGTTGGACAAATAGGATCAATATGTAGCCCTCTACGCAGTAAGTTACCCCCAGAGGGGAGTGCATTGTGACATAATTACCAAAGAAAGATTTGAATTTTCACCAAGACATCCAGCTTCCATATCCACTTAAACTTTCATGGAGACGGGTCAGAACCGAGATTATCATGGGCCTGCCAAGTAGCGGACTTAACAGAGAACTCACCACTGCCTGTAAGCCCCCAACAAAACGTGTCTGGGACATTAGTTAAGGGGATAGGCACCGCTAGTGCGTGAGGAAGAACAGAAGCAGGTATAATTTGCGAAAGCAGTATGTCCCACCGTTTGTCAGGGAGGATGGACTCACTGACTTTAAGCATAGGGTCAATGGCCTGGGCACTATCAACATTTAGTAACTCCGCTAGACAAGAGTGATGACACCACACATGTGTCCAGCAGTTTATCGTTTGACCATTACCTAATTGCCATCGTATTCCCTTTGCTATGAAGGCTCTTTGACGAAGCAAATACTTCCAAACCCAGGAGTGGGATGGTTTTTGGGCAACGTGAAAGAACTGGTCAGGAGGACCATATTTTGCTCGTATCTGTTTAACCCAAAAATTATCTGGTTGCATGAGATACTTCCAACCTAGTTTAGCAAAAAAAATAGTATTAACTGCACCAGCTTTCCTCATACCCATACCCCCAAATTTTTTCGGTTTACAAACTTTATCCCACGCTACCAATGGAAATCCTTTTTCAGTGGAAGATTTTTTTTTTTAAAAAATCCCGATTGACTTGATCGAATCTCTGCATAACAGTTGCAAGGAGCTGAAAACACTGCATGGTATCTGCAGGTAGAGCTTCAAGATTAGACTGGATAGGCACTGCCCGCCCCGCTTTTGATAATGTCGTAGCTTTCCAATTGGATAATTTCGCTTCCGCTTTACTTAATATTTCCTAAAAGGTGTCGAGGCTAGGATGTCCTTGGAATGCTGTGTAGTAAAGATATTTCCCAAGAGACGAACTATGTGAAGTATTAAAAATATCCGCAAAATGTAGCTTATCAAAGTTGGTCGAATTTTTAGAGAAGACAAGATTGGATTTATGAAAGTTAACCAACTGTCCAGATTGTTGACAAAAATCGTCTAATATACCTTTGAGTTTAAATGTAGAATGAGAAAAAGCTCTGCAAAAAAGTAAGCTATCATCTGCAAAGAACAGGCATGGAAGTTTCTCTACTAGGGGTGCAATTTTTATTCCAATTCCCGATTTTGGATGAGCCGTTTCCAAATGGAGTTGTTGAGCCACGATGTCCATACAGAGGATAAATAAATAAAGCGATAGGGGTCACCTTAGCACAACCCTCGGGTAGGCTTAAAGAAACCACATGTTTCATTGTTAATAATTAGTGAATAAGTCACCGCAGTAATACATTCCAGTACCTAGGTGTTCCAATTAGGATGAAAACCCATGCTCCGAAGGCTATGTTGCAAAAAGTTCCATTCAATATGATCATAAGCTTTTTCTATATCTAGCTTAATTGCAGCATAACCCTTTTTCTCTTTGATATGGTGAAATTTATTTAGAACTTCATAGGCTAACAGAATGTTATCATGAATAGCCCGATGAAGAACAAAAGCACTGGGGGTCGGTTGCACCAGTCGTTCCAGAATAGGTCGCATTCTGTTGACCAGAATTTTGGCAATAATCTTGTAAAAAGTATTACATAGGCTAATAGGCCGAAAATGTGATGTAACCTCAGGGTTGTCAACTTTGGGTATGAGGGCAATTAAGGTGTGATTGAATTGTTTGAGTAATTTCCAAGTACCAAAAAAGGCTTGGATTGCTAAACAAAGACGGTCTTTGAAAAGAGGCCAAAACTTTTGAAAAAACAAAGCACCAAACCCATCTGATCCGAGGGCTTTATAAGGATTCATCTAGAAGAGGGCTTGTTGAATCTCCTCCTCTGTAACAGGTTGAATAAGGCTCAAGTTCTCGGTTGCGGTGACCTTACGCATTGCAGTGATGGGAGTGAGAGTAGTACGAGTAGTGTGACTGGACGTAAAACGTTGGGCAAAATCATGACAAAATTTGGCTTTGATCAGATAAATTTCCTCAATCCAGCCAGCAATTTCGTTTTTGATACGAAAAATATAAGTACGCTGTTTTCTTGCTATAGCCGTCTGATGGAAGAATCATGAGTTCCAATCACCAGCCGTTAACCATTGTTACCTAGTTGAGCGGCCCCAAAATCTCTGATGAAAGAGCATGAGTTTTTCCCTTTGTTTGATTAGCCTAGTATGCCAGTGATTAAGTCATGGATTATCAGCATTGTCGATATGGCGGTTTTCCACGTAATGCAATTTCTCGGTATTTTTCTCAATCTATTTTCTGTAGTTAGCGCCTTACGTAATCTTCCAAGATTTAAGCTTATTTTTGATACATTTGAGCTGTTGCGCAATACGGAACATTGGCAAATCGAGAACAGGGTGTCGCCACTGCTGGCCAAAAATACAGTGGATTTGTTCGTATTGAAGCCAGTCTGGCTGAAAACGGAAAGAGGGCTGTTTATGAACTGTTGAGGACCCCTGTGTATTAAGAAGAAGGAAATAATGATCAGAACACGTAAAGGGTCCATGAGTGATATTAGTATCAAGGTACATATTATGCCAATCGTTCCGACCAATAGCTCGATCTAATTTTTCATAAATAAGTTGACCTCGTACCCTAGATTTCCAGGTGAACGGTCGCCCCAAAACAGGAAGATTAGTTGCGTTGATTGTATGTAAGAAAGCATGAATGCGTTTACATTGTGAGTGGGAGATTGGTGCCCCCCCCCCCTTTTTTATCCATGCTATTTTCCAGTACATTGAAGTCACCTATAATACACCATGGCGCGTCTATAATGTTATTCAGTTCTGAAAGATGGTTCTAAAAACCCGGTTGTCAGAATTTTTTATCGGAGCATAAATACTGGAAAGAGTAACCATTTGTTGCATTTTGACATCAAGAACAAGTATATGGATAAACCGTTGTTCTTTGAGCATAACATTAGCAAGGATATTAGTATTGTTCCATAGGACCCACATACCACCAGAATGGTTTATAGGATTTACATAATCATAGTACTCAAATCCAAATTGGGAGATGAGATGTTTAGTTGTATTGTCTGCTACCATTGTTTTAGTAAGAAACATTATATCAGGTTTATGGGAACGAACAATAACGAATTTCCTCACGTATTTGCTGTTTTTTCACACCTTGAACATTCCATGCAAGTACTTTCATAAGAAAAAATTACATAATGCAATACAGGGCCAGTACGAAACCTCCAGGACTAATGGCAAAGCACTACGCTGTGTGCAGTAAACTTCCAAGGTAAAATAAAATACAAAAGGAGATTCACTGTAGCATTGAAACATCACCCCTTGGAAGCACTGCTGCTTCCACAAATTGGACATTCTTAGGACCGAGCGCCAATGAATGTTGCTGGCTAGTGTACAGCAATAACAACTAGGCGGCTAGAAAACAAATTGAAAGTACCACAACCAGGCACACCTAAGAAAACAATATCCATAAAAATAATAAGCAAGACAACAACAACAAGGTCTCAGACTCAAGTTGGTCATCACAGAACTGTACACACGGTGACATGGTCGGCTCCCTAAGTACAGTAACGCGCCAGCATTGGCCCAGAAATAGACTTCCCGCCAAAGGGCATAGAAACAGGACTTCCACAGGACCAAATCAAAAGAAAGGTCGTGTATAGTGAGGATCCTAGACCAGTCACCCGCATCCATAAGAAGCAAACCATACAGAACACACCATAAAAAATTCATATACAACCTCAGACCTACACAGGTCATCATCGTATACCATAAACAATCCCCATGATGCAGCACCAGACCTGAGAAGGCAGAGGGACCCTCGAGAATGCCACAACAATGACAAAGGGGAGCAACAGGAGGCCTGGACAATAATGGAAGGCTCAAGAAACTGCTCCTCCTAGCAATTTGGGCACCTGCAATTTGTCCAACCCAGTGATCCTGGGTAATTCCAAACTTTCATGAAAGAAAGTGATTTCAATTAGAGTCCAAAAGTGTATGTGATAATATACTTGATTCCATACATAATAAGGAGAAAATAAAGAAAGTTAGTGCTGATGACATATACCTGAAAAAGAGTTGAGAGAGAGACCACCAGCAAGAGACAACAATTGGAAATATTGCAAGGTCAAGGATCCAAAAAGTGGTCGATATTGGTTTACACCAATAAATCGAAGCATGTTGCCATGCTGTCCAAGCACGTTTCCGTGCATTCCACAGAATATATATATTATCATAATGCCACAGCTTTGAATCTAAGAGGTACATCAATGGTGCCATACATGTTATCTTCCTGAAACTAAGAAAGTGGATACAAAATTGCTGAGCGAGGAAGCATGGCCATGTATTGGATAGAAAATCATTAAAATTACCGATTTCAACAGTCTTGGAACTTGAAAAGGGATAAAACTAAAAGAAAAACAAGCGGAAAACAAGCAGCATAGCCCATGTACACTGCAAACTAATAAAAGGAACGGTGGGGAAGTTAGATAATGAGAGCACTGGAATGAGGGAACAAGACAAATAAGCATAAATCCTAATTAACCTTTCAAACGCATTAAACTTGACAACGAAAGAAATCAACCTAAGGAGCGCATCAAACAGGAGGACACAACATACCACAATATAACTAAAAATAACAAGACCAACAGAGGAAGAAGCCTCCGATCCCACAACCTAGACCTTGGAGCCAATTATCATAAGTGCCCAGGGAGGATTATAATTAAAAGGATATCTACCAATCCTTAAAACATGGAATCTATGTACCAACTCAGCATAACAACATGTCATGGTCACCACTGCAAGATCAACATACCAAAAGAAGCATGCTGTACAATGAATTCCGATAAAACCCAAGTAAAAACAGAATATAAATTCCAATAGATGACAAAGCCAGACAGATATAGTAGCATCAACGATCCAGAATAAAAGCAAAATCCACATTGAAAGACTAGGCAAATCTCGAAGAAAATCAAGAGAGCAAAGATAGATAAAACAGAATGAGAAAGTTAGAGGACATACCTGATAGTCAGAAACGAAATCAAACGGCAGAGGAAGGAAGCATAAACTTGCAAGGTGTATGAAGCGCTCAATACTCCACGTGAAACCAATGATTAGATGCATAGAAGCCCACTGAAGCATTAGAACAGTCCAAAGTACCGCAAAAGGAGCACCTTCTGAAATTCCCGACGCAGACATGAGGAATCTCTGGCTCGAAATCAATAATCTAAAGCCCAAAGTTACTCGTGGAGAGGTTAATCCCAGCCAACAACACAAACAAGTGTTGTCCGCCTTCAGAAGCACAGCGCAACACATGCAATAGCCGTGGTAACCTTCCGATTTATTGAAGAATTCGAATAGCATGGCCTTGAGGAATTTGGGTCCTAGACCCCTAAGAACCTGACTATAAGTTGCTAGATCAGCGTGGATCCAGACGAGAAGGGGCAAACCCAGCCGCGAATGATGCGAATTGGGCGAAAACAAATTAGCATGGTTGCAGAAGTAAGTGCCAACCAAGAAACTGTCTAGAGTATAGATCTGTTCGGAGAACTCAAAAACCAAAGCAACATGACCAAAGAAAGCCTCGAAGGACTGAACGGCGACGAGATTGAACTGAAGTGGAAGGACCAAGTAAAGGTCAAAACAGCATGGTCGATCTGAAAGCTCCTTCTTTTTTCTCGGGTTCATATAGTGGGGACTGAGGAAGAGGCAAAGAAATCAGAGAATAGGGAATTCTCTCTCTCACTAGATATACTTCCTTTCTCTAGAGGGCTCCAGGTATAACCTTAATTTTGAATACTGAAAGGGATGAACTTACATAATACGTTGAAAAAAAAAAAAAAAAACTCATTTGGCTGTACTGCGTTGCGAATGCTCTATCACGGTATTACTTGTGCGTTTACTCAGTCTGGGGCAAATTCATTCCTCTTTCATTAATAACATCACTATTACGCAATAAATGTAGGACCTCTATGAAGTATGAACCCGTTGTTGATGGAATGTAGCTCGTACAATGGTACCAGGATACATTAGAGCACTTGTATTAGTGATTTATATGTTTTGGATTACAAATAGGTGTTTACATATTTTACATTATTCTATAATTTAATTTTTTCTCTCTCTTCTACACCAAATGGATCACCAAATAAAATATTACTCATGAATTCACATTTAAACATATTTAATTAATTTTAACCTTTTATTTTATACTATTCATTAATGTGCTTGCCCAAAAAATGGGAAAAGAAAGCGGTGAGCGGATCACCGTACGAAATCGGATTGCATGGCGAACCGTATGGATCATTAATACAGATAATATTTTTGACCGTAAGCTTCCATTTTGGACAGTGATCCAACCAATGCAATAGCTCAAGTTTTCTTACCCCACCCACCCCCCAAAAAAAAAAAAAATCGAAGGGGAAAGGGGGAATTAGACCAATTCTTATTGACTGTCTTATAAATTTTCCACACATACATAAGCATGTGGATCAGAATTGCACCGCAAAATTCAGCTAGTTAGGCAGCAAAACAACATAAATCTGAACTTTGATTTAATAGTTAAGAAAACATGCACTTTGATTTGTATAAGCTGTTAATATAAAATTACAAACCCTTTCAAGTTGTAAAACTTGTCAAGATAGCTTAAAGGAGATACAATTGGAGTGAATTTGAAAGCTTTAAAAGTGATAGCTTAAAACTATTTCTTAATATTTAATACTATATATATGTTTTTAGATCTGTAAATTTTGACGTGAATATTGATGTATACTTAAAGGGTTAAGGTATGTAATTTTACTAAAACCAAATAACAAATATTATTAAATATAATCATATATTATTAAATATATTCATGTACTTAATTTTGTCTTATTTGAAGGAAGTCTTCAAAACAAATGAATATCAATCTCAAACAAAATTATTCATTTATAAAATCATTGAGTATCATTTTGTTTTGGTGCCTAAAAAAAAAAGTATAATTTGATTTAGGGTCTTGGGAAGCTAGCAATCTGACCTTTGGGAGTCTTGGATGAGAATAAATCGAGCTTTAAATTTGGTGTCTAGTGATCTAACATCTGATGCTATTTATTTTTAACATACCATTACCATGTTAACGACCCTTTGACTTGCCAATTTGACGATGTGTTAAGTCATTTATTGCATGTTCATAGTATATTTTTCTTCATTTCTCCAACACTACCATTTAGATGTGATAATTAAGCCAGTATATCATTACCTTTTAAATTCCTCGATTATTTATTTTGTTTCTAGCACAATAATATCTATGATTATTTATTTTGTTTCCAGCAAAATAAAGTTATGAACACATTTTATTTGGCGCATTCAAATGGTGATAGCTTATTCGTCATGCATCCACGTTCATTCATTTTTTCAACACCATCATTCACAAGGTGATAAGTAAGCTACCGTATAATTAAATTGGTGAGTATAAGTGTTACTAATTTAAAATTGATATATGAAAAACAGATACCCTAAAAGATTGGTTTACTGAGTGTTAATCTTAAAATTTAGATTACTCCCGCTCAAATTTGCCACAGGTGAAATAATTGGCATTTAAACTCATACTTCAAGATTATGTACTTGCAAATTCACATTCCAAGAACGTCGGGGAGGGGACAGAAGACATATGAGCGGTCAACGTACAGGCAGACTTGGAATTCAAGGTGTCCGCCATTTACGGAATTACGGGTAGTGAAGAATAATGAACACTAGGAGACATTTAGTTGATTCTGACAGTTCCAAATGGAAGGCAAAGCATTAGCATGGCATTAGTTCAGATTAATACGTCAAACCTGTAACTAACTATCTATGAAAAGTCAATTAAGTGTGGGGCTTGTCGCACCGCCTTTCAGGTAATAAATTCGCACGTAATTAATCTCCATTCAGAGAAACAAGCAATACTCTTTCTTTTTTTCTTTTTTTTTGAGGCAAAACCAGGAAATTAATTTATTAATAAGGAGGAATTCATGAGTATAGTCGCCAAATCAGGAATTTCCAATAGAGTGTCGGAATTAATAGTACAAAAATTTGAACCTGAAAGTAATGAGGATTCTTTTGCCAACTTTTTGAAATGCCTATGCATTTTCACATGGAATTCAAATTAAACATATAAATTGAACAAATTTAAAATTGAAATTGCCAAATAAACTCACAAATTAACAACAAAAGTAAATTAGTTTACAAATTGAAGAATTAATCTAGAATTGAAACTAAACATATACATTAAGCAAATTTGGAATTAAAATTGACCGATAAACTCCAAATCAAACAATAAAGCAAATTAATCTACAAATTGAAGAATTCCCCTAGAATTAAAATAAAACCTATAAACTAAACAAATTTAGAATTGAAATTGGCAAGTAAACACATAAATCAAACAATGAAAGTAAATTAATCTACAAACTTGAGACTTGCTCAGGACACGTCCCTAATCAAACCAGTTCGACTCCTGAGGGGAAGACTGTAGCGAGGTGATGTGCCACTCTGGTCCCAATGTCCCATCCCTCTTGAGATGACTCCCATCACAAAACGTAAAATCACTGCTGATAAAAAGTGGTTCATCTAAAACTGTATCAAACTCACTAAGGTATGACAAAGACTTATTAAGTGGCTAGATAAGCGGTAAACAATCAGACTCAATCAAAATCCTTTGATAATGGAACCTTCTTGCTAACTGGGCACCGAAAAGCGCGGCCTCAGCCTCCACTATAGTTACCGTCCAAGTATTTCGAACTTGCTTCACGACCGCCATTAACACTTCTCCGTTGTCATCTCTGGCAATCACTCCCATTCCCACCCACCCTTCCGTTTGAAGTGCCGCATCTATGGTGATCTTCACTATTTCTGCCGGTGGAGGCTTTCAGGTAGCTGTTTGAAACATTTCCTCCCTGCACCTGCTTAGTCTGCTGTCCATACACAATTTGACAACATCCTCAACAGTACGTAGTGCTCCCTGCAGTACGAGACTCGCTGGGGTATGCTTATCATTGAAGACATAATCGTTTCTGCAACACCACGCTGATCATGACCACACCAATGCAAGGCATATTAAGAAAGATTTGTCATAATAAGTTCTCCAGGTGGCGGGCAGGTTTTCATATCGTATGTTAGGCATATTGTAATGTCATAAGCTTCTGATTGGCCTAGTCACACAAGCAATCGTCCTAGCGCTAAAGGGGTGGACAGAATGAGACTAAATTATATTGATGCTAAGTGTGCAATAATAATTACTCATACTGGAAGTGTATGAATGAAATAAATATAGCTGCCTTAATGAGTCTAAGATGAGACTCAAGGGGTCGGTGAAAAGATGGCCGGACCTCCACACGTTCTCCGCCCCACCCGGGTTCAAACCTGGGGGGCACATTTGCGGTGCATTTGTGTGTAGGAGAGTGTGTGGGCCTAGACTTTGGTCTAGACTTTGACATTCCCCGCCTCCTAGTCCGTTCAGGTCTACTGGGTAAACCCTGAAATAGGAGCCTAATTGGCTAAAAAAAAAAGATGAGACTCAAGGAGTCGACTATGAAATAGAGTTTCATATTGAAACCTTAAAAGTCGAATCTTGAGTGTCAAGATTAACATTTAGTATATTAATCTAGCGGCTCATGTTAGATTTTTGAGTGAAAATTTAGACTGATAATTCGTATGGCATATAAAGTGACCAACTCAGTTAAGTGGGGGCTATGCAATGACACACATTTCATACTATGTGTGCTTATAAGAAGAGCCGTACATAGAGTAATAATTGACTTCTGTATCTCTTGTCACTGTGTAATCCTATGAACAATGATCCTTTGACATAAAGTTGTGATGAAATCGAAGCTTGGTGATGCTACCTTAGTGTGTTTCTTAAGGGCCACGATGTATATGATTCAGCGAGAACACATTAGAAAAATAGTTAAATTAAGATGAAATGTCATGAGTGTTCAAGGAAAAATCTATCCATCTTCATCATATCAATTCAGGCGATTATATTGAGTATATTACTAATTACTTCTCACCAAAGATTTATTTCTCTCCCTCTCTTCATCCTATTCTGGCAGATGAGGTAATTGGGCATCCTCTTGTAGGAAAAGGCATCTAATATGTTCATTTTTTCAATTTATCATTGTAAAAAAAAATATGGCATAAGGGATTAAGTATGCCACTGGGCATTAATGATGTTCAGGATTATTTGGATTATCAGATTTCGTAAAAATATTATGTCAGTTAGATAATGACTTAATATAATAGTGTTGGTTACTTTTTAATCGCACGTCCCATTCTGGGTATAAAGCGTGAAAAGTTGTGATTTATGGAGAGACGTGTACGCGACCTACGTGGTCAAGTGAGAGTTGTTAGCGCCGGCCTTAATTATATTAGGATTAACAGCCACATAAGCCGCCTAAATGGTGGTGGTAATCTAACCTAAACTTATATAAAAAGGGGTTAGGGAATTAGTTACTATGAGATATAAAAACCTTAAAACTAACCACCTCCCGCCTTTTCTTCTCTCTCACGGCTATCTCACCATCAAAGGGATTCGGATTTGGTATGTGAATTCAACGGTGACTCTAGTAGCCACCGATTGACTGTTTGAATTGATTCGTGGCTGATTCTCGAGCAGCAAGATTCTTCGTTACTGCATCGCTAGGATATGTTCTTAATTATCCTATAATTACTTTTTCACATTTCTGTCCGTTTAGGGTGATTTAACAGCTATTATCTTGGGCCATTTTATTATTAATTAATCACATCAGCACCACCACCATGAGTTTTTTTTCCTTCCCTTTAACTTGTTTTTTTTTTTTTTGAAAGAGATTTTCTTTTTCTTTTTTTTTTTTTTACCTTGAAAGAGATTGCATCTTTTGGGTCGATTGTTAAATTTTCATACGTGCCCTGATCCGAGCTTTATAGCTCAACCTTGTTTTCAAGGGGTTGGTGTTAACGGGAAGTAAAGTATAAGAACAAAATTTACCAGTCAGATTAATGAGTAACCATTGCTTCTCTGTCGTCTTCTACCTCCTTTTAAACCTTCATGAGAAGAATAGATTAACCCTGACTCAGATCGAGTGTTTACCTGCGCAGACACTTTCAAGCAATGGGTTGGTGTATCTACTTTTATTGAATGTAAATGTATATCCACTTCCGGGGTTGTGAAAGTACGGTATAATTTGAATAGAACAGGCATGTGAGGACGACAAACATGCCGTTATGGCTATTTCTACTGGTGGCAACACTTATTGGTTCTACTCATTAATTATATAAACTCTAGTCTAGGAGTTAACAAACCAGTTCTGTCAAGATTAAGCAGGATGAAATTGAAGGTAAGTTACTAGGAGCTTATGCTTTGTATCCTCCTTATGTTTGGGATTCTATGTTGGTTATGATTCATTGCCCAAGTAAAGAGAATGAGGGCAGAAACTAGAGAGGGTAGAAACTAAAGAGAGATAAGTAGGAATTGTAGTATAAACCCATGTCCATTCGTCCTTTACAAAATTTACTAGAAGTAGGCATGGAAGTAAGGAGCTTCCCATTACACCCTTAACAAAGCCTTCGGTATGATGAACTTTGACCAAGGTTTAGCTTGACTTTGTGTACATGATGATTTCTATGAGCAATGCATTCACATTGACAATTTTCAACAAGCCATTTGTGGTTTTATGATGGCTGTGGAAGATCTTAGGATCGAGGAGGTTATCTTTACCTAGTGGTTGACTTATGCTTGTCTATGACTACAAGAGACTTTATGATAAAGGGGTAAGGAATTCTTTCTTGGCTTCTTCTTGTGCATGTGCTCTAGAATAGATGACAATTGAGAGCTTATCTCATACTCTGGTTGTGGCCCAAATGAATTTGAATTGTTGATCAAATGTAACGGGCACATTAATTATTCATATTAAGTGGGCCGCTACGGATTGATTAATTATGTATTAATTATCCGTGTTAATCTCCTGTCAGTTACTATCCTTGGTGCTGATTAAAAGGAGTTGATTATGAGTTTAAGAATGAGCAGAAAAATGTTAATTTTCCTCTACCTCTCTCTGCACTTTTTCACGTTACTCCCAACATCACTTAGGGACTGGGTTTAGGATGTGTCGCTTTATAGTGACTCTAATAGCCACCGTCAATCCAGTTCAGCAATTTATGGCCAATTACCGACTAATGAGATCATTTGCTTCCGCACTAAGGTATGTTCTAAACTTCCATTAGTGGTATCAGAGCCAACGTTGTTCGGTTTTGCCCCATTTGATTCAACCATGGTATATCTATGCGATTAATTCGCAAAACATGGTATTCAATTGATGCAAACATGTTTTCAGTATGTTGAATGATTTATTCACATAATTGTTTATCTCTTAAAACCCCAAATCCCAATTCACAACCCTTTGTGGTTCTGGCCTTGTGAATTTACAGTTATCCTGGACTCAGCTAGACTCGCCCCTCTACCTTCTGACCTAACACCTAACGTTGCTACTGTGATTGTGGCCCTCACAGTCTCAGCTAGGTCTTAGTGACCAACAAACTAAGACCCACCTCACACCCACGCCACCCTGAGACGATTGCTGTGGCGTCCAAACCCCATAAGGCCTCGGTGGTGACCCATCTCAGACAACATTCAAAACAAACAAAAAAAATCGAGAAGAAAAAAGTAGAAGAAGCAAAGAAGGAAAACTACCATCTTACCCATCATATCAACCCAAAAGGGTGGCGGGTGTGTGCATGCGCCGCCGATGAAGGCAATTTTTCAACTGCCTCCTTCTTCCTCTCCCTCTCCCCTCCAAGCACACCGATCTACGTATTGTCAGCCAAAAAACCTCGTTTTGACGCCTAACAGGATGTGCTTGGGCTCATGCGCCATCGATTTAGTGGTACGTGGGGTGCGTAGTGCGTCACTTGACTCGAATCCAGCCAATCTATCTGATGGTGGCATTGATTTGAGTCGAAAGAGTGGCTGGCGCTTAACCGGTGGTTTTCCATAGGCAGTGGAGGGGAGGCGGTCTCATCATTTGGGTCGATCAAAGCATACTGCAGCATGGGCTCCGGCGTCGGCAAATCCAAGGTCGACCTCTCGCGGCGATGGCTACCGAGAAGTGAGAAAACCATGGTCAATGGGTGGTGGCAGTAGCGGCAATGGCCGAGGACAGAGCCTGGTGTGGAAGGCAGAGAAAGAGCCACTGAGTTTTTAGAGAGAGAGAGAGAGAGAGAGAGAGAGAGAGAGACTGCTTTCAGAGAGAGAGAGCTCCAAATTAATGAAACTATGGAGGCAGAGTAAAAGTAGGGAGGGGGGTCTCGGGTTTGTATAACGGTTTTTATTATTCAAAGTTTTTTTTATGATTTTGTTTTTGACATAACACAAATATCAATATTATTAGCCATGTCATATTTCTAGTTGAATTATGATTATGTACAAGTTGATTTGGTTCATGTAATTAGTTCATTAGTTGAATTAAGATTTTGAATTAGTTTTAATTCAGGATGCATGAACTCGTTATAAAAACATTAATATGTTTAATGTCGCTTATAAATTCGTTTTATATATACATCAATTTGAAATTTTCATGTCAAGTGACTAGTAAATAATAAATTGGATTGAAGTTATATGAATTTATTTCATATATAAAATTAATATATTGGATGTAAATTTATTTTACTCGAATTCAATAAATATTTACTAGATATTTAGATCCTTCTTGGTCTATAAATGAATATGTTTTATAAGTTATATTATGTAAATATATTTTATATAATATTCAGTTACATGAATATGTTTCAGTAAAATCTTTTTATTTAATAATTTTATATAAATATGCTTTATGCAAATGCATGAGCAATTATGAATCAGTTATTTATTCTGTCATTACTCTAATTAATGAAGATGTTTCATGAAGTATCAGACGCATAAGTTTCATACCTTTTAACATTTCCATGGCTGCTGATAATGCTGCCGCGAACATGAAGCATGTTAGGAGTATGGCCCAAAATCCATGGGCAAACATTATTTTTGGTCAAGTCTGCTTTGATTGGACCAAGCCAAGACAAAGCAGAAGGAAAGAATAAAATGGGTTCAAGCAAGGCTTCTCCTGCGGCCCACATAGGGGCCCAGTTCCAACAGTGGCCGGTTCCATCGGGTTTGACCCACGTTGACCGAGCCAGCACTTGGGCTCTCTCACACAGCGACCGAGCTCACCTTTTTCTGGCTTTCAGCGACTGGGCTTTCCTTCACAGACACGGCCCAGTTCGCCGCCCAGCTTGTATCCAGCAGTAGCAGTTTCGGTTTTTCAACCAGAGAGTTCCACGGACTATTCGTGGGCCTGGGCACTGTCCGTGGGCCGTAGGGACTTTTGGGCTCCTCTTTTTGCATCAGTTTTGATCCGTTTTTGGAGCCTTAATGCAATGTTTAACGGCTGATTATTGCTAGTAATGGCCAAGCTACTATAAATCAAGAAACTCTTCATCATCTAGATCAGGTCTCATCATAAAGATTCATTATCAACATCATTCTACCACACCAAAAATTATTCCACTATTTTTCTAAAATTGTGAGAGTATTATTAAGTGATTTTGTGATCACTATATTGATCTCTTCCCTAGACATTTGGTTTGAGATCAATCTTTGTACTCTCTTATCAGCTTGTATCCAGCAGTAGCAGTTTCGGTTTTTCAACCAGAGAGTTCCACGGACTATTCGTGGGCCTGGGCACTGTCCGTGGGCCGTAGGGACTTTTGGGCTCCTCTTTTTGCATCAGTTTTGATCCGTTTTTGGAGCCTTAATGCAATGTTTAACGGCTGATTATTGCTAGTAATGGCCAAGCTACTATAAATCAAGAAACTCTTCATCATCTAGATCAGGTCTCATCATAAAGATTCATTATCAACATCATTCTACCACACCAAAAATTATTCCACTATTTTTCTAAAATTGTGAGAGTATTATTAAGTGATTTTGTGATCACTATATTGATCTCTTCCCTAGACATTTGGTTTGAGATCAATCTTTGTACTCTCCTATCACATAGTGGATTTTTCTGATTATCGACGCTTATGGTTTTTCTCGATTTGAATTTTTCATGTAAATTTTGGTGTCCTTGGTGTTGATTTATTTTACTAGACAAATTATCAATTTTGTGATTCTTGTTGCATCCAATTAAAATTGTCTTTGATCCTAACAAGTGGTATCAGAGCTTAGGTTCGTCAAGAATGTCTTCCATCATAAAATTCGATATTTCAAAGTTCGATCGCAAGATAAATTTTAATATCTGGAGGGTCCAGATGATGGCTGTTCTAACCCAATACGGTTTGAATAAAGCTCTTGGTGGTAAAACCCAAATGCCTGCTACCATGACCGATGAGTAATGGGAGGGGCTTGATGAGAAGGCTCTTTTAGCCATTCAACTTTGCTAGCACCTCATGTCTTTCGAGACGTGCTTGACAAGACCACTACGGCTGATCCTGGGCTTGGTTTAGAGACTTTATACATGACCACGAGTCTTGCAAATAAGATTCGTCTCAAAGAACGTTTGTATATGTTCTCTATGGCCGAAAGTACTCCCATCCAAAATCATCTTAATGATTTTAATTCCATTTTTATTGATTTGAAAAGCAAGGATGTCAAAATTGAGGATGAGAATAAAGCTATATTGTTAGTTGTCTCATTACCTGCCTCTTATAAGCATTTTAAAGAAATTATATTATATAGTAACAATGACACTTTGTCATTTGAGGATGTCAAGGCCAATTTGTTGTCAAAAGAAAACTTTAACCTTGAAATTCGTGCTGAAAAGGGAGAAGGCTCATCAGTAAGGGGTGAATCCTTTGATAAAGGGAACACTTCTAAATCAAAGTTTGAGAAACGTAAGCCCAACAAATCATATCATTATTGTAGAAAGTCGAGATATTTAATTTATGAGTGTTTTAAGTTGAAAAACAAGAGGGAGAAAGAAGAAAATAATTCACAATCATACCCTCATGAACCTGCTAAAGCCACATTAGTTGAATCTGATTCTGATGGAGACGTTCTATTTCCTACCTCAACTGAAAAGGGGAGAACCTCTGATTGGATTCTTGATTCTAGGTGTACCTATCATATATGTCCTTATAAGGACTGATTTTCAATATATGATCTAGTTGACTCAACTATTGTTCACATGGGCAACAATGCCCAAATGCCGCTGGAATTGGTACTATTAAAATCAAAACCCATAATGGTATTATCAGGACTTCATCAAATGTTCCTAATGTTCATAATTTGAAGCATAACCTCATTTCTTTAGGCACTCTTGAATTCAAGGGTGCAAATATTCAGCTGAAAGTGGAGTTCTTAAGGTTTCCAATGACACTCGAATTTTGTTAAAGGGTTTGAAGCGAGGAAGCCTCTATGTTCTGCAAGGATCTAGTATGATAGGTTCGGTTACAACATCTCCTGCCTCTCTTAATGACATTTTCACTTATCTATGTCATATTTGATCAGATTATATGCGGGAGAAAAATCCAGGCAAGACGCTTCCCAGTGCTACGTTCAAGCATCCGCTGAACTCAACCGACGTTCGGTTTGCTTAATTGCCCTTCGGGGCTTCGCCCTACGGGGTTCTACCTTTCGGGTTCATTGGCGGTTTTTATGATATTGGTGGATTTTGGTCCAAGGTGAAAATTGTTAGGAGTATGGCCCAAAATCCATGGGCAAACATTGTTTTTGGTCAAGTCTGCTTTGATTGGACCAAGCCAAGACAAAGAAGAAGGAAAGAACGGCCCACATCAGCGGCCTAGTTCCAACAATGTCCTGTTCCAGCAGGTTTGACCAGCGCTGACCGAAACAGCATTTGGGTTCTCTCACACAGCGACCCAGCCTCACCTCTTCCTTGCTTTCAGCATCTGGGCTTTCCTTCACGGAGACGGCCCAGTTCGCTTCCCAGCTTATGTCCATCAGTAGCAGTTTTGGTTTTTCAACCAGAGAGTTCCACGGGCTATTCGTGGGCCTCGCCACGGTCCGTGGCCCGTAGAGACTTTTGGGCTCCTCTTTCTGCATCAGTTTTGATCCCTTTTTTGGAGCCTTAATGCAATGTTTAATGGCTTATTATTGCTAGTAATGGCCAAGCTGCTATTAGGACTGACAATGGATCGAATTCGGGTTGGGTAAACCATCATCCCTATCCATCACCTGCTTTAATCTGCTTCATCCAACTCACCCATCATCCGCAAAAATCTAATCCAATCCATTCATCTATCATCCACGAGTGAAAACGGGTTGATCGGGTTGTAAACGGGTGATAAAAGTTTATATGCAATATGTTAGCAAATTTATATAAAACAGTAATCTTTATCTTTTGAAAAGTTTAAAAAAGATATGTTAGGTATACGGAAGGAATAAATATCATATTCATCATATTAACTTTGACGAAAATCATAAAATTAAGAATATAATAGTCCAAAAAAAGGAGCAAAATTTAAATGACAAAAATAAAAAATAAACTCATTGCAAATAGAAAATAAACAAGTGGATGACTAAGCGAGTGATGGATCGAGTGGTGGGTTGGATGGAGCTTCACCCAGATCCAATCCAATCCGTCAAACCATCATCCATCATCCATATATTTCGGATTTTCACCCGCTTTTTCGGGTCGGGTGGAATGGATATCCAACAGATAGGTGAAATTGCCACCCCTAGCTGCTATAAATCAAGACAAGTCTTCATCATCTTGATCAAGTCTTATCATCAAGATTCATCATCACCATCATTCTACCACACCAAAAAGTATTGCACTATTTTTCTAAAATTTTGAGAGTATTATTAAGTGATTTTGTAAGCACCTTACTGATATCTTCCTTAGGCATTTGCTTTGAGATCAATCTTTGTACTCTCCTATCACATAGTGGATTTTTTTGATTATCGCCGTCTGTGGTTTTTCACGATTTGGGTTTTCCACGTAAATTTTGGTGTCCTTGGTGTTGATTTATTTTTCTTGCTTATCAATTTTGTAATTCTTGTTGCATCCAATTAAAATTGTCTTTGATCCTAACAAAGCATTTTCGTTTTGGTCATTTTGGGTTCAAAATATGGCATAGAAACAGGCATGCTACATTTGTTGGGAGATGGTGTAGTAAGTTATCTCCGTTCATTTTGGGCAGTTCCAAGTTCTAACTATGGAAGTATACATACTGAATTATGGACAACTGATGTTTAGCTTTTGCTGCTGCGCTAGTAATACCAACGTGCTTTAGCTACTGCTTGTTACTTAGCTGTGCGGCCAGCTGCACATTTTGTAATGTTGCAAACTTGCAACTAGCATTCTATGGACAACAATTCGCGATCAGATGCATTTGAACACGTTTCGTGCCCATAGCCTATTTACCGTGTTAGCATGAACCCAGTATCTTGCAAGTTCTCTTCTGCTACAAAAACTGCAGAATGTTCAAAAAAGCCTGTTGATATCGATATGTTTGAAAAATTGTCAGGGAAAATTTATCTAATTAATTTGCGACTTCAAATTTTATCTAGAATAGTTGATTTCGGGGTAATATTCTTTCAACAATGTCACTTGAATTATTTTTTCTCAATTTGGTGGCAATTTGGGAATGAGAGTATATTTTATCAAGGTTTGATCTGACCTAAACGAAAATGGAGATATTGATAATATTAGGCCGAGTTTAATCCGTGATGCCTCCTCGACGGGTGATTGATCAACATAGCTATGACCAATCCAAGGGCCTTCCTATCACAATCAAGTCGAGCCATGTTCATGCTACTTTCTTTTTTTTTTTTTTAAAAAGTTCATTGATAATCAGATATAAAAGCAAAGCCATTACACCCCCAGGTTGGTTTCCTTTTTCCAAGAAAAAAAAGGAGACGAAAATTTGAAGCTCCTAACATTGGCGGTTTTGCCTGGAAAGCACTGATGAAAAGCTACCATTCAAATTCAATAGCGCGGTTTTGGGCCAGAAAGTATGCAAAGTTGGTGCAGATTGTTGGGCACTTGTCAAAGTTCAAGTTCAGAAGAAAGGTCAGCACTCAGCAGCGAGAAATTTGATGTCAAGTTGAATACGTTCTATTCTATTCTGTAGCAAGTCAAAAATATGGAGATTCTAGACATTCAAGTGGAAAGTTCAGACTTTTGCCATTATTTCCCTCGTACGTTACATTAATTTTACAGTTTGATCTCTCCCTGTTTTTGCCACCTTAGAATTCACAAAAGTGTGTGGGGAATGGGGATTCTTTGAAAGCTATGTTCCAGCATCAAGACTAACTGGCAACAACTATAGCAAACTTCAAAACTAAACCAATATCTTATAGTTGGTTACATTAGACTTTGAATTTTAAGAATAGTGATTATGTTTTTAGAAAGCAGTGGGGTTGTTGAACCATTTTGTTCTTGCTTTTGTTTGATTTGTTCTAAGTTAAAACTACGAAATCATTTCAAAATGACCTTTCTTTAACTAATTAAAAAGCGGCAAAAAATAGTCATATGTTAATATAAGAAAAACAAACTCTCCACATAAGTCAATCAATAAGAATTGGAAATTTTAAGAAGAAAGCATTGTTACTCTTTTTTTTTTTTTTTTTTTTTTTTTTTCTGGATCCTTCATTTCATGGAATCGAGGTACTGTTGGTTCAGTAAAGAATAAAGCTCTTCCATCAAAAATTTTCTCGATTCATAAGATTTGAACCGGAGACTTTGTTTAAAAGGAATGTCAAACCCTTTGAACCAACCTGTGCTGATATTGTTACTCTTAGTATAGGAGTAATAGGAATGTATCCCAAAAAAATATAAATGAAGCAGCCAATTCGTATGTTTCTAAAGGTGTACTGCACAATTACACTAGTGCTACAGTTGAACGGGCAAAGTGTGAAAATGTGTCGTCATCCCCAAAAAAGGGGCACAAAAAGGTAGAAATGTGGAAGTGGGTGACGGGAGGGAGGCATGCACGGGGGAGGAAGATCCGATCATCCGAATAATGATGGAGACGGGTTTTCCAATATTTTTGTGGTCGTTCTCCTTAGTTTAGAGATTTAGTCCCCACCATTTATTTACCAATGCCATTAATCTCATGTCATGCATGATGTTTGTCCAAATTTTGGATCCACCCACCTAATTCTCTCTTTCTTCTCATTTCTTACTTTTGTCCTACTTGACTTTAATCAGTGCATTTGGCTTTGGCATGATCCCACCACTTTCCTTGGCGTTAAGCTACCATTTAACACCCCTAATTTTCGGGCTTACTATGTCATTGCTTTACGCCTGTTTTAATTGTAATCTATTGTTTCCTCAACACAAATGCATAACAATGGCATGGGGCCATATGGAAAAACAACCGACCTACTTTAATTCCTCTAGCCTCAGGAAAACGAGTCTAAGTTATAAAAAGAGAAGACGATCACGTTTTAGATAAGGTGTAAATCATTACAACGTAATTTAAGACATCTAAAATAACAATCTTCATCATCAACACAAAAGCCTTACAACATTCATATGCATCGTTCTCCAAAATCTAGTAGTTGGAATAAGCATCAACAACACAAAAGTACCACACGCCTAGAACAAATTGTATAGGACTAAGGGCTTGTTCTTTTCATTGGTAAATAGGAATTGGTAAATGGGTGAAGTGAATTGAAATAGATTGAAGTAGGTTGAGGTGGATTGAAGTAGGTTGAATTGGACTGAATTTTTTTTTATGAGATAAATTGAACTTAATTAAAATAGTAAAAGCTGATTGAAGTACGTTAAAATAAATTAAAGTAGATTAAAATTGATATTTTTAAATTGACTAACGAAAAGAATAGAGTCTAAGTGGGACAACACTCAAGGTCGCATTACAAGCAAACACGGCAAAAATACAACGAAAAGGGACTGGTTTGGTAGGCACCTTCCCCAGAAAAATGGGTCAAACGATAGACAGCAAAGAGAAATGATGGGCCCGGGCCGGACCCACACTCCTTGAAATCAGCCCATTCCATGGTGGCGGCGATTGCCAAGTGTTTGGGGAGTCGTGTCACGGAAACAATAATACTAATACAACAGCCAAAAGCAAAAGAAGCCGTTGAGAAAAAATAATCGGATGTAATGAGTGTCACAATTACCACGAAAGGGATTGGATCACTCCTAAGTTGCGAGGCTCTCATGACCTTCAATATGACATCCAACCAAATCATGCCACCTGGTGTGCCCCACATTCCCCAGCCGCTCGCTTTCCACACTCAAACAGCCTTTCATTAACTACCCGTCCTCGATGCGGTGATTTTGTAATCGTGGGTGTCAATTGTCTTAAAATAAGAAAGTTTTATGTGATACAAACTTCTATTTACATAGGCTAATTTCCTTGGCTTACTTTTAAAATTTTTGTGCATATCAATACACTAATATTTGTGGTGAAGTCAAAGTTTAAATTTTAGAATGTTGAATTACACTATACAAGTACAATTAATATTCATCTAATTTACGCTCTAATTTTTTAATATATTTTCTTCTGTAATTTTTTATGGTACAACATAACCATAATGTTAGAATAAACCCATAAGACATTTCAAATTCATCAAATTCCATCTTAAAACTCCCAAGT
The DNA here is from genome assembly GCA_029747015.1 of Carnegiea gigantea. NCBI lineage: Eukaryota > Viridiplantae > Streptophyta > Magnoliopsida > Caryophyllales > Cactaceae > Carnegiea > Carnegiea gigantea. The sequence goes on from JAKOGI010000311.1 coordinate 416,690, forward strand.
TCGATTTTCAAATTCACAAGTTTATTAAAATTAACTTTCATTTGACTATTTCTAAAACGATATTAGCCTAATTGTTAGACTCAAATTTGATTAGAATTACTAAATTAGACACAATAGTTTGCAAAGAATGATTATATAAATTAAAAAAAGAATATTTTTGTCCTTAATTTTACCTTTGGAGATAAAGTCTTCTATACTATTTTCTTTATAGGTTGATGTTAACATAAAATAAATTTTCGTTTTAATTGTCCCTTATTTTCACCAATAAGCTAGAAACAAACTCCAAATCTTGTATTTATGCAAGGTAAATAACTTAATTAAATATTACATGCCAAAATTAACGGTAAAAATATTATGTATGTTAATTTTTTTTTAAAAAAACCCCACTGAAATTGCACTTAACTAGACTTGAACTCGGGCCTACCACCAAAATGGGCAACGTACAAACACCTTACGCCACTTGGGGACTGCACAATTTAACTATAGTTGCAATGTTAGCAAATACTGACACCAATAATCGAACACGAGACCTCCACCATACCAAAGGCAACATCCAATCGCCTCCACCACCCGAGCATTCTGCGCTTCATGGTATACGTCCAACCTAAATCCTCAGAAAGTTTAATATTTTAAATTTTTTTTCAAAAAATTGGGGTGTCAATTGACACCCCTTGCACCCACATAGCTCCGCCTTTGAAGGTGAGCTTGAAACTTTTCATCCTAATATACAATGAAAATTGAGACGAATTTATTATCATCTCATAATTTCTTAAATTTTATTTTTTTGGTAGGTATGCTATAGTTTTGTTACTTATGAATCATCTTAAAAGATTATTGGGATTATATTTCATTAATCTTTATAAATTTTAGTACAAGTTTCGTTAATGCAAGGGCTGAATATTATATTGGAGCAAACTTATAAGGATGTTTGCTCTAGTCTTTTCCTAAGGATGAAATAATATGGTTCCTTCTATGGAAGATTGAATATTTTGATAAGATATCTTTTAGATCCCTTCGCGAGTCTCTCTTGGGTCTTCTCTCTAAGGTTATCAGTAGGACGCTAGTTCCCGTTGCCCTTGCAGCTGTCGTTGATGCCTAATGACACCGGAGTGTGTGCTTCTAATAATTCATCAAATGAAGATGGATTCTCCTCTTGTGAACTGTTGGAAGGATCTAAAACTAATAGAAAAAGATGAAAAGATAGTTGCTTGCACTAACACCGGAGATGAAAATTTCTCAACAATGGCCTCCATGGCCCTAATTTTTTTTTTTTTTTTAATGAAAGGTAAGCATGCCGACCCACTGGGCCCTTATCTCAGGACAACCCAACGGACCTTGTACAGACGGGTGATGGGGATAAGACTAACAAACAATGCCCAAGCTTATCAGCTTGGTTGGTAGCCCTGCGCATCTCTACATAAGAGAGAATTGTAAGTCATTAGATTCGATCCCATGACGTCTTTGAAAGTCCACCTTAATACCACTTGAACTAAGAGTTCTTGGCCTCGATGGCCCTAATTGGTAAAATAATGATGGATAAACCCTACAGAGTTTTTGGGCTCTTTGCTTTTCTAAGGCAGACGCGGACGGTTCGAAAATCTTTTGGCATATGGGAAGTTGAAGAAAATCTTTATATCTTTCAATTCTTTAAGGTGTAGGATAAGAGTAGGCTTCCACAAGGAGGGCCATGGGTTTTTGATGAGCAACTGATTCTCCTTACAAAGATTAAAGCCATCGAAAACCACATTTGGCCATGTTAATTTCTGGGTTAGGGGTTACGATATCCCCTTTGGTATGGTTTCTAAGGAAATGATATCGGCTCTTGCGGAGAATTTTGGATGCTTACTTGACTACATGGAGGATGATGACCTTGGTTGGAGCAGATATGTGGCTTTTCATGCTAAGGTCAATATCTCGGAGCGTTTACTTCGGGGTGCGGTACATCCTTTAAGGATATTGGAGCAAAATGGGTCCCTTTCAAATATGGGAAGCTACTGAACTTTTGTTACCGATGTGGTTGTCTAGGCCATGTTGAAGAGGATTGTGATGCTAATGATGATGACGACTCCAAAGGGCAATACGAGGACTGGCTTTAGGCATCTCCTATCAAAACCTTCTGCAGCAACAAAGGGAGGATTAGAGGTACATAGGGAGGGGAAATATTTTGATGATGTGAGGAAGAAGCATAATGCAAATGATCAGATTGAGAAGACCGGGGGAGTCAACACGAACCTAATGTTTGAAGATCATTGAAGGATAGCTCAGCGGTGGTTAATTCGGTGTCTAAGGAGGCACCGAGAGAATCTATGACAGTGGATAAAGGACGCAATGGGGAGGTTACCTTGGCTCGAAGTAATATTACTTCTTCACAAAACCCTAATGTCGAGAAAGGCAAGAGGTGTCTAAGGAAAGCCATGTTGAAGCTTCTAATGTTGGGGAAGGAGCAGTTGAATCTGGTGGCGATGAGGGCGTTGCAAAGGCCACTAGTAAAGGAAGACAGCCAATTAATATGGAGGATTCCAGCTGCAGTGCTTTATCAAAAGGGGGAAAGAAAGCCACTTGGAAGCACACAAAACAAACCCATGACACAAAAGAGAAAAGCCTTGATGTTATGAGCGAGAGTGTAGGGAAGGGGAATAGGAAGGTTGTGGGGGAAAGGGTGTGTTGGATGGTTTGAATATGACGGAGCTTAAGGTCAGGGAGAAGAAGAGAAGGATCACTAATGTTGTAATACCACGTATACTGATCATGATTAATACAATAAGATAAAGAATGATTAATCAGTGAGTTGCAGTGAATATGTTTTAAAAAATCCTTTTTCGACTGATTTCGATCACGCGAACTCAAGCACATTGCAAAAACATATTAAAGGCATTGCTGTGAAATGATGAGGATCGGAAGATTTTATTTCATGGTCATTAATGATTCTTTTCTCAAAAGAGAACTCTAAGTATGTGTGCCTGCAGGTTGAGATGTTCCCGGATGACTTGGCATGAAGTGATTATATAATATTTAAGGCAAAGTTATAGTTAAACAAGCTCCAATCAACGTTATGGGTTGTTCTTAGTAAAAGAAATGCAAAAGTAGAGTCATTTAGAACATCATCTAACACTTTTCACGTGTCAAAGAAAGTGTATGAGATTGGGTTTCAAGATCGAAGAAGAAGGTAAATTTGGGGATAAAGGGATGTAGAAAATGGGAATTTCATAAGAGAAGATATTTCCAATATAACAAAAATATTATATGTAAAAAAAATGTAATTTATTAAGAAAAGGATGCATTGAGATTACTTAGATCTTTAGGGGTAAAAAAAGATTTTTTGCAAAAGAAGAATGCTATTGTGGGAAGGTTCTATATAGTGATGTGACTGGTGGATGAGATGAAGAGCACATGAGATTTTTGATTAAATAGGCATGTATGATGATTTTTGATGGTTTTGCTTGCCCATCTAGTCTCTATTGATTTACTCTACTGTCCTTTCTCTCCACCCTTCTTTTTCCTCTTCCTTCCATGGATCGCTCTTAAGGTTTATCAATAATTATTGCCTTCTTGGCCGCTTCCCATGGTTGCCACCAAGCATCGTTTTTCTTCCTCTTTCACCTTATGATGGGAATAGCAAACAATTAAAAGTAATCCCTTACACTTTTATTTTCTTATTTTATCCAATACAATTTTCTCCTTAGTTGGACCTTACATGCAAGAGTATTTTTGGTATGATCTAAGTGCCTTAAGTTTGATTATGTGCATGAACTTTTGAAAATTATTTGGGTTCGATGTGATTGCGTAAGTTTGATGAGTGTAGAGCTTCCAAAAGCCTCATGAATATCTTATGCATGTGATAATCTAGGCGGTTTAATCATGGAAAAGGTCTGAAAGTTGGAATAAACTACTAATTTGGGGAGCCACAATCAAAATCGGTCAAAAGTAAGGCTGACTTTAAGGATAAACTGGTGTTAATCTACGAGTTCAAAAATTATGAATTTATACAGTCTAATTTCTTGATGAATTAGCTTTCAATAGGCTTTGGAGTCACTTGAAGCTAATATGTATAGGCTGCGATACAATCATTTTACCAAAACTGCCCAGCTTGCATATGAATTGTGCATAATCTTGTTCAAGTCAAACATCCTATTGTGACCGTTTTGCTTCGAAGTCTAAATGAAAGATAGAGTTTTCCCATTGAGCTCTCCATATTGCATTTTATGTTAAATTTTGAGGTTGAATGTGAAAGATATGATATCTTTAATTTGACCCTAAAAATCTATGTTGTCTTAAAGAAAAGCGTTGTAAAGTTTATTGATATGACACCATTGTTGATGCTTAAGTTAATCCTATTGAGAATGATATTATGTTATGTTGAGAATTGACAGACAAAATTATGCGCTAGTAAAATCTAGTGACAAAGATCATGAAAGATGAAAATGTATATCATAACAATTGCGGTCTCCATCTTCGATTCCAAGTATTAGGGAAATTTTATTTGAAAAAACTAAATCAGATAAAGAATGCCAAATGGAACTTGAAAGAGGCAAATTTTAATTATGCCTAACGAATCATTATGAATGTAAGGAAACTATTTTGGGATGGGTAAATTCATGCTCATAAAGTATCAAGAGTGCTTGATCTTTAGAAAAGATAAAGAAATATTCTTGTTTATCTTGTAAAAGAAAACTAAGGACATACTTGTACGCCTAAGAAATGGTTAGTGAGGAAAAAAAAGCTTCAAATAGCATAGGTGATTTAATGAGTCTCAAAAACAATCTCGAGTAAAATGACAAAGGGAAAAAGGAAGCTCAATTATGAGGAAATGGAGACGGGACAATACCGGATCACTTGATAAATGAACTTTGGAGATCCTAGAAGCTACATGGAGGTTTTAAAAAGAAACTTTCATATGCACCTAAAGGAAAAAAGTTCTATGAAGTGCTAAGACATTATATGGCAAATGTGGCTCATTTCATGGAAAACGTGGGTAAAGAGAAGAAATGAAGAAAGTCTTTTATATTCAAGCAAACAAAAACAAGGGGAAAAGAGAAATTATTGAAGGGTTGCCTGTTGTGTTAAAAATGTACCGCAAGTGCACGGTGCCAGTTGTAGCTAGCAAAGGCAAGTACGGGTCGTGTCCACAGAGAACTTAGTTTCAACCACCGAATCGATTTCTAACACTTAATCTAGGCGAATGTCGAGTGAAGTTAGTTTAGCTGATTCTAACTCTATTTGGTCTAAGTCAATTATGAGAAGGGAATCCTGGATTGGGGTTCACCGCACTGTGACGTTCATTGGAAAATAAACTAGGTCGTGTGAATCTGCCTGCAAGATAATTGAAATGGAATTATTACCGGTTTAAAGCATCTACGCCTACTTTCGAAGGTCATTAGACTGATCAAGCTAACCTAGTTGTCTACTTTCGTGAAACTAGAATAACAAAACCACAAGATCATGTAATTTCAATTCCCAATTGCACCCCCAACTACTTTCGTGTCAAGTAATTCAATTGCTCACAAAGCTACTCTAAGTAAAGGACCTAACTTTCGTTAGTCTCCTAAACCCTAATTAAGAACATGAATAAAACCCTCTCAGGCAATTCATCGAACACCTGGCATGCTAAGTGAGAATTCAATTATACTCTGGCGTAATTCACAAAAACCTAGAATTAACAATCCAATTTACATCACAGGGGCTACACCCAATCCAAGATTAAGGAATTTAGCCGCTAAACATGATTCTAAACAACATCTCAATCAAGAACATACACATACCAAGAATACGAATACTTGAATTAAGACGTAGAAGAAAAAGAAGAAGAATATACTCTGTATATAATCTGCAGCAGTAATCTACCAAAAGCGTAACCAAATTCAATCCAAAGCTTCGAATTAAAATTGCAATAAAACTAGACCTAGGAACCCTCAAATCGCCCCTTTTCGAGAGAGAGGAAAAAGGTAGAATCCAAAAACTCCCCAATTACAATGCCAAAACAGCGATAAAACAGCGGCAACTAAAGTGGCACGGTCGTGCCACTCGGCACGGGGGCCCCGTGCCACTTCTCTGTCTTTAGCTTCTTCCCTTCTTTGAGTGGCACGCTCGTGCCACCTCGCCTGGAGTGACCGTGCCTCTTATTTTAACTCAATATTGATCCTTTTTGCTTCAATTTGGCGCGGCATTAGCTTGTTTTCCTCATTTATTCAAGTCAGGCTCCTGTAAACACAAAAACACGACTTTTAGGCAGATTTGAGATAAACAATGAATAATCGACCTCTAAACTCACAAAATTATACCAGAAACTGCCGAGTTAATAGGTAAAAATCATGCCTAAAAGTGTGTAAAAAATAGGTTTATCAACTCCCCCATGCCTATCTCTTGCTTGTCCCCAAGCAAGACTAGAACCAAAAGAGGGAGTCAAGAACCTCAAGCTACTCGCCTCCTCAGGCAAGGCTAACAGTGGATCAGTCGAATCGAACACAGTTGCGCACAGCCAATGGGATAATTTGAGGCATAAATACAATTTGCAAGATTCAGTTCAAATCATTGGAGGACCACAAGTTCAAGTCAACACACCGTCGAACCATATTACCCCCTCCCCAATCATGACGCATCCAAGCAAGTAGTGGGCTAGTTGGCTTGGTAGTGACTCTCATAAGGGGGGCAATGTAAATGCTCTCCCTCACATGTGTTTAAGATGTAAAGAGGTTCACTCGATTCGCTTCCACTAAAACAATCTACCATAGGCTTGGGAGAATTCTCAACTCTCCACCGCTAAAGTGCAAAATACACGACAACAATCAAGAGGACTTCGCAGGGTTGAAATGGGGCTAAGGGTATAGGTAAGAGAGGGACAAACAGTTTGGGAAATGTGGAGCTAAAAGCCATAGCTAGTGAGCAACCAACAATTAAACAGATCACATCGCACTCTCAATGAAATCAAACATACCTAAACCCAATGGACCATCGGGAACGCACTATGCTTAACACGCCAAACACTTTTATTACTTTTTTTTTCCTTTTTTTTTTTGGTTGGCGAGGGATAAGATAAATAAGTGCTTGGCATGCGCAATAACAGTAAGAAACTTTCCCGAATAATCATCATGATGTATCCCCATTAAATGCCAAAATAACCACAACGATACCCAAAAGTTACCCACAAACGTGAAGCGTTGCTCTACTGGCTTTGGCTTGAAGGTAGGAAATATGTTAAGGCCAAATGCTAGCAGTGAGAGGTTCACAACAAAACAGATAAGGCTCAAGGGGGTAAGCAAAGGGTAAACATTACATCACAGGTGGCAATTTGGCTATGTAGCTCAAAAAGAAATGAATGCCTCTATCATTTTGATTGCTGTATACGTGCTAAAAGCGATTTCAAAGAGAATCCAACCAAGTTCTAGAGATGCTATCATGGAAGAGACACACATGGAAAAGAAATGAGACTAAATTGATGAATTAGTCTATAGGCTCAAAGTCTCACGGGTCACACTACCAAATAACACAACCAACCCCAAAGATCCTACTGGATAGGAGTAATCATTCACGAAAAGGGGGTTTCAAGGGCGATCAGGAATGCGAACTAAACAGTGTGGTCACAACAATTTCAATATCATCAAGCAAACACATTTTTGCCACAAGGGACCCACAGGTATACACAACCAAGTCAGCCAACTGATCCACAAGGCCTTGGTAATCGTCATAGGAGGGGTTTTCAAAAACTTTTTTTCTCTTTTTTTTTGGGGGGGGGGAAATGAAAACAATAAAGCACCTTAAGCAAGAGTGGATAGATGAAGAGAAGAGTTGAAAGAATTACCTCGCAGTCTTGTAATGCTCCACTCAACAGACGTCCACTTGAAGCTAAGGGTTAGAAAATAAAATAAAATATATACAATGCACTACCTATCTATATGCTCTATCCTACATGCAAAAAGAAATAGAAGAAATAAAATAAAAATAAAAATAAAAACTAATGAAAACTAATGCATGCAAGGATGCAATAAACAGATGGATATGTACAAACCACCACAAACTACAAGCAGTCACCTAGCAGTTGGTGAGCTAACCCCCTATGCCGAAGCTCTTCATTGTCCCCAATGAAAAAGATAGAAAGAGATACAGAACAAGTGGGGAAGGGGGGGACAGAAAGCAGTCATTGGGCCCCATCGGGCCCAGGGGGAGGCCAAAAGGACGGGGGAAAGGGATAGAAATGGGTGGAGCTACCCTGGTCAAAGGGTAGAGTGGATGAAGAACCTGCCGGGGCGCCAGGGAAAGAGCGAAAACGCTCCTCCATCCGCCGCATCGTCTCGGACTGACGCCAAAGCAGTTCGTTCATCCGACGCCTTTCCGCAGACTCACGGGCCTCGCGAATGGCCCGCTCCTCCTCACGCTGAAGCCGCCGCAACTCCCTCTGCTCCTGGCGGTCAATATAACCGCGAAAATGGCTCACCCCCTCCTCTATGGAATCCATGCGCCCAGAAATGCGCTGGATATCACGGCTCATGCCACTAAAACCCTCTCTAAGACCCGATACCTCCAGTTGGAGGTTTGAGAAAGACTGAAGGAACGTGGGGTCAAGCGGCATAGAAGATGCGGAGGAGGAGGACCCACCCATGGAACGAGGGAATGGTGGGTGAAGGGGTGGTAGTGGTGGAATAGGCTCATGGGAGGTAGGAGCTCCACTATCCTCGGCTGTAGCCTCGGGAGCCTCAGCGCCCTCGTCACTCTCCTCCGCACTCTCCTCGCCTTCCTCTCCCTCATCTAAATCCAGATCAGCGGCCAACTGCTCCTCACTGGGAAGAACAGTGGCCCTAATGATGCGCCCGTCGCAATTCCAGTTTCTTTTGTTTGCTACTGCGGTGCGCTGAGGATTGGGAAGGTTGAAAAGGATGGTCTTATGGTGGGGGTACCGAATAGTGTCACCTCTGCTATCTATGATATGCATATGATGCAGGGTACCAAGGTCGAGGTGACCACCTAAAAAGTGAGACTCGAGAGAAGAGAGTCTCGAGCTGTAGCCTAAAGCAATAGCAATGGCGGTAACGGTACCGCCAACGCTAAGGACGTTTCGGTTGCTAGGTTTGGCCACTTCCGCCAGGTGGCGGATAATGAAGGCCCCCGTATCAATAGGGGTACTGGACAGGGCGCACCAAATAATAAATAATTCAGCCTTACGACACCCATTCTGGGTATCGTTGCGGCTGAAAATAATGTTAGCGGTAAGGCGCTGAAGGTACCGTAAGTTGACATTACAAATGTCGGTAGCCTTCGCCTGTCGAGGGTCATAGACCCTGGGTCTCCCCCACCTATCGTGGTAGTCCTTCCGTTTGGAGCATGTAATGCTCAACCAAACGGGGTCAGGGCGCCATAAAGAGGGCACATCGCGATATGCCCCATCGGCCACCGGGAGTCGTAGAAGGTCGTTAAACATGCGCAGACTCATCCGGTGGTCAATGCTGAACATCCTAAAATAGATGGCAACCTCCTGACCATTGTACCGACCATCCCAATCAACAGCCAATGAACTCAAAAACTCAATCATCAATCGGTCGTACGAGGCATATTGCATGTTAATATATTCAGACCAACCCAAACGACCAAACAGAGTTAACATGTCATCTAGCATTCCTAAAGTCCGTAATGAGTCAGCATGAAAGAATTTCTGCTCACTAGCATGCCTAGTGGCTAAAAGCTCATAACGTGACTTTTGCTCATCAGAAATAAAGTGCAAGCCCCTAGTACTAGCAGGTAATACAAGAGGGAAAGCATCTTTGGTACCTTGTGCCGCAGCAGGCGCAGTTGAGGACGATGTTGCTCTTGACGATTTCGTGGGGAGGGATGGACCCTTGGAAGGCTCCCCGATTCGCTTTCTTCCCATTGTTGAAATAATTGCAGATCAGGACTCAGAAGGAGATGAAAAGAGCAAGAGTAGGGTCAATTTCGGTCCCTACAACCTTGAACCTCAACAATGGAGGTTTTGGATTTTAGAGAGAGAAAGGGAGATGAGGTTTGAAGGACCTTGAGAGGAAAAGGGGAAGAATTGGTGGGGTAGAGTGAATGGGGGTCGAAAGATTGAAGAATTTGGTGAGAAATTGAGAGAGATTGAGAGGTGAGAGTGGAAGATGGAGTGGGGAGAGAGAGAGGGGGGACGCGCAGTAGAGAGAGAACGGGTGGGGGTCGAATGGAAGGAGGAGGAGGGAGGAGGAGGAGGAAGAAGAAGGAGTCGGGAATCCGGCAGGTTTTTAATGCGGCACGGTCGTGCCTAATGGCACGGTCACACCGTGCCAAATTGCTGTCGGCCCGTTCGTTTTTTCCTCTTTTTTTTTTTGGGGTGGAAGAAAGGGGACACGGGATGTCCCGAGGCACGCTGCCCCCGTGCTGCCCTTTTCCTTTTTTTTTTTGAGGTTTTTTTGGGGGTTGAAAGAGAATCGTGGCACGGTCGTGCCGTGGAGCACGGTCACACCGTGCCGTATCCCTGCTTCTGCGTTCCTGCCCCTTTTTTTCCTTTTTTTTTTTTTTTTGAAAAGCAGTAAAGCTTGGGTTGCCTCCCAAGAAGCGCTTGTTTTAGGTCGTTAGCTTGACCCTTACCTCCAAATGGTAAGTAGGGGTGATGCGGGAGGTGTAGATACGGGGGTGTAGAATGATGGAGCAAGCTCGACTAACGCCCCAACATCAGCGGAGGTGGCCTCCGAAGTGGGTGAGATCAACAGCGGATCCCTACATGCTACGGGCCATATGTAGGGCCATCCATCCCCATCAAAAACCTCGACCTTCAAGGCAGTAACAGAAGGAGGGGTTGGAGTGGGCGCGACAGGAGAGGCAGAGGTGATGGGTGCTGTGGGGAAGCAGAAGTCCAACGTCTTCCCACATATCTCAAACGATATCGAGCCAGCCTGGACTGGAATGTCCTCTAACATGCCCACAGGTCGTCTGATAGTACTGTCAGCGAGCTGTATGGTCATGGGCGTGGGGAGTAGATCTGTCAGTTGAAGCTTCTTGCAGAGGGAGAGAGGCATTAAGCTTACGCTGGCGCCCAAATCACAAAGGGCTCTTTCAATTCGCAAATCCCCTATGCAGCAGGGGATGGAGAAGCTACCAGGGTCATTCCGCTTCGATGGTGAGTCATTTTGCAAGATCGCGCTGTAGGCCTCTCCTATGGAGGGTACTGAAACTTCCTTGAGCTCTCTTTTCTTGGAGAGGAGCTCTCTCAAGAAGCTCAAGTAAATGGGCGCTTCCTTAAGAGCCTCCAAAAACGGAATACTGACGTGGATCCGTTTTAGCATGTCCAAGAATCTTGCGAACCGGGGCTCGAGCGGCAGTAGCTGGGAACACGTCAACCTCTGGGGATAAGGTGCAGGCACTCGATGAGGCCGGATCGGAAGTGAAGGACTAGGCGTGCCAGTGGAGCTCAAACTCTCATCCCCCTTCCTTTCTTCACCCTCCCTTGCAGAATTAGGATCGGAAACGACCTCCTGAAGAACCATCACTGGGCTCTCCTTAAACCCCTCACCTACCGAAGTGATGGCATTAACATGGCTCTTGGGGTTTGTCTCGGGCTGGCTAGGTAGGTGCCCGTGTGGCCTAGACAGGTGGCTCACCTGCTGAGCTATCTGGGCGATCTGATTATCCATCGCCTTTTGATGTGCGACCATAGCGTCGAACTTAGTGTTTAGTTGGTTGATCGACTCACTGAGAATTTCATTGGTCTTAGTTTGTGTCGCAATGAAACGCTCCATGATGCTTTCTAAGTTCGACTTGGATTGAGGAGGTGGAGGGGGTGGATTGTACGGGGCTCTATAGGGAGGATTGGGTGGTTGAGGCTGAGAGGCATTAGCCAGTGGGGGGTTATTGTTGCGGTAGGAGAGGTTTGGATGGTTTCTCCAACCGGGGTTGTATGTGTTTGAGTACGGGTTATTTTGTGGCCGTGGGCTGTAATTTTGGAAAGCATTAACTTGCTCCACTCCCTGAAGATGGGCTTGACAATCAGTAGCTTCATGCCCTTGAATACCGCATACTTCACAAAAGACCCCAACCGCATACATGGCACTAGATGGGTTTCCTGGGTGAGGAGTACCCATCCTATCGAATCTCTGGGCAAGGGCGTCAACCTTGCTTGCCAGCATATCCACTGCATCGATCCCATAAACCCTGCTTGCCTTCTTCGGGGCTGCTCTCTCATTAGACCAGTGGTAGTTATTAGCAGCCATGTCTTCAAGCAGGACTTTAGCAACCTCAATGGACTTTCCCATAAGTGCCCCACCAGCAGCAGCATCAATGGACATCTTCAGAGACTGATCGAGTCCATTGTAGAAAGTTTGAATGAGGAGCCAATCTGGGACTCCATGGTGAGGGCACTGGCGTTGCAGATCTTTGAATCGTTCCCACGCCTCATATAGAGATTCGCCATGCAGCTGGGCGAATGAAGTGATGTCAGCCCTTAGTTTGGCCGTCTTCCCTGGGGGGAAATATTTGCTCAAAATGCCTTGGAGAGGGCATCCCAAGTGGCAAAAGCATTGGGCTCCTCATTTTGGAGCCAGTCTCTGGCTCTATCCCGCAGAGAGAAAGGGAAGAGCCTCAATCGAATGGCGTCGGTGGGGACCCCATTGAGCTTAATAGTATCACACTTCGCAAGGAAATTGCGAAGGTGCATGTTAGGATTCTCAGAAGGGTGCCCACCGAACTGGTCTCGCTCCACTAGCGAGATAAGGGCCGGGCGCAGCTCGAAATTGTTCACCTCAACTGCGGGGTTCACTATAGAAGAGGTGATACCCGACGACTGAGGCATTGCATAGTCCCTTAGGACGCGGTTGTCTTGCGCCGCCATGGTAGATTCTGCTTGTTGCTTCTTTCGTGCGCCGCTTCGCTTGCGAGCAGTAGCTTCGATTTCAGGATTCAGGGGAAGTAAGTGGTGACTCCCCTGACTGCGCCTGTGCATACAAAGCCAAAACTATACCAAGCGTAAGCAGGCTCAAGCAAGAGTAAAAACAAGCTAGAAGGAGGAAAAGGGGAAAGGGAAAGAGGAAAAGAAAAAGGAAAAAGCCTAATCTCAAGCGTTTAAAATCGCTTTCGATGTTGAAAACAAACAAGTTCCCCGGCAACGGCGCCAAAAACTTGTTGTGTTAAAAATGTACCGCAAGTGCACGGTGCCAGTTGTAGCTAGCAAAGGCAAGTACGGGTCGTGTCCACAGAGAACTTAGTTTCAACCACCGAATCGATTTCTAACACTTAATCTAGGCGAATGTCGAGTGAAGTTGGTTTAACTGATTCTAACTCTATTTGGTCTAAGTCAATTATGAGAAGGGAATCCTGGATTGGGGTTCACCGCACTGTGACGTTCATTGGAAAATAAACTAGGTCGTGTGAATCTGCCTGCAAGATAATTGAAATGGAATTATTACCGGTTTAAAGCATCTACGCCTACTTTCGAAGGTCATTAGACTGATCAAGCTAACCTAGTTGTCTACTTTCGTGAAACTAGAATAACAAAACCACAAGATCATGTAATTTCAATTCCCAATTGCACCCCCAACTACTTTCGTGTCAAGTAATTCAATTGCTCACAAAGCTACTCTAAGTAAAGGACCTAACTTTCGTTAGTCTCCTAAACCCTAATTAAGAACATGAATAAAACCCTCTCAGGCAATTCATCGAACACCTGGCATGCTAAGTGAGAATTCAATTATACTCTGGCGTAATTCACAAAAACCTAGAATTAACAATCCAATTTACATCACAGGGGCTACACCCAATCCAAGATTAAGGAATTTAGCCGCTAAACATGATTCTAAACAACATCTCAATCAAGAACATACACATACCAAGAATACGAATACTTGAATTAAGACGTAGAAGAAAAAGAAGAAGAATATACTCTGTATATAATCTGCAGCAGTAATCTACCAAAAGCGTAACCAAATTCAATCCAAAGCTTCGAATTAAAATTGCAATAAAACTAGACCTAGGAACCCTCAAATCGCCCCTTTTCGAGAGAGAGGAAAAAGGTAGAATCCAAAAACTCCCCAATTACAATGCCAAAACAGCGATAAAACAGCGGCAACTAAAGTGGCACGGTCGTGCCACTCGGCACGGGGGCCCCGTGCCACTTCTCTGTCTTTAGCTTCTTCCCTTCTTTGAGTGGCACGCTCGTGCCACCTCGCCTGGAGTGACCGTGCCTCTTATTTTAACTCAATATTGATCCTTTTTGCTTCAATTTGGCGCGACATTAGCTTGTTTTCCTCATTTATTCAAGTCAGGCTCCTGTAAACACAAAAACACGACTTTTAGGCAGATTTGAGATAAACAATGAATAATCGACCTCTAAACTCACAAAATTATACCAGAAACTGCCGAGTAAATAGGTAAAAATCATGCCTAAAAGTGTGTAAAAAATAGGTTTATCATTGCCATAAGTAAAGAGCCATAAGGAAAAATATAATTCATTGGCATAGATAAGAGAACTCATATAAGAAGGAATTGAATATCCCTAAGAACCTGCTTTCAAAGGCAAACGAGGTGAGCCTATCATTTGTACCTTCTAAGTAAAGCCGCATGCTTGAATGAAATGATGATTTGATATGAATGTGATGCATGTTTTAAGGGGGATTCTATTGGAGCAATATGAAAAGCTTGTGAGGGTCTCGAGAGGGATACGTCCACTTAATGAAATGAAGGACCTGAGAGAGTGCACCTCTAACTATCAAAAGATAAAGTTTAATGATAAGATCGTTGTGAAAAAGGATCCCACCTAAATGAACATTATGTTAAGAAAGAAAGTTTGTGAAGGTATAAAGAATGCTTTCATGAAGGTTTGAAATGAAATGAATTTAAAATGCTACGCAACTCACTAATCTTGAAAATAATATTTAAAGTATAGAGATAGGCATATTGAACTTCGGCTTATTCTTCGAAAATGTTTTGGGATGTTTGATAAACAACTTTTTGGAGAGGTTTAAAAACAGCTTTTTGACGAAAATTAGTTATTTGACCTAGTCAAAAAGCTAATTTGGGTGTTTAGTAAAATGATTTTTTTAAATAACTTTTTGGGACAAAAAAACTAATTTGAAAAGCTAATTCTATTAGATTTCTTGGAAGAGTTTCATTGAGAATTAACTTTTTGTCTCACAACTTTGTTATAAATAGCTAATCTTATGAAACGATTTTTCTACAATCAGCTAATTTAAACAGTTAATACAAATAGCTAACAGCTAATACAAATAGTAAAAAGCTAATAGCTAACAGCTATTTATCAAACAGGGCATTTATGTTTTTTGTTTTTAGATAATAAAGACCGAAAGGAAGCTGCTAGAAGGAAAAGAAAGGAAAGGGTAAATGCTAGCATTAAGAACGTGATTCTTGGCTGACAAACATGAAGGTATCATATAGTCTCGTTGGCTCTTGGTTGTTCATTAAGCCGGACCTGGGATGTGTTTCCTCAATGTGGTGAAACATATGACATGATTTCCTTCTAAAATGCATTCTGTAAATTGTGTAATAAAACTTGAGCTTATAAGCAACGTTTATATGATGCATGATGTTTACCAAGTCACTTTTCAAAATGAATATACGCTTATGGTTTTGAAGAAAGTGAGCATTTCATATCCAGGGGCAAGGGCTCTAGAAAGTTGAGTTTTGCAAAGGGTAGTTTAGTTGAGGTAAAGTTTAACCTCAAAAGTTGTTGTATATATATATAAAAATTACAATTTTAAGAGCCTTGTTCCTTTTGAAGGATGGCGGTAATGCTCCTACTAAAAGTTCCTTTCCACAGCATACCTTTAATTAGAATAATATTAGTCTAAACTTTATGTTTAATAGTTGGGGCGTTACAGATTTGGACATGGTGGAACAAACGATAGCGGTCGGGATAGGTGCAGCCTATCATGCCGAGACAATGAGGAACATCAGTCGCAGCTACGAGGGCTCAGGAGACCTGAGGTAGTTGATTCACTTCGTGCTCTTATATGGAGCGATTCTCCCAAAAGGGTCTTCTTAATGGAGACCAAGCATTATGCCAATGAGATGGAGTTTGTGCATTGCAGGTGCAAGATGGATGGTTGCCTTGTGGTCCCTCCTAAGGAGGTGGGCGCTGGTGGTTTGACTTTGTTATGGAAGAAAGTAGTTAATAAAACGATTTGCTCATAAACCCAACATTACCTTGATTTCACGTTCTTGCATGGCTCTTATCTTGTCCGCGCTACAGGGTTTTATGGGTGTCCTAATAAAGAGATAAAAAAGAAATCATGTAAGCTAATTAATTTCCTTGGTAGTGAAAGTGCGATTCCGTGGGCCATTTTTGGTGACTGTAACATGATTTTGCTGAATCCTAATGAAAAGTGGGGTGATTATGATTTTGATTACCAAGAAGCAGGAGAGTTTACAATTGTGGTTGATAGATGGCACCTTAGGGACATGGGTTCGATAGGATACCATTTCACTTGGAGTAGTAGACGAGAAGATGATGACCACATCTTGAAGAATAACATGATTGTTTTTTATGTAATGATGGGTAGGATGAAGTTTGGCTTCAATGCTAGGTCATAATATTGTTTGGGAAGGGTCAGACCACTACCCTGTTTTGCTTCATACATCATATAGAGATAAGGAGAGCATGAAGGGGGATAAGGTATCTAACTATGAAACTTTTTTGGGTGAAGGAGGACAACTTTAGAGAGGTGGTTTGGAAGGGTTAGCATAAGACAAACAGGAGCCATGAGAGTTTCGATGCTAAATTATTAGCATGTGGGGATGCTTTAAGAGAATAGAGCAGTGACGTTTTAGATTAATCCTAACTAAGATGAAAGCACTTCAGAAGCAGTTCTATGATCTTTGTAAGCTTCCAACAAGTTCACAATCTTTGTAAGCCTCCAACAAGTTCACAAAACTTGTAGTACCTAAAAGCGGTGGACAAGGAACTCATGGTCACAGAGATACTCAATGTGATGTTTTGTTTCCAATGAACCCACCATGCTACACTCAAAGAGGAGATAGAAACACAACTTACTTCATGCTAGGGTACAGAAACGGTGCAAGAACAATGTGCTCAGGGTTCAGCAAGATAAGAATTGGTGAGCCTTAGTTTGGGTAATCAAATATGGAAAGACTAGTGCTAAATTAATTCAAGTATATTTTTTACATCCTTGAATCCTACTACTGAAAGCCTACATTTGTCGGATCTTCATGGCTGAGTCTCAATAGTAGAAAGGGATTGGCTGATTCATCCTTTTATAAGATAGGAGGTTGAAGTTGCGCTGGAGCAAATGTCCCCTACCAAGGCCCCACGGTCGAATAGTTTTTGCATACTATTTTACCGAAAGTTTTGGAGCATGATTGGGGCAGAGGTTACTAACATTGTTTGAGCTTTTTGAATGGTGGAGTTATGCTAGACGACTTAAATCACACCATTATCTCTCTCATCCCCAAAGTTAAAAACCCTCAGTCCATGAAGGATTTGTGCCTAGTTAGCCTATGTAATGTGTCGTACAAGTTCATTTCGCAGGTTCTAGCAAATAGGCTGCATACGTTTCTGCCCAAGATTATTGATGAGCGACAATCAGCTTTTGTCCCGAATCATATAATTTTCGACAATATCGTTGTTGAATATGAAGTATTCCATTTCTTGAAGAAGATGGGTAAAAAGGTATAGATGGCTGCTAAACTTAATATGAGCAAAGCATACGACAAAGTTAAGTAGGCTTTCTTAGAGAGGGTTATGCGAGAGAGGGGTTTCCCAGAGGCTTGGACCCGGCTAATTATGAGATATGTTAAATTGGTGACTTTATCTTTCCATATCAATGAAAAGGTGGTTGGCAAGGTATCCCGAGCTTGGGTAATTGTCAAGAGGATACCTTATAACCCTACTTGCTCTTATTAGTCTTGAAGGGTTTTTTGGCTTTTTTAAGAAAGGCATTGGTTGATGAGGGGTTCCATATTGTGAGAATCTGCCGGAGAGCTCTAGAAGTTTCCCATTTGGTTTTCACTCGATGACGGTCCGATTCTTCTCAAAGTAGCTAAGGGTGAGAGCTCTACAAGCATGCATCAGTTGAGCAATTCCTCTCCCTTCTCTTCTCTTTTCTCTTTAGACTTTTATGTTTTTAGATTAGTATTATTTTTTATGTTAAGTTTTGAATTGTTAATCTTGAAATTATGTTGAATTCTCGTGATTGAATCAATTCTTATTTTGATCTAGAAGTGCTTTGGCTTTGTTGTGTTTATTCCATTGAATCTTAGACATAGAGTTGCTAGTAGGAAACTTGATCAACTTCTTACTTGTTTTAGGCATTTGGTGAAGGACTGACAGGTGAAACTGGATGTTGAAAAACTAAGATTCAATTTAAGTGTGTAGGATCTTGATAAAGACTCACTGTTTAATAAACCCCTAAAATTTGATAATCACATTCTTAATGATCTTACATTAATAAAAAATCTTTGAGAAATGGTAGTTGATTAGATTTAAGAATTTCATTCCATCTTGAAAGAGGGGATTGAAAATTCAATTATCGGTTTTGGAATCACCAATCTAAAGAAAATACGCTTGATTAATTCTTGAGTTGAAAAATTGCTTGATTTGATTGAATTCCTTGGTTGTGTACCTGTTAGATTAGATAAGTAGTATAGTTCAATTTCATTCGCAAATTTGGATTCGCTTAGCCTATCTTGAAGGAACATAACCTGGTAGCCTGACCTAGTCTCTGTGGGATCGAGCTTGATTTGCTACAATGCCACCGTGTGCTTACGGCTGTATCAACCACAAGATAAGGTACGGTGGTTGCTCATGAAGTCTAATGGCTATCAGTGAAGCTAGGTTATCAATTGGTAATGTCTGCTAATGTCCCATCCTCATCAATGGTTGTGATGTTAACTACTTGCTCTTTCTGGAAGATAACATGGAATTCCAAGGTACATCCTCGGGTTAGAAGTTTCATGTGGAGATTTTGCAATAATGCACTACCTAATAAAGATAATTTGTTCCTTAAACACTACATGGATGATGCTCAGTGTGGCATTTATGGAGTTTCGATGGAGAACTTGAGCCATGTTTTCATGCATTGTTCTTGGGTAAGAGGAGTGGAGATGGTACTGGATGTGGTAAGGGGAAGTGCTTGCGACTGGTATTTTAATGTTTTCAGGTCACAAGGCAATGAAGTGGGGGCGCCTTTTATGGAATACATGGTGGGCTAGGAACGACTTTGTTTTCAATGATTGGTTTTTGGAAGCATATAGGGTGGCTGAGAGGGCTCGAAAAGGACTTGAGGATACGTACTAATGCAGACGGATGTGTAGGGCCATGAGTCAAGTCCTGGAATAATATGGAAATGGGAGGTAGGTTGTCTTAAAATTAATTGTGATCCTTCAGTTGATGTAGGGAGTGGTAAAATGGTTGTAGGATGTGTAGCTAGACTCGAGGATGGAACCTTCAAAGAGGTGCTTGTAGATCAATGAAGGTGGTATGGGCACTCGAAGTTGCATAGGCAGCGACTGTGTGTTTTGCGATAGAAATGGAGGAGCTTCAGGGCTTGGAGGATTACATTATAAAGATGGATGCTCGGTGCTGTAGTATGGGTAGGTGGGGCTAGTCGTTTTTTTTTTCATGATGGAGGTTTTAATTCAAAAGAAAGAAGTATGTACGGCTCCATCAAATAGTTGCACCAGAAGAACAACCAATTAGGTGGCCCATAGGGGTGTCCAATGTGGCTTATTTGTCAAAGTTTTTAATGCTGGGATTCTTCTCCTTCCCCTTGGCTTCTGAATTGTTTACTTGAAGGCTATTTATATTTAACGAATAATATCAGTTTGTTTGACTGCCAAAAAACAAGAAGAAATATTTGTACAAAAGTCTACCTTAAGAAACCCCTTTTTACCTTTATCTTTTCTTTTTCTTGGAGAAAGGTGATGGAATTAGAAAGCACAAAACAATTAAATTTACTTCATAATGGCTTTTGCATATCAAGATTTAAAGTTTTTAATTATGATAAAATTCATTTTTGATAGATAACTCTTGCATATAATGACAATTATGTTCTCGAGTGGTTGGCTGAGCTCTCCATAACATATGTCAATGCTTACTAAGGATGAACATTTCATTGTAAGGTTCACTCACTAAAACATATAACAATACTTAAGTGACTAAGTGAGTATCTTGGTATGTTTTACCAAGAAAACTTTGTAAATGTCCAGCTCTCCTCATATCCACAAAAAGAACAATATAGAGCGTGCTCAGTACAATTAGCTACATTAGTAATGGTCAGTTGTTTTACTAGCTGTTAGCTTTTCATTAGCGATTAGTTGCCTTCCTCTATTGTTTGATAGTTAGCTTTTCAACTAGTAATTTAAGATAAATGTGCTGGATAAAGTGTTGTACGAGGTAGGTTTGACGGAGTTTGGATGAGGTGATCAGAGAGGACTTGAAGGCCGTAGGGTTGACAGAGGACATGACTCAGGATATGAAACTATGGTGGGATAGGATTAAGACCTTCGATCACAGAGAGTTAGCCTCGTAGGTGCCTATTGGTTGCAATGAGGTAGGTTTGGTTGTGGTTGTTCATATGTTGTGTTTGTATGCAAGTAGTACACGCAGTTAGGAAGAGACATTGTTGGCATACCGTCCTGTGTTACGACATAGTACCTTCCCTTGATATGTTGTACCTATGTTTACATAGTTACCGACACCTGATTTACTAGTATTTCTTTGGAAATTACATACTACTTTTTCTTTAGTTTCGCTCCATAAAATGTTTTCACAAAAGCATTTCTCTATAAAATATTTTACAAAATCCTGTTTCGTGGGTCTTTTGGAATCAACCTCTCTACGGATAGGGCTGCCGGTTGAGATAAGGTTGTTTACATCTAAATCTTCCCAGACCTTGCGAAAGCGGGACCCACACTGGAAGGTGGTGGTGTTGTTGTTATTGTGTTGGATGAAGTGTTGTATAGAGAGAAGCTTTATGTAAAATTATTTAAAGGACACAAGGAATGTAGGTTTGTCAGAAATAAAAACAAAAAATTTAGAATTCGAAATTCAAAAGCTAGTTAGTAATTTTTCAAAAACTACTTCTAGTAAATTTTTAAAAATATTATATAAGCCTTAGCTTTAATTATTACCTTATTAGCTAATTTATCAAACACTTAAATAATAATAATATATAATTATTTGATCAGCATAAATTACCGATCTGTACTAGAACCTATACTACAGAACACAACTATCATTTGTGAAGCCCAAGTAGGGGTGGCAATGGATCGGGTGAACCATCATCCGCATCCATCACCCGCTTTAATCCTCTTCATCCAATCCACCCATTATCCATAAAAATCTAATCTAATCCATCCATCCACCATCCGCGGATGAAAATGGGTGATGAATGTTTATATATAATATGTTAACAAGTTTATATAAGAAAAGTAAGTTTTGCCTTTTGAAAAGGTTAAAAAAAGATATTTTAGGTATAAAGAATAAATAAATATTATATTCATCACATTAGTATTTACGAAATCATAGAATTAACAATATAATTGTCTAAAAAATGAGTAAAATTTAAAGGTCAACAATAAAAAGTAAACTAATTGCAAATAGAAGATAAACAAGTGGATGACTAAGTGAGTGATGGATCAGATGACGAATCGAATAGGGTATCACCCAAATTCAATCCAATCTATCAAACCATCATCCATTATCTATATATTTTGAATTTTCAATTATTTTTTTAGATCGAATGAAATAGACATCCATCATATATTGGTGAAATTACCACCCCTAACTGTTCAAGGGGGTGATCCGGTGCTACTTTGTTGATCTTTCCAGACAAGCAAGGGTATTTTTGATTTCTTTTATTTTGGAACGTGACCCCACCCGTCACGCGGCCATAATCTACGACTGCCCCTTATAAATTCCCCTACTAACCTCTCACCGTTTCTCGCACTCGGTTCTCTGTCTCTTTTCGCACCGCTTTGAACAAAATTTTCTCAACAAAAATCCCCCAAACAAAACCCCAATTGCAATGGAGAGCTTAACGCTCACCGGGTTATTGAAGGAAGTCGCCGGAAAATTCCCTTCCCGGCGGGCGATCTCCGTCTCCGGCAAGTTCGACCTCACTTACTCTCAATTGGACAAGCTCGTCGAACTAGCTGCCTCCCGCCTCGTCGCCGCCGGCGTCAAATCCGGCGATGTCGTTGCCCTAAGTTTCCCTAATAACGTTGAGGTAAATTCTTCGATATTTTCTTTTTGATTTGACGTTAATTTCATGAAAATTCGCCTAATTTTGAGTCTCTGATTTATTTAGCTGGTGGTTGCTGTCGTCAGTGCAGAGTAGGCGCCACGTACAGCGTTTATGCAACATGCTAGTGCTTTGTTTATTTTGGGTAATTACGTGCTTGGAATTTTGGGTAGGTAGTTAGAATCAGCCTGGACCCTGATAATAGGACTGCAAAAATGGTGTTGAAATGTGATTTGGATGTGATTTGTAAAAATACGTATGGGCTTTGGTTTTGGCAGTTGAGTATTAACCTACTTTGTCCATCCTTAGACCTTGAATTGGAAAATCTGAGCCAACATGATAATGAGACCTAAACTTGATTTGAAATTGCCGAAAGAAACATGGACCGGACACAAGTCGGACTGATTTCGAGCCATTTACTAGAAGGCTAGTATTACAAATTTACAATAATAACAATAGCCGACTAGTGTGGATCCTTCGTAAGCCACCATGGGAAGATTTAGATATAAGTAGCTGTACCATTGCAAGCACACCTACAGGCCAAGTACACCCCCCGAACCAAAAAAAAAAGGCTATGTACAACGGGTTGGAATGTTTGCCCCGTACCTTCACCCACTGGGTGACTCTTTTGGACCTTTGACGTGCACGGGCCTATAGGACTTAAATTTAGCAACCTCCCCCCCCCCCCCCCCCCCCAAAAAAAAGAAAAAGAAAAGAAACGAAGAAAGAGTGGGTTTTGCCCTCCAGTACTTTGTTAGATGTACGAGTATGCCATACATGATACATGTTTTACTTTCATCGTGTATAGTCCCAAATTGGGCCCATTGTGCAATCTTTACCTAATGCTTTTCTTTCATGACACATAACAAAAACCTTGGTCTGACAATTCCATTTGAATTTGGTGAACAATAATACCTCGTGTATAACGTAGTCTTATTTCTAACAAAATTTTAACCTTTTTCAACGCTATGGCAATTGTTTATGGTAGTGACAATTTCAGAAGGTAGGTTTGGCTAGTGTGCGACCTAACCTTTATTTCATGTCACACAACATACCTTGGTGAAACAACCTTTTTCAAGGCCGTCACCAACATTAATATTTAGTAATGTCTGGTATGTAGTGATTGACATCATGACATGAATAACCTTTGCCTTATCTTATGTCTAACAAGGTATTGGCTTTTGTCACAAGCTATGGTCATTTGTGAAAGTAGTTGTTTCTACTTTTGGTGATTTATTTTTTATTGAATTTATTATTATTTTTAATCGTTGTGGCCTTGTGGGTAGGTAGATGCTCAATTTGGGATCTGTTCTTTTCTTTGGTAAATTCACTTTTATCAACTCTTACCAACTTCTATCCACTTTTACCAAAAAAATTCTAATACTTTCCAACTTAACCACCCTCAATTTCTACAAATTTCTATCAATTCTGGCCAATCTCCCTATAAAATTTTTATAAAGAAATTACTATTCTTTTATATTTCTTATCAATAGTTTCTGGCTTCTACCAACTTCTTCCAATCTTTCTTAACCTTGACCAATTCATACCAATAATTCCAAAAAAGATGCCAACTTCTATCGATTTATATCAGCTTTTACCAATTTATACTAATTTCACCTATTTACCAACCCCTATTTACTATGAAAAGAACATGCCTGTAGAGTCTTTTTTTAAGCTTCCTTAAGACCTTGTAAAAACAGGATCTACACTAAAAGCTGTTGTAGTAGTTGTTGTTCTAGCTACCTTAAGTGGGGAGACGGGAATAATTACAGCACGCTATCTCTTTGATTGTTGTTAATGATACTAATATTATTTACTAATGTCTTGTTTGGTAAGCAGTTTGTGATTGCATTCTTGGCGGTGATAAGGGCCCGGGCGACGGCGGCCCCACTGAACCCTGCATACACAGCGGAGGAATTCGAGTTCTACTTGTCTGACTCCGAGTCAAAGCTTCTGGTCACTTCCTCTGAAGGAAACCAGGCAGCTCAAGCGGCCGCTTCCAAGCTGAACATCCCCCACACCACCGCTTCTCTCCCCACTGGTGACGCGGAGCTGATCCTGTCCTTGGCTCTGTCTGAGTCTGACCTAGCCAATTCAATTTCAGGTGATACCAATGACCCGTCTGATGTAGCCCTGTTCCTGCACACTTCAGGGACCACCAGCCGGCCCAAGGGGGT
Source organism: Carnegiea gigantea (assembly GCA_029747015.1). Classification (NCBI taxonomy): domain Eukaryota; kingdom Viridiplantae; phylum Streptophyta; class Magnoliopsida; order Caryophyllales; family Cactaceae; genus Carnegiea; species Carnegiea gigantea. The sequence goes on from JAKOGI010000311.1 coordinate 441,051, forward strand.
CCCACTGAATCAGCTCAACCTGGTCTCTTCAGTTCGAAACATAAAATCAGTGTACAAGCTGACTGAGTCAGACTCGACTGTGTTAGTCCTCCCATTGTTCCATGTCCATGGGTTGATCGCTGGGTTGCTGAGTTCACTTGGTGCTGGTGCTGCAGTCACCCTGCCAGCTGCAGGAAGGTTCTCTGCTTCCTCGTTTTGGTCAGACATGAAGAAATACAATGCCACATGGTATACAGCTGTCCCCACCATCCACCAGATTATCTTAGACAGGCATCTCAATAAGCCTGAAAGCCATTACCCAAAACTCCGGTTTATCCGGAGCTGCAGTGCCTCTTTAGCACCCGCTGTCTTAAATCGGCTTGAGGAGTCATTTGGTGCGCCTGTTTTGGAGGCCTATGCAATGACAGAGGCTTCGCATTTGATGTGCTCAAACCCGTTGCCAGAAGAGGGTCCGCATAAGCCAGGTTCGGTTGGGAAGCCAGTGGGTCAGGATATGGCAATGTTGGATGAGAATGGAATAGCCCAAGCGCCTGGAGCTAAGGGCGAGGTCTGTATTAGAGGCCCAAATGTGACAAAAGGGTATAAGAATAACCCAGAGGCAAACAAGTCGGCATTTCAGTTTGGGTGGTTCCACACAGGTGATGTTGGATATTTTGATGAAGATGGTTATTTGCATTTGGTGGGTCGCATCAAGGAGCTTATTAACCGTGGAGGTACATACAGAATCCCTTACTTTGGCTTCTATTTCTTAATGTATCCTTTGATTCTAACCCCCTTCTTTTTAATTTCAGTTGTGCATGTTTCATTTGTTTATTAATCTAATTTGTCGTACTCATGACCCGAACCACAGTATTCTTTCTTCCTAGGGTACGCATGAATGCACATGACACTGACTTGCTTAAATTAGTTTTGCTGCAACTTAAAAGAAGTTTCAGAGAGTTGGGTTTCATCTTTTCACCCATATATCATGTTAGGCCAATATTCTTGAGGGTTTTCTTTTTCTTCTTCTTCTTCTTTTTTTTTTTTTTAAATTATGACGTAGAACAGAGGAGACAAGGGAATAGTGCCATGGGCTCATGGCTGTGCTCAAAGGGGTGAGAAATTGTTTAGCTACTGCATGCCAGGAACGTGTGGATATTAGTTAAGAGTTAGCTAGGCTCCTCAAAGTGGTTCATAATCATTGATGGGTGGCCATGCTTGTTGCAGGTGAATTGCTAAAATGAGAATAGTTTCTTAATCCTGTTGGTAATCATTGCAAGATACCAAGCTAAGTTAGTCTAGTTGCTTGGAGGTGGTCTAAATTTATAAGCAATGTATTATAAAGATGGCTCTTGTCATATGTGAGTAGTTGAGTATTGTGGGTCGTTTTTTATATGTTGTGCATGGGAGTAGTTTGGAAAGTAATTTCGGATACTCTACTCCAAAACTGTTCGGTGGGTGCTACGTCCCTGAGTTAGAAAACCCAATGGTTACCACGATGATATGGTGATCTTTTCCTGCAAATGAGTTGTGGGTAAAATTGTGTTGCAGTTTTTATGGACATATGAAATTCTGCATAAAGTTTATAGTGACAACATATGTGACCTCTTCTTTTGGATCATTGTATCAACATGGGGGTGTAACATCTTTGGTTCCCCAAGTAAATTCTTGAAAAACTGTCCACTGGGGCTGTATCATATTGACCATCCAACAAACGGGTGGAGAAAAAGTAGTTTTTTTCTAGTTTTCAAGGAGGAAATTGAGATTAGTTTTGACCACACAACAATAATGTCTTGGCTGTATATGAGTCACCATCTTTTCGTCAGTTGTTTTTTCCTGTGTCAACTTGTTCCAAAAGTAATGCTTCATTTGGCCTTAGTAAATTCCAGACTTTTTATATTGCCATGTTGGGTTTGGTAAATGTTTTCTAATATTGGTTTTGTTTGTTGCAATTCAATTACTTTCAGGGGAGAAGATTTCGCCAATTGAAGTGGATGCAGTGCTTTTGTCCCATCCAGACATTGCCCAAGCTGTTGCTTTTGGCGTCCCTGATGACAAATATGGTGAAGAGGTAAGGAACATAAACTAGTATCTTTTCCTGAACCGTTATATATTAGGTGTATGTATTAGGTTGCGAGCAAAATGAGCTAGCAGTTGCTGTGCAGTGTTTCTGGTTGGAGAAGTGTCGTGCATCATCAAACAGTGCATCTGAATATCTGATGTGCATTTGCTGCACTTAACCTCCGGTCTTATTGGATCTTATGTACTCTTTACCTTCCAAACAAGCTAATTGGTAGAATTATCTCGAGTCATAGTCGCACATAGGATACGATGCGGGCCTGTGGGGTTGAAGGTATGGTCTTGAGAGCTACCATAAAATTGCAAAGAGGTATCTTGAATGCATCCTAAATAGGAAAGGTTATTAACATTCTGTACAAATTTATAACAAATAAAATGGCGAGCAATTCAATAAGACATGTAACTTAGCATGATAAAACTCAAATTTGAAAATAGTTGGTTGAATGTGAATCCAGGCTTCACTTTTGGACTCAAATCATAAAAAAATATAGGTATAACACGAGGTGAATCCACCGAGCTTTTCACATGATGTGGTTTGGCTAAAACATGGGTAATGTGGACTCAGGCACAAATGCCAATGTTTAGGTGTCTGGCTCACCCATGTTTTGAAAATCTTGCATGTTCTTGGTCTAAACTGATTTGTCAGCTATGTTAGTATGTCTGTCGGAGAGTTCAACATAAAAGAAATTTTTTTTAGTAATGTAAGATATACTACATGAATTTACGTTAGCCATGTGGCTCTGTGTATAAACAGCATTGTTTTGCCAGGACCCTCAAAAATAGTAATTAAGTAGAATGCTAGAGTACAATGAGTCGTTCTTTTCTATTGTCAGTTTTGGCCATGATAATGACGTCGCCTAGAGGGATTTATTCCTTGAGATTTCATGTGACTTGCTAATGCTCTGTGAACCTATTTTATTTTTGGATGGTACATATGTTCTCAGTGTGTTGGCATATGCTGTGAGGGTTTGGCACAGAAACCAGGCAAAAGGAATGGAAAAGGGGGGGGGGGGGAAGATGGCACTTAGTGAAAGATAAAAGATGGATGCATCATTGCAGTGTTACATATGCACATTATGCATTCTATATACACGTGCTGGATTCCTGTATAATGGGGTAGAGTTTGATTCATTTTTTAATCGTACATACTTTTTTTTTTGGGGGGGGGGGGGGGCTTCGGTGTCTCATTGTGAAAACTTTTGGTGAAAGGTCCAATATTTGGTGTAGAGTTTGGATGTTTACCAAAGCTTTATACGTCTACAGATTAATTGCGCAATCATTCCTAGAGACGGGGTAAAGCTTGATGAGGAAGAAGTGACAAGTTTCTGCAAGAAAAATCTGGCAGCATTTAAGGTCCCTAAGAAGGTGTTTTTGACAGATTCTCTTCCAAAAACCGCAAGCGGGAAGATCCAACGGAGAATTGTGGCAGAGCACTTCCTTGCTCAGATCTCAACTGCCAAAGTTCCCAAGTTCGGTGCCTAACAAGGGCAACGAATCTTGCTGTGTTCTTCCAAAGATTTGGGGCAGTTATGGTGTGTTTCGTTTGCCAGACCTCTCCATGGGAAGTGAAGATCGATTGCATTGGTTTATATTGTTCTCTCGCCTGAAAATGAATACTGTAACTGAACCTTATAGCATTAAGGGGATAATTAGTGGGAAACCTTTGTGGTTTGGTCACTCTATTCATTTTTTAATTTGCTTGTATATTGTATTTCAGCTATTTCTTCAACTAGAGGAATTAGGCATCAGATTATTTGTAACAAGGCTAGTTAGACGCTCAAGCATCGATTATCTCATATGGAAATATGTGACATGATGTTGGTTCATGTAAGCAAAAGTATATGGGCTTCTTTTACCATGTAGAAAACATGGATCTTGATGCTGAACAAGAATTGAGCTGATTTAGTGTATATTTTTTCCCCTGATTGTTGAAGTCAAAGGATTGGATCACTAGCCCGTATACAATCAGAGGAGCACAAACAAAAGACCAATGTGTAATGAGAACAGAACACATCTCTTACGATGCCATGCGTACCCCCTCCTCCCAGCCAAACAAATCTTGAGAGTTTAATCTGCATGAAGCACAAACTGACCCCTCTCGTATAACTTCATCATCCTGCAAGACACAATACCCAGCAGAGCACAAGAAGCAAGCACCCCTAATTTGATCTGCTTCAGGTTTTTAAATTTGATCTGCCTCAGGTTGTTCAAACAGCATATTAATTCGTTCCAAATTGATATTAAGATCTGTAGTTCCAAGTTCTAAATGAGCTCTTTGACTCAGTCATGTTTGCTGTCTTTGTAGTGGCAGTCCTCTTCTCGGGCTTCCGACCTCCAAATCCCCCGTCAACACTAAATGCAGGTAGAGGCCTGCCATGAAATTCCTCAGTTGATTGCTCGCCTCTAATCTACTATTGTATTTGGTGCATACACCCCACACACAGCATAGTCAAGATTCTCTGGCTAAGATTTTCCACATGCACAACTTCACCTCTGCATTTGAACTTGATGGTCGAATGTGAAGGAGGCCTACCCCCAAATGATTATACTCGTTCCTAGGTTGTATCTGTTGAAATAATGGGGTTGAATGCGGTACTGGATATCTCAGCAAATCGAGAACGAATACACTTTCCTTAAGACTTATTTACTGTATTGTGAATAATTTTAGTGACAAGATGCCGAGTAAGGCAAGTATGGATATTCAAGGTTCTCTCAATGTTAGATCAAAGAGAGTGCTGCAGTCACCCACAAAGAAATGTATACATATTGCATGTGTTGGTTTCTCTTCTTCTTATACCTAGGTCTCTTAATCTGAAAAAGCACCAGATATGCGCCTGTTGACAAGTGTCATTGTGAGGGAAAAACCGTTGGAGGCTTTACCCATCAATCCGAATAGAAAACAGTTAGAAACTGCAAACCATGGACCGTGGTTGACACCACGGGCGTTCCGTGGTCCGCACTGCCCAGAACAAAAACAAGTCATCCAAGAAAAATAGGAGAGCCACGGCCGTGGCAATCACCAGGGGCAGACCGTGGCGGTCTCCTGCTCCCTCGGTCTGTTCTTGGACCTTAAAAATCTCCAACATTCCCCCGCCATTTTCAAGGCAGTACAGGAAATTAAAATTTTCCCCCCACCATCTCAAGAAGGGGAATACACACAAAGCAACATCCGAAAAAACCCGGAGATTCATGCATAATAAAAGTATCTTGTGATTTGAACTTTCATTTAGTGAATGTAATTACAATTAATTTGAATATAACAGTAGACAAGTTTTTGAATTGTACATCCTTTCTGATCAATTGGATATATTTCCCACACAAATCTCAATCCACACTTAAAAATTTAATATATTATCCGGCCATGTGTCCATATCCTTCATGAGCGCATCAAGCCAAGCCCTTTAACTCTTTGAAGTGGCCACACTTCACACTCACTTAGGTAGACTTTAGAAATTTGCTCCTGTAACACAAGCCATTCAATCAAGGTCTATTAAGAGTATAATTCACCATGTTATAAGCATAACAGTTTACAAGCACTCTTACCTTGGGATGAATTGTGTTAGTGACTTAGTGTTATCAGTCACTATATAATATTGTCACTCGTTAAACTTAAGACTTGACGTCATATCATGAATTAAGTTGAGGCTTCATTATTAGTGATTAAAGATATGGGCTTAAGTCCCATCCCCCTTGATGTTTTCAACACCAAGTCCTTTACTAGACCTTTTGTTAAAGGATCTACAAGATTTTCACTTGTTTGCACAAAGTCGACAGTGATCACTCCATGTTTGATCAACTGATGAACATAGGCATGTCTAAGTCCAATGTGCCTTGATTTTCCATTATAGACATGACTATAAGTCTTAGATAGCGTTGATTTGCTATCGTAGTGGATGGAGAGTGGCGACATTGGCTTAGGCCACAATGGCACTTCCAATAACAAGTTTCTTAGCACTCTGCCTCTTTGCTTGCGGCGGCTAAGGCTACAAACTCAGTAGCTGTGGTGGAATCTGTTATATAGGTTTGTTTCTTGGATGCCTAAGATACAGCCCCACCACCAAGCAAGTATACGTAACTTGACGTGGAGGTATAATCCTCTCTATCAGTTACCCAACTTGCATCCGAGTATCCTTGTAAGACCAAAGGATAATCTGAATAATATAGGCCATAGTTTTGAGTATTCTTCAAATACTTCAAGAATCTTCGTATTGCATGCCAATGAATTTTACTAGGGTTACTAGTATATCTGCTTAACTTCCCAATGACGAATGCAATATCGGGCCTTGTACTTGTAATGGCATACATCAAGCATCCTATGACCTTTGCATACTCAAGTTGTGCAATAGGTCTCCCACTGTTTCAGGGCAACTTATAAATTAAATCAAAAGGAGTGGATACTAGGAGGCAATCTCGATAATTGAACCTTCCAAGCACTTTTTCAACATAATGAGATTGAGTCAAGCAAATATCATCATTATTTCTAATGATCTTGATGCCAAGTATAATGTCGGCCTCGTCCATATCTTTCATGGAGAACTTAGGAGATAGAAAACTCTTAATTTTTTCTATTTCCTCTAAGTCAGTCTCAAAAATCAGCATGTCATTAACATACAGACATATAATCACACCTTTTTCATGTTCAAACTTGAAATACACACATTTGTTAGATTTATTAATCCTAAAGCCAAATGAAAGCACTACTTCATCAAATTTTTGATGCCACTGTTTAGGTGCTTGCTTCAAGTCATATAGTGATCTTATGAGTTTGCATACTTTTCTTTCTTGACCTGAAATTATAAAACCTTCAGGTTGTTTCATATGCACCTCATCTTCTAATTCACCATTTAAGAATGCAGTTGGCACATCCATTTGGTGAATCACTAGCTTTTGAATTGTAGCAAGGGTGACAAGAACTCTAATAGTTACAATCCTAGCTACCGGTACATATGTATCAAAGTAATCAATACCACGTCTTTGATTAAAACCCCTTATTACCAACCGGGCTTTAAATCTTTCTATGGTACCATGTACTCTCCTTTTCCTTTTAAAGATCCACTTAGATGTAATAGGTTGACATCCAGGGGGTAAATCCACAAAGACCCAAGTGTTTTCATTATTGAGTCCATTTCATATTAGACTGCTTCTTTCCAGAAAGGAGCATCTTGTGATTCTATAGCCTCTTTAAAAGAGGCAGGATCCGAGTCAATGCTATAAACATATGAAATTTCATTTTCAATGGATTCCCTAGTTCCTTCTACCAAGTAGACAAAGAAATCCAGTCCAAAGGATTTCTGCTTTCTAATCTGCTTACCTCTTCTTACTTCTACTATATCTCAATGTTCTTGACCATTACTTGGAGTCATAGTAGTTGGAATAAGGTTACTGGGTTTAGAAATTGAAGAAAATCTGTTTTCATCAAAAATTGCATCTATTGACTCAACCACGGTGTTAGCTATGATTGAGTCATTTGGTTCAATGACTATAAACCTATAGGCTTTGCTATGTTCAGCATAGCCTATAAAGATGCACTCAATTCTTTTTTTTTCGAATTTTCTCTTCTTGGGTTTCGGGACTCTTACAATAGCCCTACAACCCTAAACTCTAAAATAACTCAGGTTTGGTTTTCTCTTATTCCACAACTCATATTGGGTAGTAGAGTTACTTTTATGAGGAACCCTATTAAGGATATAACATGCTGTGAGCATTGCTTCACCCCAAAAACCTTCACTTAAACCGGAATTAGAAAGGATTGCATTTACCATTTTAGTTAAGGTATGATTTTTTGTTTCCACTACACCATTTTGTTGTGGTGTGTAAGGTGCTGTGACCTCATGAACTATACGGTTGATTGAAAAAAACTTAAATCATAATATTCACTACCTCTATTCGATTTTAGTCTTTTAATGAAGGTTTCACGATATAATTCAGATTCATTCTTAAATATCCTAAACTTGTCTAGTGCTTCACTTTTAACATGTAAAAGATACACTTGGTAATATCTTGCGAAATCACCAATGAATGTGACATAGTATTTCTTTCCTCCAAAAGAAGGAGTGCTATAAAAATCACCTAAATCACTATGAATTAATTCAAGCAATTTGGTGATCCTTTGAACATTAGGAAAAGAACTCCTAGTAATCTTTGTTAACATGCAAGTCTTATACTTCTCTATGTTTTCATCCATGTTTGGAATTAACTCAAGTCTAGGCATCTCTTTCAACCTCTTATAATTCACATGTCCAAGATGTTATGCCATAGAGAACAAATAGAATGAGCAAGCATGTAAGCAGAATTGTTCACTTTGTTACTACTAGAAGGAGTGATTACATTCAACTTAAACATGTCACCCTCAGCATATCCCGTCCCCACAAAGACACGACCCTTAGACAAAATAAAATTATCAGCTTCATACACTTGTTTGAAGCCAAACTTATTAAGAAGAAAGCTGGAAACATGATTCTTCCTAACTTCCGATGCATAGTATAGCTCGTTCAACATGAGAGTTTTGTCGGAAGTGAAGACTAGTTCTACTTGGCCTATTCCTTTGACATCAATAGTTGAAGTGTTGCCCACGTAGAGCACTTTTCTATCCTCGGCCGATACAAGAGTCTTGAAGAAGGAGCAGTCTTTGCACACTTGCTTGGAGGCACCTGAATCAACCCACCAATCATTGTTACTTTGGACAACATTGATTTGATCAAAGATCATAGCTACAATGTTGTTCTTTGTCTTGGCCTTTTGGTTGTTCAAGCCATGTTTGCGCTTCCAAATAGTGCAATCTCTCTTTTTATGGCCCGACTTGTTGCATTTCCAACAAATCACTTCTGCCTTCTTGTTACCCTTGTTGTTGTTGTCTTTGTATGACCTTTTCTTGTTTCCTTTCTGTCCTTGACTTGATTCGCCACCTTCGATTACATGAACCTTGGAGACATGCTCCTTAGACTCATCCTACATATGCAACTCTTCCTCGATTCGAAGATGGTTAGCCAAGTCCTAAAGAGCCATATCCTCTTTCTTATACTTCAGGGTTTTTTTAGTGTCTTTCCAAGAGGGAGGAAGATTGTCTACCATAGAGGAAACTATAATAGACGCATCTATATGCATTTTGTATTGCTTAAAGGGACTTAAAATACGTTGAATTTCATGCAATTGGTTAAGAACAGAGTGTTCTTCGACCATCTTGTAATTGTTAAACTGATTTACTAAAAAATTATTGCTTGATGCATCTTCCGTCATGTACTTGTTCTCTAATGCCTCCCAAAGTTTCTTAGCGGACTCAATCCCTTGATAGACGTCAAACAAGGCATCTGACATGCTGTTCAAGATATAACCACGACAAATTGTTCTCGAACTTGGATCTTCGGTGGGTTTGCTCCAAAGACTCATTTTCGGTTTCCAGGGGATAAGGAGTATTCAGCACATACACCACTTTCAATGTGGTGAGGAGGAAATGCATCTTCTTTTGCCAACGTCGAAAACCAATGCCCCCGAACTTGTCCAATTTCTGAAAATTGGATGTCATCTCACGAAGTGTGGCCATTTTAAATAAGTCTTAAGATTGTTGAAATAATAGGGTTGGATGCAGTACTGGATATCTCAGCAAATCGAGAACGAATACACTTTTCTTAGGACTTATTTACTGTATCATAAATAATCCTAGGGATAAGATGCTAAGTAAGGCAAATATGGATGTTCAAGGTTCTCTCAATGTTAGATCAAAGAGTGTTGCAGTCCCTCACAAAGAAATATGTATACATATTGCATGTGTTGGTTTCTCTTCTTCTTTTACCTAGGCCTCTTAATCTGAAAAGGCACCAGATATGCATCTGTTGGCATGTGTCATTTTGAGGAAAAAACCATTGGAGACTTTATCCATTAATCCAGATAGAAAATAGTTAGAAACTTCAAACCAAGGACCGTGGTTGACACCACGAGCGGTCTGTGGTCGGCACTGCCCAGAACAAAAACAAGTCATCCAGGAAAAATAGGAGAGCCACGGCCGTGGCATTCACCAAGGGCAGACCGTGGTGGTCTCTTGCTTCCTCGGCTTGCTCCTAGACCTTAAAATCTCCAACAGTCTCGTGCTACTATCTCTACTAAAGGTCCCAAAAGTCAATGTTAAATCACCATAGAAGGGAGTGAATAGTGTGGTGTCTTAAAATTTAAGACTTAATAAAAAATGCAATGTACTTTGAACCTGCACTGCCAATGTCAGAAAGGACAAACTTTAAGGTTAGCTACAAATGTCAGTAATAAACAAATTAAAGTACAGAAATCAAATGGGACAAAACACAGTTAATGTTACGATGTTCACCCTCCAAACAGAGCTAGTTACCACTAAGGCACTTTTTCCCTTAGGATTTAATCACCTCCACTTGTTCACTTAAGAAGTACAAGCCAATGACCTTGGCTTTACACACTGTCTAGTGTTCCAAGTTTACTCGACTAAGGAACCTTAACTAGCACACTCACTAAGTACTGACCTATCAATACCTAGCTACCCAAGTAAGTTCCCCACCTTACTTGTTACAACTCTCCCTTACTAATATTCAAATGAACAATGAGTACACAAGAGAGTATTAAAGATGATTGCACTTGAACTATTTTTACGATGTAATTTTTTTCTTGTGTTTTTCCATATGCGTCAACTCCTCCTTTTATAGAGTTAAAACCTTCTTGATCGTTAGAGCAACACCTGCCAAGTCTTCAATGTATTCTATCCAAATTCTAATGTCACTGATTTGAACCTTGGTGTTTCTAAAATTGGCTCTTGATTGACGAGAATAATGGATCTTGACTGTTGAGAGAAGAGCTTGACTTGATCTGCAAAGATTTCACCGTAGTCAATCGAGATAATTTACAAATGAACTGAAGATTGATTTAATACAACTTTCCTAAACTAGATCAATTAAAATATGTAACGCCTTGACTCCTTCTAGGTTCACGGACAGTTACAAGGAAGGCCTTTAACGTTCCTTGACTGGCCTGACAAATCACCACAGACCTTTTCGTCATACTTTGTCATCGCTCATACGTTGTCTGGGAAACTTCTCAAGAAGTCACCCATCATAACATTTCTCCACAGAAGACGCATTTAGCTGTGGAGTTATTAGGAGTGGGCTTTCCTAAAAAGAAAGTGCACATTTGGTGATATAGATAGTTACTTCAAATCTTTTATGCCTCAATTTTAACCATACTCGGGGTGATACAAGATCTTTACAAAATCTTGGATGATAAGGAAGGATATATTGCATTACAAAAATATAATCCACTTAGATCTAAATAGAAGATTCTTTGCAAAGTAATATATCTTAAGAATAAAATAAGATATCATACATATACCCTTTTTTCCAAAAAAACGATTCTGCTAATTCCGAGTCAAAGATTCTAGCTTTGACATTGAATTCATGTACATACACAATGAATTAGTATAATATAGTTCAATATACTCAAATTGAGCTTTTGTCTTAGACCGAATGTCCTCAAACTATAGCATTTAAGCAGGCAATGTCCTCACCACTGACATTGAGGGAATCTTCATCCACACATCGCACATATTGTGTTCAGTAGCATCTCCATGCATCACATTCAAATCTACAAGTCGCAAGAGTGGTTGTCATTGCTCTTTCTAGGACTAATGGACTTTTGAAAGTTATCATTGCAGTTTGTTCAGTAGCCCATCATCTTTCCCTCCTCCCTAAGCTGTTAGGGCCTCAACCCCATGTTACTTTTTGTCTCAAGGAGGAAAAATTGCTCTACTGTAGCTTAATTAGAAAATGCGGGTGTAGCTGTCAATTAGTTCAACTAGTAAAGTCTTTGGGAGTTTTGATTAGAAACTTAAATTGAAATCCTGCATACGTTGATATTTATGCCTCAATTACAAAACAAAAAAAAAAAGAGTAAAGAATAAATGACAGAGGGATGCTCAAGCAAAAGACTAGAAAAGAACAGTCATACCTTTTTAAGGTACAAGAGCTTCAATAAACCACATATATGTGGAGACAAGGAAATTATATCAAATTGGCTTGGTCACCATGGTCACAACATCTCTATTCGCTGGTTATGGCGGACATTGCCTTATCCTAATATTTCTCTCTTATTTTTCAATATATTGGGTACAACCCATGTTAAAAAGGTCCCTATGTATCTTATATTCTTATGTGCTATCCTTTCTGCCCATGTAAGGGCCGCACTTTTATTCTATTGCTGACTAATTGTTTCAGTTGCTAAATTTACGAATCTGCGTTTGAATTATTTTTCAGGAAGGGTATTAAGTCAACTGTGTGCGTTTTTAACGATTAATTTTATTAAAAAGAACGATTATATGATTAATGTTATTATTGACGTTACTTATTTATAAAATTATTAAATCAATGCTAACCCGAGTTTTTAAAATCGTTTTCGTTTTATTTAGTTAATTCTCGAAGTTTAAATTAAAATGTTAGTTGTAGGACGTTTTAACTCGGGTTTAATCTAATCGCTAATGAGTTTGGGTCTGGAACCTAGCTGAATTATGCTATTTGCGCCAAAAAATAAGAAAAATTAGACAAAAAGGGGAGGCTAATTCGGGTGCTTGGACCCGAGACCCCCGAAACCTAGGGGTGTGCAAAACCGGTTCATCGGCCGGTTTTTCGGTTCAAAAAAATTCCAAACCGTAACCGAACCGAAAATTTCGGTTAACCGAAAATTTCGGTTCGTCTAAAACCCGAACCGTAACCGAACCGAAAATTTCGGTTAACCGGTTTTTCGGTTCGGTTAACCGATTTTTCGGTTCGGTTACCGGTTAACCGTTTACAAATAATAAAAAACTTATGCTTTCTTACCTAAATTTGTCATTCTTTTATGTTTAAATTCTTTTTATAAAAATTAAACTTTGGTTACCATTTATAAATAATAAAAAGGTGCACTTTCTTACCAAATTTTTTTATTTTTTATGTATTATTTTTCAAAAAAATAAAATTATTTTCGGTTCGGTTAACCGCCGGTTAACCGAATTTTCAAATAATCTGAACCGTAACCGAACAGAAAACCGAAAAAAATTTCGGTTCGGTTAACCGAACCGGCTTTTTTGAAAAATTTGTTCGGTTAACCCGTTTTTCGGTTCGGTTTTTTCGGTTTTTCGGTTCGGTTCTCGGTTTCGGATTTTTTTGCACACCCCTACCGACACCCACCTCTCTCTCTCTCTCTCTCTCTCTCTCTAACGCTCGCTCTCTCTCTCTGTCTCTCTCTCATCGGCAACTACTGGCCGGCGTCTGGCATCATCGCCGTCCGCCACACGTCGCCGGCGAGAAGAGGCAGCCACCGGTCCCCTACCCACGCGTCACGGCCGTCCACCACACCACTCTCCGTCTCCCACTTCTCACGGCCAAAACAACCCAGAAAAACCCACGCGTCGACCGCCCAAATCCGCCACCCACACGCCGGAATCCGGCCACCCACGCCATAAACGACCTCCCTTATATATTTGGGGGTCGAATTTGACCCAAATCACCTTCAAACGCCATCAAAATCGGGAGCTAAGGTCTGGCTTTTACAAGCATTTGGGCTAGGGTTTGGTTCAGCAGATTAGGGCGTGCAATTGTTGGTGTTGAGTTGAAATAAGGCTATTCCAAGTAAGTGTTTCTCTTCCCCTAAACTATTACTACATTCAAAAATGTTTAAGCCAAGATCGATGTTGTATGTTAGTATAAGGCTAGCTATATTTACTGGGAATGTGAATGAGGGGATGAAAATATGCTGTGTAGTAGAATTCTTATTCAATTATGCATCAGTAGGCTGCTTGTTATGCTCAGAACCAATTTGCTGTCATTCCTGTAAAGCATGCCCCTGTTTGAATCAATTTCAATTTAGTTTATGCATGTTTAGACTCTATTCGAACCTATTCGGTTAATTCATGCCTGAAAATTTAGTTCGAAGTGAATTATGCATGTTTAGATCCTATTCAAACCTATTCAGTTAATTCATGCCTGAAAATTTAGTTCGAAGTGAATTATGCATGTTTAGATCCTATTCGAACCTATTCAGTTAATTCATGCCTGAAAATTCAGTTCGAAGTGAATTATGCATGTTTAGATTCGATTCGAATACATTAAGTTAATACATGCCTGAAAACTAACTTCGAAGTAAATTATAAACATTTGGAATCGACGTACGTGCATTTAGTTAATTCATAATCGTTTATTAACTTCGAAGTGTATTATAAATGTTTAGATACGAAGTATGTACGTTTAGTTAATTCATAATCGTTTTCTAACTTCGAAATGAATTATAAATACTTAGAATTAATGTATGTATGTTTAGTTATTCCATGATCATTTATTAACTTCGGAATGATTTACGAATGTCTAGGATTGATATATGTATGATTAGTTAACTCTTGTTTGTTAAATAACTTCGAAGTAAGCTATAAATGCTTTGAATCGAAATGTGTACGATTAGTTAACTCATGTTCGTATAATAACTTCGAAGTAAACTATAAATGTTTAGGATTGATATATATACGATTAGTTATCTCTTGTTCGTTTAATAACTTCGAAGTGAAGTACAAATACTTAGAGTCAATTCATGCTTGATTTGCTAAGTAAGGTACTATAGTTATATATGTGGATGTGATTGTATATATATGTATGTATGCTTGTTGTAACGCACCGCTGAATGGCGCTGCTTGCCCAGGTAAGTACCTAAACCCTACCTCCTTATAAGCTAGCATGATAATATGTTATGATTAATGAATTGCAAAACCGAGATTGTAGTTAGATGGTTTGAGGAAGAACTATGAGTGGTTCGAGGTTCTTGTGGTACAGTGCTTGTAAGGAGGGAGCCTGGGTTGTGAATTAACCGCAATCGTGTGGATTGCGAGGCCGTGTGTGGCTCATTGTGTTGTTAAAATGATTATAAAGTGCTTGAATGCAATAAGTGTAAATCCCTCCCCTTTTATGTTATTATTGTGCATTATGCGTGAGAGTGTGATGATTTGACAAAGAACGTTTCTCGTGTTTTCAAACTAATAATAGCCATGACTAATAGCAAGCAATGACCTATTTTAGCTACACAAATATTATTTGGGAGTGAACCTGCTTGAACGGGGGAATCCCTAAACCGTTTTATAAAGGTGTAAGTTGTATGATAAATGATTTTACCAGAAGAAATAACGAAGTTATTAGCCGTTATGGCCCATACGCTTTAAATTGGCTAAGATAATGTGCTTCAGACAATATGATATGAATGATGTTGCCTATGGGATAAGTCCTGGTACTAGAAAACCCTAGAAGACACTGACGAGGGTAATGTAATGGTCCGATATATTATGTAACCATCCCGGGAGTAAGAGTATAGTGTGAGCGTTAGGTCTCACTACGGGGTTGAGAATAGATCTCACCCAATCAGCACCCTGTAATGATCCTATGCCAGAAGTATTTTCCTACTAAGCTAAGAAAAGCAATTGGCCTTTGCCATTTTAAGTATTTCAAAAGGAAAGAAAGTTTTTATGGGCCCTAAGAGGCCATATGGAATGAACTATGAAAAGTTTATAAGGGTCGTTGTACGACTAATACGAAATGAAATCTCTTTTAAAAGGACAAGAGCCTCAAGAGGTTAAGAAAAATATTTTCAATGAAAGAAAGAAAGTTTTCAGTGAATGCTTTATAAAATGATTCTTAAGCATGTTTGAATGTGGATTCTAATATCATGTGGCCTCATCCTTTTCTATATCAAACCTGTCTGATTCAAAGTGCATGAATTGAGAAAGAAAATTTATAGTATGTTAAAAGTTCCATGAACGAAGGCATCTCTCCCAAATGAATAAATGTTTGACATGTGAATAGCCTACGAGGGTGTCATATAGCTTAATATGATGATTGATAATACATAAATGTTTGATACGTGGTTAGTATGAGTAGTATTGCTTGTAAATGCTTTGTTTTTATAAAGTGTTTACAAAGCAGGAAAAGAAAGTTTCTACACGTGCCTAACGAAAAAGGGTTTCTAAGCATGGATGTATGTGACTTCAAGTAGTGTGTGTGACCATGTTTCTCATAGTGCATCACGTAATGACGTTTCAAAGTGCATATTGAGTATGTAAGTGATGGTGCATCCAATGTTTATGTTTTAGAATCACATGATGTGTAAGCAAGTTCCTAACATGCCAACTTTATTCGAAACTAAGAATCTATCATGCTTGAATATGTAGCAAAGAACCTACGAGCTGTGATATGTAGCTTAATACTATGTTAGTATTACTTAACTGCTTGTTAAGTGAATATTATAAGTAATATTACTTGTAAAAGGTTTTGTTTTAAGGAGTGGAGGAACACTCACTGAGCATGTGGTGGCTCACTCCATTTCTTTTCCCCTTTTTCCCCCAGGTGGTGAATGAATGAAAGAACCTGTCTGCTTTCTAGGACTACCAGTCGTTCTTGTAGGTGTACCTAAGAAGTAATGTTTATGAAGCTGCCTGAATTAATATTTTGGTCGAGGAAATGTATGAAACAAGCATGTAGTGGCTCTGGTGGTGTAAACCTATGTAAATTATTCAAATAAGAATTGTAAAGGCATAAGCCTCAACCCTGAGTGTGTGACTCATGGGAAACTTTTAGTTTTTGTTGAAATTTCATTGTAAACGCACAGGTACCCCTTAAGTTCGCAATGCGAACTTTACAAACGTTGCAATTACAGACGGAACTCTTGCAGTTTCATTTCAGAAATTCCCTAACTAACCTAGAGTTAAGTAAAATCTTTAAGAAAGCTATTAGTTATGACAGTCTTAGGGGTCTCCCTCGGGAGATCCTGGCGGTGTGACATCCCTCGGGGATAGAGGGGTGTTACAGCCCACAAACAAAAAAAGTAAAAATAGCGCAATAGTTTAGATCTTTACAAGTGTATTTGCGTTTCTCATGTCTGATTCGTATGATATGATTGGCCCCTGTGAGTTTAATCTCTTTGTTCAATCAAGACTTTGTGTTCTAAAGTTCCTACCCTTGGAAGATTCAAGTTCATCTTAACTTTTCGATGACATGAGGACATAGAGGAGACATTGCAAAATTCTCAGCACTTGAATAAATGGTTTAACTTTGTTAAGAGGCGGGACAAATATGAAGTCTGAGAAACCATAAGAGCTTGAATCGAAATCTTTGGACTCCCTCCCCATGCCTGGAAGACTGGAAGTTGAATAATTTCAAGAAAATAGCTGATGTTTGGGGTGGTTTCGTATGTATGGAGAAAAACATTGAGGCACTGGATTCTTTTAGATACATGAAAATTTTACTAGACATATGGTTTCGTATGTATGGAGAAAAACATTGAGGCACTGGATTCTTTTAGATACATGAAAATTTTACTAGACATAGATCGCATGAGCACGATTGATGGTTGAAAGGATAACAACCTTAATATCAGGCGCGGTCCTGCATAAATGACTCGTTATGATTGGTTCTCGTCAGTTCATAGCAATCCTTGCTAGCAGGGGCGGAGCTAGGATTCAAAGTAAGGGGGATCGAGATTAATGATACACATACTATAAACTTTAATAGTACTGAAAATAAAGTGCGCAACTAATATATTCAAGAAAGTTGCCATCGACAAGATCTCTTTGAAAGTAAATCATTAAATCTATCAATTGTTAACAAACACAAATTTGACTAAAATCAATAAATTAAACACAAATAAACAAGCAATAACCAATAAATTACCCCAATCCTAATTCCTAAATCCTCACCCAAGAAGGGCAAAACCCTAATTTCTTAACTGATGAGTAAATATCTAAATTAACTACTTATTTAACAAAAATTCAATAAAATTAGTAAATTAAACATAAACAAGTAAGCAATAACAAACCAAATTAGCCCAACTTTAAATCTTCAACCAAGAAGACAACTAGATAAAAATCCTCATTTTTCAATTCATGAATCATGAATAATTCACTTTGTTAATCAATTATTTAATATGAATCTAACTAAAATTGGCAAAATAGATATAATTATTTACAAAATAACAAAACTAAAAACAAAAATTGGAAATTTTCTGGAGTTACCTCAAATGGGGAATTAGGAGGAGGACTGGAGGAGGCTGGACTTTTGCCGAGCTGCAGTTGCATCTGTTGGAGCGAGCCGGGGTTGCGGCGGCCGTCCTGTGGGCAGCCAATAGTGGCGGTGATCGGCGAGCAACTGGCAGAGAGAGAGGACAGTGTGTGGTCAGGTACAGCGTGAGTTAGGGCAGAGAGAAGGGGACAGCGCGTGGGCTGCAAATCCAAAAACAAAAATAAAGGAAACTTAAAGGGCACTTGCAAAAATTCAAAGGAAAAAAATATACAGAAGGCAGCATAAGGAGTAGTACCCGCAATCTCTCGCACGAGAAACAGACAACCAACTACTTTACTGTGCGCGTATTTATAAAGTATTTAGGAACTAATTAATATATATCTATTTTTTTCACCAGAATATCCTACATTTAATTTGTTTTCCAAAACGTTGAAGGGTCAGTTGACACCCCTTGCTCCTTAGTGGCTCCGCCCCTGCTTGCTAGGAACATGCTATACTTTGATATGCTAAATCTTCTCTTACTCTATCTCTTTGTTTCAAGTTTCGTGCTTATTTATTTTAGTTGGTTTATGTTTAGTTTTAGTTTATGTTTAGTTTAGATGTTTGGTTTTTATCATAGATTCATAATTTTTTTTCTCTATTTCTTGATTAATAATTTAGTTGTTAGTTTAATTAATACTAGGTTATTTGTGCCTCCATGTTTATTAGCAGCTAGTTTGTGTTGCTTGGGTTGTGGTTAGCCCCTATGCAGCTTAATTAATCTTTAGTTAGTCCTACACCCCCATGTTTATGCTTGTAATTTGACAATTTCTCCCATGCATGTCAAGTGTTTGATGAAATGCTTAAAAAAGTATTCATCTATATTTTTTGTGAGGTTGAGCTGTAATTAAAGAGGAGGTCAATTTGCTAGTATTGGAAGGAAGAATGGTGGGTTTTGGACATGAAAGTAGTCCGAATCAGAGTTATGCTCAGGGTTGCTACTTTTGTGGTTTAATTAGGCTAATCCCATGAAAATAGGTTGTTGGACTAATTAAACTCACCTTTGACTCTTGAACGAAGGTTTAGATGGGCTCTGATGGTGCAATCAATAATTCTAACCTGCTAGTATAGATTGGGTATGCTAGGGCTACGTTTGATTGGTTAATCAATTACGTGATGAAATCACAAACCAGGCCCCTTTTTATCTTTTATGAGATTAGGTTTATTCTCCATTCACTACCTTGTGATTACCTAGCTTGAATGCTTTAGAGAGCTGTGTGGGACTTGAACACAACTCCTTGCGGATGACATTTACTTGCCAACTAACTACAATTAAGCTATGCACTTATACTCTTAAAAATAATAAAACTTAATTTTTCCCATCAAATTTTTGGTGATGTTACTGAGGAGTTATTTGTTTTCAATATCGGAGTTTGCTTGAGCATTGAAGACCCCAAAAAATTGAAAAGTCAAATATTTTTAAAAAAGAAACAAAATGGCTCTTTTTTTTTCCTTTTCAATTTGAGCATGAATTGTTTTGGCAATGCTTGTCCAAATTAAACGATTATTGTACTCAATGTGCACTTCATATGTGAAAAATAAAAGTATACAATGTTGTGATTGAGGGGATAACCCACGAGACTTGAGCCACCATTGAGCACATATTTCATGGTGGTATGTGCCCTTTAAATGTTGATGATATGTGGGAATCGTTTGAGTCCTTGCCTTGGTATCTGTGAAAAGATGAGAGTACTAGTAAGTCCTTTGTGTGCCATTTCCTCAATTCCTGTGATTCACACTCTCAATCTCCATGTGTAGATCAATCTAGGGATCTATGTCATTAACAATCCTCTTTCCCCCCCATGTTGCATGCTCTCATTGCCCTGTTTTTTTAATCATGATTGAATTCTTGTCCCTATCATGATATTTCTGATAAAAGCCATGCTAGCATTGATGCCATTATAGAGACAATGAAGTAGCAACATGAGTGCTTTGTTAGTGAATGAGGAAGTGTCGCTTATTGCATGAGATCAACCTTTGTCAAGATCCCTCTAGACTTGAGACTAGTCTTTATGATGATTGCTAGTCTTCTCTTCCCCTAGAGTCCACTTTTGTTGTTGATACACCTTTGATTGATCTAGAGGAAGCGAGTGACGCATTTTCCATTTGTCACTCTATCCTCACTTATCACACCTAAAGATACTACCGTAAATGTCTTGACCTTACTTGCTGTTCAGGACAAGAACCTGTACGGTTTATGCCCAGATTAAATAGAAACCCTCGTAGGTTCCTAGGCCAGGAGCCCAAACTGGTTTCCCAGCCCAGAGTTGTTTGCATAAGGAAGTCGGGTTCTCAATCCAACTGCTTATCCTTTTGTGTCCAAAAGATTATTTTCTAAAATTACAAAGTAATAAAGCAGAGTCATCAATGAATTTATAAAAAATGCACAAAAAGCAATAAATTGCTTCTCCTATCAAACCTCGTAACTGAAGGGACTACTGAAAGGAATGGGTGTGATAAGAAAACGTTTTTTTTTTTTTTTTTTTTTGAAAGCACCCGAATAATCCCTTGTATGCGGATCACCTGAATCTATTGGCCTGAACCAAAGGACCAGATTAGGGGGTGTGGAGGAGGTACGGTGCTAGGATGCAGTGCATCCCAGTACCGCCATTATCAGCGACGATCTTTACTAATTAAATCAGAAAGTTGTAAGGCTATACTAAAAAAGGCATGTATCATACATATATATATGTATATATATATATATATATATATATAATATATATATATATATATATATATATAATATATATATATATAGATATATATATATCATATATATATATCACACACACACACACACACACACACACACATATATATTTATATATATATATATATATATATATATATATAAATATATATATATAATAAACCTCCTAAAATTTTGACAAGTTTAATTGCCACAAATTTCTAAGATAATTAATAATTTTTATTTTTAAAAAAAGAATTAGAATTACGAATGGAAAGTTTTCTTTTCAAAAAAAAGATGTCATAACACTAATTATAATTCTGAAATTTTCTTTCCAATTTTTAAAAAAATGCTTAATAATGATAAAATATTATATTATATTACTTTTGATTAAAAAAATTATATTAAAAACACAACTTCGAACATTATGAAAAAACATTTGGTAATGATTAATGTACTTTCATTAGAGTTTTAATGTCCATATCCACAAAGAGGCCTTCTTTAGTTTTACATGCAAATCCCGTACTTGCTTTTATGCTAAGTTAGTTGTTTAATAACCTATAAGTGCTTTTGCTTTCTATGGTATGTTTAGATAAATAGTAGAAAAAAAGTATCACTAAAAAAAATTCTTAACACATATTGTTATTGTATTATGTAAAAATTTTTTTTAAAAAAATTTTTAACGTACTAGAATCCAAGTGAGTATTAATAATTAATTTATCATAAGAGTATCTTCCCTTTGACTTGAACATTATTATTGTGATATTCTTAATAGCAAACCACAAATAATTATTACAATTAATAAACTTTATAAGACTTTCCATGCATCACATAGGTCTTTAACACTAGTTAATAATTTAAAAAATTTAAAACAACATTCACCGCTTGTACAAAAATGTAAAATAAAAGAATAATAAATAAAAGACACTGTAAACGGGGATGCAAACTTAAATTAAAATTGCATTTTTCTAAATTTTAAAATCGGCCAAACTCTTAAACAGAAAAGCAGAAGGAAGGGATCAAATTGACCCATCTGATTGGTTCGGTAACACAACAGAACAAAAATTTGACTTTTGGTTTTGCCAGAATAGCAACTTCTCTCTTCTCTCCCTGTTTGTCCCCCCCCCCCCTCTTTTGTTTAGTTTTTTGATAATTTCTTGTGGCTTTTTCCTTTTCTCTCAATTCCACACCTCAATTCTGGGGTTCGTTATTTATAGCTGGTTAAGGGACAAGAATTGAAATGGTGCAGATAAAGATAAAGAAATTCAAATTCATCTTTGTCCTAAAAAAGTACAGGGTTTAAGATTTATCTGAACTAAATTGGGTTGCAATGTTAGCCTGATCCGAAGGTTTTGTTCCAATTTCTGTCCTGCTGGGCACCCAACTGTACAAGCTGGATCTAAAAAAAAAATAGTCATTAGGCTTTTGTAAAGCAAGGCACCATTTGATTTTATCAGTTGAATATTCAGCTAGCTTATAGAATCAAATCAAAGAAGTGGGCGTGGAAGCCCATATAATCTACAGCAAAGATAGCCCATTGTGTCAAAACCAGAACAACGTAACAATGGAACTCTGATGGTAGAAATCTGCGGTCAAATGACTTGGAAGGACAGCATGATATTGCTGCACAAATGGAAGATGAGAATGAGGTGGCAATTAGAGAGGATGATGTTGAGATAGTTCAAGAAACATTCGACCTAGCTATAGAAATTAATTTGAACAATATTTCTGTGACATGCTTAGCGCAGGAGCCTCACTTGTATTTCTGTATGTTGTTTGCTTACATTGAATCAATCCGCCTAATATACACATTGCATGCTAATTGCCTTGTCCAACCCTAGCCGTGATACACATGAGTTCTAGCTATTTATGTCTTGCCAAGCAAGAAACCTAATTACCAGAGGAATATGATATCTAAATAATATCTCAACAATATCTCCAAGTACTATATTTGTTTAACACGCCCCCTCAAGTTGGTGCATGCAAATTGACTATACCCAACTTGCCCTTCAGATACTTAAACTGCCATTTTCCAAGTGCTTTGATAAGAATATTGGCTGGTTGATGTTGAGTATTGACATGAACGAGTATAAGTAGCGAAGATACTAGCTTTTCTCGAACGAAGTGGTAGTCTAATTCAATATGCTTCGTCCTTTCATGACAAATGGAATTTTTTGCTATATGTAAGGCAGCATGACTGTCATAGAGTTTCATAGGTTGCATATGAAAAAAACCTAGTGAAGCTAAGAAACTATGTATCCACACAAGCTCACTAGTTGCTACTGCCATGGCCCTGTATTCTGCTTTTGTCTAAGGTCTGGATACAATTGCTTGCTTTTTGATTCGCCATGAAATCAGAGATCCTCCAAGAGTCACGAAATTGTCAATCAAGGATTATCGAGAAAGGGGACATGCTCGCCAATCAGGGTCACAATAACCATAAAGCTGGAGATTATTTTTAGTGGAAGGAAATATGTCATTACCAGTGCTCCCTTTGAGGTAGCGCAACACTCAATGTGTGACTGCATAAGTCAACTGGGGCCTTCTGGTGGTAAGATATATAAGCTTGCCAACGAGTCTACGATATCATGTAGCATCATTCAGAACTCATCCAATGGCCAATGTTAACTTGTGATTTTCTTCGATTGGAAACTCTGTAGGTTTTGCTCCCAAAAGCCCGCATTCATAAACAATCTCCTGTGCATATTTTTTTGACACAAGAACATGCCTTCTGGCCCTCGTTCAACTTCAATACCAAGAAAGGATTTCAAAGGTCCTAAGTTTTTAATGCTAAAACCAGCATTAAGGTAGGCTTTAGAGACCTTAGTCGCATGAGCATTGTTCCTAGCAAGGACAATGTCATCCACATACACAAGTAAAGCCATGAACACTTCTCCTTTGCGATAGACAGACAATGAACAGTCTGCGTAGGACCTAGTGAATCCATACTCACATAATTTGGACGAAAGGTTGGCAAACCACTGTCGTGGTACCTGATGGAGGTCACATAAGGATTTCTTCAATTGAAAAACCTTGATAGGTTGATTGGGACAGAACCCAGGAGGCATCTTCATAAAAAAACTTCTTCCTCTAAGTCTCCATACAGGAATGCATTGTTCACGTCCATTTGATGCAGTTCCCATTGCCACAGCAACTCACAGGAAACATCTCATGCTTGTCATTTTGGCGAAGGGAACAAAGGTTTCATTGTAATCAAATCCTTCAACCTGATGATCATCACGAATCACTAATCGTGCCTTCTATTGTTGAATGCTCCCATCAACATTATACTTAACTCTTTAGACCCATTTACAGCTTATGGGCCTCTTTCCCAGTGGTAACTCCTCAATAGACCAAGTTTCATTTTCCTCCAACGCGTCCATTTCTTCAGCCATGGCTTATCGCCACTTGGGGTCTTTCACTACTTCCTGGAAACACTTGGGCTCAACCACCTTGTTATAGCAGCTAAAAAATTTCGATGAGAAATCAAGAACTTATCATATGTGACATTATTTGCTATAGGATAATGCATATCTGAGGATCTCTTTTAATGGAGGGTGAGCTGGAGGAGTTGTTTGGGTCATTAGGCCTTGCATTGTAGCATAAGTAGTTGTCATAGTGCGTGGGATGTTTGCTGGTCATTCACTTCTCCGTGCTTCATGACCCAATCCAGGTTGGGCATGAACAGGCCCTTTGGCTGTAATCTGGATGTCATGGCCTATTGCAGGTTAGGCTTCTAAAGGCCCATGGGATGCAGTCTGTGCACTCTCCCCTTAGCCCAATACATTTTGAGACTCTCGGTTTGGGCTTGCATGACTTCTGTTTGGCGCACCCAACAATGTTCCAGACTCGGTGTTGTTTTGATGTGGATCTAGCCTAGAAATAACGAAGCAAACTATTGGCCCAACTGGACTCCCCCTGCAGCTGACTGTGGGCGAATCAGTTGTGGCTTCGTGGGCTGGGCTGTCTTCACCAAGGAATTCTTGTTCTTCCTCAATCATATGTTATTGTAGACATGTTACCTATGTTTGATGATGAATTTACCTCACTTAATCTTCCAATGTTCTTGAATGGAAATATATGCTCGTGAAAGACGACATCGCGGCTCACAAAAATTTCTTATGTATGTAAGTCCAGCCTTTTCACCCAAAAGGATAACCTATAAATAAACACTTCCGACTACTTTGGGCAAAACTTGTCCTCAGTCTTCTTACAATGTGCAAAGCAAAGGGTGCCAAAGATGAGAATGTGATTATATGGTGGCTCTTGATGATAAAGCAACTCATAAGGCATTTTCCCTCTTAGCAACTTGCTTGGGTTCTGTTTATTAAGTGGGTTGCCACTAGTACACATTCTCCCCAACATTTGGTCAGTAGGTTGGCTTAGAATAGAAGAGCTCGGGCCACATTCAATACATGTCTATACTTCCACTCAACTCTACCATTTTGTTGAGGTGTGTCAACTCAGCTATTTTGCCGTAAAATTCCGTTCTTGTGGTAGAATTTTTGCATTGGTCTCGAAGTAAACTTAGATCCATTGTCGCTTCTTATTACCTTCACGCTTTTCTCAAATTGTGTTTTATCCATGGCAATGGAGCCTTTTAAAAGGTTGCTTGTTTTACTTCTATCAATCATAAGATAAACCCAAGTGGCTCTACTTGCATCATCAACCATAATGAGAAAATAGTGAGATCCACAAGAGAATAGTACCCTATAAGGTCCCTAAATATCACAGTGAACCAAGTCAAAGATATCTTTAGCTTTATTAGAACTGATGGGAAAACTATTACTAGTTTGCTTTGCATGATAACAAATCTCACACACATTGCTATCGCTTTGATTAGAAATAACTCCTAAACTACTAGGAAGCAAGGACAAGACTTCACTTGAAGGGTGCCCAAGCCGCTTATGCTGCAAATTGATAGAGTTGACTACATTAACTTGAGTTCTTTCCAATGACCTCTTGAAATAATAAACTCCTCTAATTTGCCCACCCGCACTAACCAGAGTCCTTGAAGTACGGTCCTGCAATACACAAAAATCATTAAAAAATGTCAGACTACAATTCAATTCCTTACTAAGTTTTGCAATAGAGATAAGGTTGCACTAAAGAGATGGTACACATAACACTTTTCTTAATTTAATCTTCTTTGCTAGAACCACGGTACCCTCTTTGCTAGCTAGAGGATTAGTTCCATTCGGCAACCCAATTGAAATGGGTGAAATTTTCTTGGCCTCTTGCAACATGATTATATCTCCTCTCATATGGCATGAAGCTTCACTATTAAACATCCATAAATTTTTACCTGAGAGTTTGTCACAACCGGGCTTCGAGGTTTTGATAAGGCTTAAGAGCCTCTATACCTATTCCGGCCTCAATCCTGGCATTGTCACGACCGCTGGATCAGGTGCTGAAGCTAGGCCTGCGCTGGATGCCGACACGCATTTTGTCTGGGCCTGGGCTTGTGCAGCATTTGCAGTTTCGTGTTCCACTCTCCTTCCGCAACCATAGCTACCTTGTCCACCCCGATTTCCTCTGCCCGCGCGTCCTCCTCATCCTCGGCTGCGGGTGCTCCTATTCTGAGGGTAGCCAATGATTTCGTAACAACTCTCCTTATCATGGGCAATACATACACAATGCTTACACGTTGACCTTTCCTTTCCCGAGTGGTTCTTGACAGCGAATGCCACCATACTTTCGATTCTTTAATCCCTTCCTAACATAAGCTGCTTGTGGTTCTCCTGTTGCACCATATTAAATGATTGGTCATGAAAGGAGCAGTTCAAGTGCTAAAACTTTACTTCTAAGATTTGCATATACCTCATCTTTCAAACCCATAAGGCATTGATGGGTTCATTCGTCTTCTATCGTCTGCATCATCTTATTCCCAATACCGCATTCGCAGTTTTCACACATGCATTGAGGGACCTTGATGTAGTTGTTTAACTGACTCCACATGCCCATGAGTTTCGAGTAAAATTCAACCACGTCAAAGCCTTCCTGTTTACATGTGGCTATATTAGTTTTAAGTTGGTGAATTTTAGGAGTATTGGCCACAACATACCTTTTTCGTAGGTTTTCCCACATAACTGAAGCTGTTTCAACATAGGCTATGCTTGTAGGTAGTTTAGGATTAATTACATTGATGATCCAAGAGCATATTATCGAATTCACCATCTCCTTGGCGTAGTATTCAGTCGGATCATCACTTTCTTTCAATTTTGGCTCCTTTAGGGTTCATTTGATGAACCCTAACTTGTTTTTCGACTTTAAAGCATTTCTAACTGTTTGTTGCCATAAATCATAGTTCTTTCCATTGAAAACTACAGATGAGATTGACACACTCGACCCTTATGACGAATGCAAATAATATAGTAAGTGATTGCCGATAGGGAGGGGCATGAGGCGGGTTGAGCTATACTCGCACCCATACCCATTTTAAAAGTCATACCCATACCCATATCAATTGGGTTTTGGATGGTTGTACTCATACCCATACCCATCGGGTTTTTCGGATTTACGGGTTTTATTCGGGTATATATAGAGTGCGCAAAGTGTCACCGATATTCAACCCATATTTGCATACACGGTATATTTGATTAGCAATTTCAAGCGACGCTACTAAAATTTATGTCGGATAAACTCACAGAAGTTAAAAATGTAAAAAAATTTAATTTTTTATTTCTACATAAATAAACACTATACACTTAGAGTTTCATGCCAAACATTTATTTTTGAATTTTACTGTATTTTAATCATCTTTTATTAGCAAATCGGGTACACAATCAGGTACGGATTTTAAGAATTCATACCCATACCCATACTCATTTTCAAGCGCAATACCTAAACCCGCCCCATACCCATTTTCTTTATAAGTTTTCGTACCCATACCCGCTATAAATGTGGCGGGTTCGGGGTGAGTTTTTGGGTTCGGGTGCAACTCCTATCCCTAATTGCCGACCACCATCCCTTTACTCATGGCTCTGACACTGTATAGAAATTAATTTGAACAATATTTGTGTAATATGCTTCGGCTAAGCATGAGTGCCGAAAGCCTCACTCGTATTTATGTCTGTTGTTTGCTTACATTGCGTCAATGCCCTTAATATACATGTTGCACGCTAATTGCCTCGTACATCCTAGCCATGATACACATGAATTCTAGCTATGCATGGCTTGCCAAGTGAGAAACGTAATTACAAAAGGAATATGATATCTAAATAATATCTCAACAATATCTGAAAGTAATATATTTCCTTAACACTAGCAACCAAGCAACTCATTGATGAGAAGAGCAGTTTAAGGTCTTTAGACATACAGAGAGCATTAGCTTACATTCAAGAACGAAAACAGCGTTCCTTGAACTTAATGGTAGACTTGAAGAAGTTGAGTAGCCTGCACAGCAACTAAAAACCCCATGGCCAACGGGATTCATTAATCAATGCAACGACATCTTTTGTACTGTTTCACCATTGAGAAATAAGTCACACCAAACAACTGGAGGATAGTGAAGGAATAGAGGCTCCACCCAGGTTTGAACTGATAGATGTTCCAATTCAAGAAACCAAGTTCCAATTGATATATATATATATATATATATATATATATATATATATATATATATATATATATATATATGTTGGAACAAAAAGGTTGATAAGAAGGCAACATAAGCAATGATGAGAAAGACCCTGAATGGATGGAAGATCGCAAGAAACCAAGTACAGAGTTAGAAGAAAACACTACATTTGGTAGTAATATGAACCAATTTGCTAGAGAGGTATTGGAAGTTGGAAAGACACTTGGAGTAAGGGTATTGCAGAAGAGGAGGTAGACATAGAAAGAACCACAATGAGCCTCAAAAAAGGTAAGAAACTATTTAACAATGGTTGTAGTGGCAAAGCCAGGAAAATCGGAGAGGGGTGTCGGAATTAATAGTACACAATATAAAATTTAACAATAGTCATAAACTGAAATTAAACAACGATTACATTACATCTAATCCAATTGTCCTCGAC
Organism: Carnegiea gigantea; assembly: GCA_029747015.1. Taxonomy (NCBI): domain Eukaryota; kingdom Viridiplantae; phylum Streptophyta; class Magnoliopsida; order Caryophyllales; family Cactaceae; genus Carnegiea; species Carnegiea gigantea. Next base: position 469,892 of record JAKOGI010000311.1, read on the forward strand.
GAGATCTCATATTTTGAAAGCAATGCAAAATATTATCAGTAGATATACTTTCAAACAAATCATCCTCAAAATAAGTAATAACAGTATCATTCAAAAACTCATCTGAGATTCGGTTGCACAAGTTGGTCTTGATATACTTCATCGAAGAGAACACTCTTTCAACTGTTGCTGTAGAAACTGGTAGAATCAATGCCAACTTCAATAATAAGTACACGTGAGGAAAGCTCAAATGTTTCTTTTTTTTAATCATCCTTGTAGAGAGCTCACCAAGTCCATTCAAGTCAGAGAATCTCTCATCATCACGCATGTTATCGATGTAAGTGTCCAACTCAAAACCATGGGCCTCAATGCCTAATTCATCAAAATCATCTGGATACAGTCGAGCCATCCTAAGTATCTTGTCCTTGTCAAAGCTAGCAAATGAGTCAGTAGGGCTCAAACAAGACAAGCCAAGTAGCAAATCAATGCTTGCCTCAGTAAAGAGACTGTTAAGTTCTTGTATTTGCATATCAAGAATCGAGTAGAACACATCAACACGATAGTAATGCTCATTTATCACCGAAGAAAGTCTACATTTAGACTTTCCCCGAGCACGAAGTAGAGCAAAATCCTCCATATTAGGAATCTCAATGTCATGTTTTAGACAAAATGACTTAACATCATTAATCAAAGCATCCCATCCATGATCCCTTGTGCGTTGTAATTGCTTCTTAGCTGTACCAAGTAGTGATAAAGCATTTACAATGTCTTGATACCTTCTTTGCAATGCCTGACTCAATGCATTTGTAATGCCTAACAGCAATTTCGTAAGATGTTATAAAAAAGCAAAGTCATATGTCGGAATACCATCCAAAATAGCTTGACCTCTAGCATTATCATCAGAATCTCTATCCGTTGCAAGAGCATCAAGGACATCAACAATTGGAGAAAAAATGACAATAAGATTCACAAATGTTTTAAAATGAAATCCCCAACGAGTGTTACTAGGTCTCTGCAGTCCTAGTTCTTGATTCAAGCCCTTCCTAGTTATAAGCTCACCCATTCGCAATGCTTCTTCAACTTTCTCTGATTGTCTTGTTCGATATTCATCTCTACGTTTATAAGAACCTCCAATCACATTCAAAATCAGATTGACCAACTCAAGAAACCTTTTAATATGAGGATGTCCATTTGCAACCCCAACAAGAGTCAATTGAAGTTGATGAGCAAAACAATGAACAAAATGTGCCGACGGATTTTCTTGCAAAATCAAAGTTCTAAGTCCATTGATGTGCCCCTCATATTACTAGCCCTATCATATCCTTGTCCTCGTATTCGAGATGGGCTCAAGGATAACTTAGTAAGCACAGAATAAATTTCTTCTTTCAATGACAATGCGGTAGTGCTAGTGACATAAACAAGGCTAACCAAGCGCTCCATAACAAACCCCATTTTGTCAACGTATCTCAAAACAATAGCTATTTGTTGTTTACAAGAGACATCGCGGGATTCATCAGCTAATACAGCAAAATATCCATCCCCAATTTCTCCAAGAATAGCATTAATAGTTTCTCTTGAACATGAATTTGCAATATCTTTTTGGATGTCAGGGGAATACATTATATAATTACCAGGAGCATTTTTCAAAATAACACTTCCTATATTTTCATTCTTTTCCCCAAGAAACTTTAGAATGGAACGAAAAACTCCTTTCCTTTTTGAATGTTCGCTTTCATCATAACCTCGGAAAGGCAAACCCTCAAACAAAAACAATTTTGATACATCAACCGAAGCAGCCAAACGAGTCCTATACTCAGCTTTAGCATGTTCTGATTGTCTATCCAATGCAGTTTGTATCGATTGTCTTTGCATCATAAGGTCCTCGCATCGTTGAACACATTGGTTATGCACGCTATTTACCCCACCAACATCATTTTGAATCTACCCATCTTATTCCAACTCTTAAATCCTTTTGTTGTAAATGCGTCTCCACCAAAATGGCTTATTTCATCATTTTTGAACAAATAGCAACACCAGCAAAATGCAACATATTCCTTTATGCTATATTCCAAGCAATTGCCATATTCACCAAACCAAACATTATTGAATCGACGCATATTTCCAGACATGAGTGTTTGAGGGAAAGCATGATTTCGGGGTTAAAATAGTCCTTTTTGAAGATAAGCTCTTCTTACCTCATCACGTTCATCTGGATGATATTGTGACATTGGTTTTCTTTCTCCTAGATCAGATGGAAGAGCATTTACATCAACCCGACTTCTTTGAGTAGAAAAGGGAGTGGAATTGGTATTTACACCACAAGATGGTGGTTGTGGTAGAGTGGCGTCGTTTCCACCTTCTTCATTCAAAGGCGAATTTTCGGATTTCGAACTTGAAGGTAACGACGAGGATTCCTTAGCTATCTTTTTGAAATATTTATGCATTTTGACCTAGAATTGAAATTAAACGTATAAATTAAACAAATTTTATATTGAAATTGACAAATAAACTCACAAATTAAACTATAAAAACAAAGCAATCTAGAAATTAGGAGATAGCCTATAATTGAAATGAAACATATAAATTAAACAAATTTGGAATTAAAATTGGTAAATAAACTTACAAATTAAAGAATGCAACTAACTAATATACGAATTGAGATTTAACCTAGAATTGATATTAAACATATAAGTTAAACAAATTTGGAATTAAAATGGGCAAATAAATTCACACATCAAACAATACAAACTTATCAATATACAAATCGAAGAACTACGTAACAAATTCAAGTCAATTCAACATTTAAACTAGTATTAGTAAAAGGAGAAGTGGAGAACTCACAAATTTGGAGAGAATTGAGGTCGTGGTTGTTGGTGGTGCACTGGCAGTGGCCGTCCGCCGCGCCGGCCGGAGGCGTTTCAAAGTGGGGGTGTGCCGGCGGTCACCGGTGAGCGGTTGCTTTGGTGGAATGGTGGTGGTTGGGACTTGGGTGTGTGTGGAGGTATGTGTTTCGTCGCAGGTCGGAGGACTGAGGACTCGACAGTCGACAAACAGAGAAGAAAACATGAGGCTGCTGCTGCTGATATCCGAATTTTACAAGGCATATGTTAAAAAAAATGAAAAAATTAAAACGGAAAAAGGGTAGATAGGAGGACTCGAACCCGCGACCTTCAAGGCATATGTATATCACAAATCAGGCGCCTGGACCGCTAACGCAAGGAAAGCTTCGTATGTGTCAATACACACAGTGACCCTCTAGTTTTTTTTAAAAAATTCTCAAACGTATATTAATTTTTTTTTGGGGGGAGGGGTGTCGGCTGACCCCATTTACCCCACGGTGGCTACGCCACTGAATGGTTGGGCTAGTAATTTGAGATTGGTGTAGGAAATTCAACTTTCATTGTTGTTAGGAAAATAATAATTGAAATTCGAGTTTAGTATATGCGAAAGCGATAAAGGACGTAGATATTGGAGAATATAAAACAAGATCAGAAAAAGATAGTAGGGGGCACATGATTTTTATTTGGAAACCCGAATCGGGAGAAAACCACGGGGCAGCAATAACGGCACAAAATCCAATATGATATGAGTGAGTACAAAATGATCTCAAAACCAACGACCAAGGCAGAGATCAACAAGAGAGATAAAGATCTAAAAGCAAACACTAAAGGAAGAGATCAATTACGACAAGAATCTCTCAATACTAACTTTCAATAAAATGTGGAATAGAAAAGGAAAGTACCGAAAGGCACACCCAAGTGCCCTGCACCAAACAAGCTCAAACAATTTAGTATTTATAGAAAAGCCCCAAAGGTACCAAGGGGTTAACCCGCGCCGCAACATGTGTCATCTTGGCTACCAAGCATCATCTTTGTAGAAAAGGAAAAAGATATTCAATACAAATGTGGAAATAATATAATTTCCATAAAATAAAATATCTCCAACCACACAACTTGAGCCTTGGGTGCCAAGCAATAATCTTTAGAAAAGTAAACAATTTAATTGTTTCCAAACCGACAAAGGAATATGGGACAAATCCCAACAATTGTGAAGCATTTCAAAGGTAGGTTGAGTGGTTAAACACGCTACTTTAGAAGAGCAGCTTAAAAGAAGAGATCATAGCATAGGTTGCAGATTTAGAGCCCTTGACTCTATTCAGGTGAAATTTTGAGTGATTCAGAAGTGGTGCCAGTCTTGTGTGCAATCCTGGTTGAGCTTGGAACTGGGGATACAAATTAATTGTTTCCGTTTGTAGGGACTTTTATCGAACAGGTGTGAGAGTGGGATGGGTAGAGAGCTAGGAAAGATTGAAGATGATATATGGGCAGGAGAAATGTGGTAGATAAGTTTGTTTTATGACCAAATTCATTCTTAATTATCAAGCTCATGTGACTATCTTGTGGGAAAAAAATAATTAAATTGTTAGACAAAATCTACAAACGTACATAAATATTACCCTGTCCGAACATTGTAAGCATGTCTTCGATCAGAATTTTGCATTCTCTATTATGCTTTATTAATTAGTCCATGAACTTTCTTCCATGTTTTCTTAATTATTTTGATAATAATAGTACTAATAAGCTGTCATTTTTATAGAAAAGGAGTACAACTGCTTTATTTTAATACGTCTATTTATATAGTTACAGCCACTTGATTTTTTAGTATTTCTTAGTTCATTTCTTACCGTGTATCCTTATTTTTTTCCATTTTATGTTTTCACAAAATCCTTCTTCTATAAAATATTTTCACAAAATCTTATTTTCGTAGGTTTCTTAGATTTCACCTCTCTACGGGTAGGGATGTCAATAAACGTAAGGCTGCCTAGATTTGGATCTCCCCAGATCGGGCAAAAGAGGGACCAACACTGGGAGGTGGTCTTGTTGTTGTTGTTGTTGTTTGGAATTTAATTTTTAATTCCAAATTTTAATTCTGCGAATAAAGTCAACGGGCCAACAAAAAAGATTTTTAAAAAATTAGAAAGCAAAAGACAACTAGAGAACGGCAGGGACGTGGCTTTTTATGGGGTAGACGTGAGAACGAGAACAGTTTGTCGTAGACATGATCCTCATTCAGCCTTCCAATTAATTTCACGAATTAATTGGAAACAAAATTGGTTTTTGATTAGCCCTTCTTGTTACAATTGAATTTGGTTCTTTGGGATTTCAACAGTACGTATTTATTTGCTAATTAATTAAGTTTTGATTATTATAAATAATTGTGGTCGTTGTCCGGGTTTTTCTGGCCACACTACCCAGTCATTGTTGCCCCCTTTATTCAAGGATCTCTTGTTTCTCCTCTCAAAATCTCATTCTCCTCCTTTCTCTTTCTCTCTCTTCCATTCTCTCCCTCATTTCTCAAACCTTCCTAATCTTTCTTTTGTCTTGTTGATCAACAAAGAGCAGCAACAATGGTACGTTCTTTTAATTTCTTCTGTCTCTCTCCATTTAATTCCATTGATTCATGCAAATCATCATGATAGTGACTGGTTCCAAACGTTGAATTAATTGCTGTTGTTCTAAATTTCAATATGATCAAATTCCAAATCCATGCGTTACATATATAAGTATCCCCATTTCGGTCGCATTTAATTTGATTGTAAATTTTTCAATGAAACTTGTGTCATTATGAGACTAGGGCAATATCATATTATCATCACATACTATACGTGTAATGATTGTCATTTTATGATCCTCCTGGATTCATTTTGTGGCCATCTTAGATGAGTATGTAGTGAATTTTGATCACGATCACTAGCTCATGAGTGTTTATCGATCTTGAATGTGGCATCAATTTGAAATCTGTGTGATGAACCCATCCCATATACACTTGAAATCCCAGCAAATCCCTGTATATCCATGTATAAGATGGACCCATATGCATGTTTGCGTGATCAAGATGTTATCTAGAGCATTAATTAACGAAGTTGAATTGGGTATGGACGTGGGTATTCTGGGGGTGGGGTGGGGGGTTGATGGTATAACAGGCGAACTCAGCGTCAGGAATGGCTGTGAATGATGAGTGTAAGCTCAAGTTTCAAGACCTGAAAGCGAGAAGGATATATCGCTTCATCACCTTCAAGATTGAGGACCAACAGGTTGTGGTTGACAAGGTCGGCAGCCCTGATGAGAGCTACGAGGACTTCACCAACTCTTTGCCCGCTGATGAATGTCGTTATGCTGTCTTCGACTTCGACTTCACCACCAATGAGAACTGCCAGAAGAGCAAGATCTTCTTCATTGCCTGGTAACCATCAATCTGACTGATATCCACTAATATTGCATTTGTACGTGACTGTTCCTAGAGCTGGATAATAGATCAGGTTGCGTCAGATTCGTGTTCACGTTGAATTTAAATGGGTTGAGAATTCTTCGATCTGAGCCTAAACCGTTTATTAAACGGGTTAAAAAACCTTGACCTATACCTATTTAATTTTTAAGCGGGTTAACCCTTCTTAACCTGTTTAAGATAAATAGGTTGAATTCAGTTGCCTAATTACCCATTTATGCATTTAATATTTTCAACTAGTATGTAATTACAGAATGTTAAAAATTAAGTTTGCATATCACATTAAACAATTATTCTCTAAAACTCTCCCGATTCATCATAATTCACATTTTTATTTTTGTATTCCTAATTATCTAATAAAAATGTAAACGAATAAATGACAAATGAGAAAATAAGTTGACTTGTTTACATATTTAACTAAACGGGTTAAATTGGTTCACTATATATGTGAATATCTCATGATTGGATCAGATCAAGTTATAAATGAATAAAATGGACGTAATTAGATTGCATTCCCTGGTAAAAACTTGGAGTCACATGTCAGTGTGCTAATTAAGCTAGTTATGCAGACATGACTTGTTGAAATTTAAGGTTTGTTCTTTTCAACTTAGAGTAATAAGTATTTATTATCCGTATTTAGTATTGATCAATACTTATCAGCACTCAGTCATATTTTCTATTCACAATTTCAACCTCGATCAGCATTCATCAGCATTGATAAGTACTTATTATCGCTCATTAGCACTTATCAATAATAAGTTACTTATGATAAATTGTAAATAGCATCCCCTAAATAAGTCAACTAAGTTCATAGATTTATGTGTCTTGTAGCTTAATTTAATTTGGTTAATTAATTTAGGTTGTTGCATTCGATTGACCACAAACTCATGGACCAATTTAATCCAACAACAATACACTCACTTTTGAGTATAGTTTTTTTTTTTTTTTGGGGGGGGAGGGGTCTTTAGGTGTCTGCTTTACCAAAATCGAGTTATTGTTACTCCATAAAGAAGTAGAGCCCTCTCCATTATAGATAATAACCCTATTTGACAAATAGCTGTTAGCTATTTGAGTTAATTATTTATATGAACTGTTTGAATTAGCTGTTTGTTAAAAAAGTATTCGGTAAAATTAACTGTTTCTCATAAAGTTGTGAGACAAAAAGCTAATTCTTCAAAAAGTTCTTCCAAAAAGCTCCTGGAATTAGCTTTTTCAAATTAGCTTTTTGGACCCAAATAGTCCTTATAAAAAACATTTTCAATTAATTTTTTTTATTTAGTCAAACAGTTAATTTTGATCAAAAAAGCTCTTTTTAATCAAAATTTTTTTCAAAAAGCTATTTGTCAAACACCCCAAATATAAATATGATGATACAATTGATTTATGACTTTTGTATACATCATGTATCGTTACAGGTCCCCAGATACATCAAGGGTGAGAATGAAGATGGTGTACGCAAGCTCGAAGGACAGGTTCAAGAGAGAACTCGATGGGATTCAAGTCGAATTGCAGGCCACAGATCCCAGTGAGATGAGCTTCGACATCATTAAAGCCCGGGCTATTTGAATTTAGATCATCCTCTTTAAAACACCAGCCTCTAATTCTGTTGCTGCTGTCAATTTCTCACCACAAATGCTGCTTACCATTTCTTTGCATTTGATCCAATTAAAACTGTGCTTAATTAGTTGTTTCGCTTCCCCCCTCCCACCCCCTTTTTTTTTTTTTTAAAGGCTTTCTCAAATTAAAAACTTTTAGTGAAGAGATGTAACATTATTATTATTATGCACTTTTAATATCCGAAGCTGTGGGTTGTTTGCGAGCTATTTCACTATATACATCTTTACTTTTGGCAATCCGAAAACACATGATTTGTGTTTCTGGGCGTAGTTTGATTAGCAATATTATCTATGAACAGATTCTGATCATTTGGTATCCTATTATTCCAATATGAAATTTGGAGAAATTTACATTAAATCGAAGAAAATTTGAAAAAGAATGTAGGAATTTAATCTTAAATTAGGCAAAATACAGATTGTAGAATATTAAAAAAATGAATGTGGAAATACTTGATAAAAAATACTAGAGGTGGCAATTGGGTCAGGTTCCAGTTCGGCTCATTGCGGGTGATCTTAACTATCAGCTTATTAGATCAAGTTGGGTTAATTAGCATTACCCTATTCTGGTCAGGTCAATTTTGAGTATTGGATATTATATGGTCATAATGGGTTCGAGTCAGGTCATATTGGGTTTATGTAGAATGTAGGTTAGTTATTAATTCTCAATATTACTTTGCTTTCAAAGCCTACAACCTATGACCCTTCGACCTACAAGTCTATCTCAATTTCATGAACTATGATATGATTCCTCCTTTTTAAGCTGACCTAAATAAGTTTTACTATCAAAACATAACATGTAAAATAGAAGGATTACTAATTTGCTCCTTTTGTTCAATATTTCATCTTTTTCGCCATCTTGTTCAATACTAGATAAATTTTGATCAATATAATTTCACATTAATAAGGTCGGATGTCGGGTTACTTTTGGAGATTGGGTCACTATTAGATGGAGTCTAAATTAAGTTGGGCCAACCCAGGTCAGATTATTTCAGGTTCAGGTTCAAAATTCTGGGTTAATTTTCAGTTAGAGTTGGGTTGAGTCCCATGTCTTTAGGTAGGATTCACGGATCGGGTCGACTTTTATCACCTCTATAAAATAGCACCTCAAGTTAGCCAAATAGTGAAATAGATGAATTTCTTTCCAAGCGCAAAGTAGCTCAATTTATTGCCAAGTTATCCAAGCGTACATAAGATGAGAGCCACTCGGACGGGGCATGTACCTACCCAGATTTGTTTAGTTTCGACACAGCCTAATCCTCCTGAGTCTTGGGGAATGGGCGACACAATTGCCTTCCCCTCTACACATGAAGTCAACTACAATTATTTGAAACCAAAAAAAAAAAAAAAAACTTGCACGAGTTGGTAAATTCTCAACAACCAAATCAAAATCGCAAAAAAAAAAAAAAAGAAGAAATCACCATACTCATAGCCCTAATGCGATGGCCGCTTGACATTGAAGTTACCGTCCTGAGAATAACTCCATATTCTAGTATCCTCAGGCAGCCTCTCACCAATGGGGATGGTTAAAGTCAACTCCCTATCCCCTTGGTTGAACAGGCTATGAACTTTCTCAACTTCCCACGCCACTCCTGGCTCATAAAAAGGTCGCAGACCCACCTGTGCCCATCCTGCTCATTAATAGGAGTGGTTACCGTTTTGCCGTTTTCACCAATGAGCCAAGCATCATGCCAGATTTGTATTGTTTTCCCATTCCCTTCCCTCCACCGTAGTCCTTCCTTGAGAAGTGCTTTCGCCTCTCTCCTCCACACTTCGTGCAAAGCTAGCTAAGAGCGTATCCCAACCTGGCGTCTAGGGCTGGGCAATGGACAGGGGCCCCAATGGGTAGCTCAGGTCAGGCCTGTCTAAAAAGCATTGAGGCCCATTTAAAGTTTAAATGGACCGGGTTGTTAACGGGTCTCACAATTAGAGCAAAAATCGGGCTGGTCACGGGCCAAATAATGGGTAATGTTCAGGGCTCTGGTTCTCGTTCTCGTTCTCCTTCTCCAAATCTCCAGCAGGTTCTCGTTCTCGTTCTCCTTCGCTCTCTGTATCTCACTCGCGCCCCCTCTCTCTCTCTCTTCTGCGTCTTTCTTCCTTCCCCACTGGCTGCTCTGGTTCTTCGTTGCTGCTCTTTGGCTATAGATTGAAGTTGAAGCAAGGTTTTTTTTATTTGTGCTCATAGCTAGAGTCGCGGCTACTTCTTGCTTCTCACAGGCTAGCATCTGCCCATCCCCATGTTGAATTTTGATGAATTTTGATGTGTTGTAGATGGGATTTAGTCCAATTCATTCGAATTTCTTTCTGGGTTTTCTGCTAGAGTTTTGGTTTTGGTAAGTTTTAGTCTTTGGGCAATAGGAAGCTCTCTCATTGACTGTTGGACCATAGAAAACTCTACTTTTGTGTTACTCGTATGATTTAATAAACCCTAGGAAGAGTTGTGAATAGCAGAGTTGTGAAAACTCTGCTATTTTTTGGTTCATATTCATCAAAGTATCAAATACTGTAAAGCAGATTGAGATTGGGTTAAAGCTCACCCAACTAGGAGGAAATGCTTGTCCTAATATTTGCAATTGAGACCTTTGGCTGATTGAGGTGCTTTGGGACTGGGAGCTCGTTTCAGGTTTGCAAAAGGGGCAACAAGGTCCTTGTTAATGTTGCCAGGTCTATGATTACGCAAGCTGACCCATGACCACAGAGAGGGGAGACATTATGTAGTACTTAATATGGTTTCTACCCCCCTTATTTACATTCCTTAAGCTGTTTAGTCAGCAATAAATAAGTAGCGTGGTTTATGAATAACTCCATCTTATGGAGTTCATGCCTACTTTCCTTGACTTAGAATTGAGATGAGGGATTGTGTTTTAGTTTCACTGTGTTTTACGGTTGACGAATCAGGAAATGTTGGTTGCAAAGATGAGTGGATGACTTTAGATTAGGTGGTGGTTGTGAACATATATTTGAGTTGAATGGCTAGAAGTTAACACAAATTGTGCCCCCTTGCTGATGGTTGCTTCATTATTGTGGCAATGTGATTGTTGTACTTATCATCCTAACAACTTGGCTAATAACACCTAGTTTGTAAAATCTATTCGACTTGATGAAGAAGGTGACATTATTGATGTAGCATTATGGGTGATGGGCCTGATGGTGCATTGAAGCTTGTTCTAGGCAAGGGGAATCTGCTGGAAGTTGTATAAAAGGATCCTTAGGTTTAGGGCGTTGATACCTCCTTATGACGGCGAAAGTATTGCGAATGAAGTGTTTATGTTTCTTACTCAGTGGAACATTGAACATAAGATACTTACTATCACTGTGGATAATGCCAAGTATAATGATGTAATGGTGTCTAATCTGACAAAGCGTCTTATTCTAAGGAATGGGTTGATTAGTAGTGGTGCTTTCTTCCATGTTCGATGTTGCGCACATATCTTGAATCTTATTGTGCAAGATGGTTTGCAATTGATTGGAGACATTTTGGAAAAGATTCGAAATTTGGTGAAGTTGATGACCAGGTCTTCTCAAAGAAGTAAAGATTTCTATGAAATTGCTAAAAAAATTTTTCATTTGGATGTGAGAAGAAAACTGAATTTGGACATGCAAGTCCGTTGGAATTCCACTTATAAGATGGTGGAAAATGTTATGTATTATAAGAATGTGTTTGATTATTTGGTGTCCACTAATTCACCATTGCAACTCTATGTGCCTGTAGAAGAAGAGTGGAAAAAAGTCACTGTTATACATAAATTTTTAAAGTTATTTTATGAAGTGATTTGTATGTTTAGTGCTAGCAAGACCCCGATTTCGAATTTGTATTTTAAGGGTGCATGGATGGTCCATCGTCGTTTGCTTGAGGCTACTCAAGGTCCTTATGAATTTTTAACGGACATGGGAAATAGGATGGTTGGGAAGTTTGACAAGTACTGGTCTGAGTATAACCTATATTTATCATATGCTGTCATTCTTGATCCTAGATGCAAGGTTAAATTTGTTGAGTATTGTTTCAGTAAGCTGTTTGCCTCGAATGATGCTATAGAACAGGTGGATAATGTATTGAGTACTTTGCGTTCCCTATATGATGAGTACAAGTCATATTCTACATCAACTTCACCAATTGTCAGCTCTTCTCCTATTGTAAGTAGTTTTGGGGATGATTATTTTGATGATTACAACAGTTTTAGTGGTAGAAGGTCTAGACCACAAGCAAGGAGGTCGCAACTTGACTTATACTTGGAGGAGCCGGCCCTTGAGTTAAATATGGAGTTAGATGTTTTGGAGTTTTGGCATGGAAGTTCTATGAGATACTCGGAACTTTCTTTAATGGCACGAGACTTGTTGACTATCCCAGTTAGTACTGTAGCCTCAGAGTCTGCATTTAGTCTTGGTGGCAAAACCATCTCCCCGACTCGTAGTGCATTGAAACCAAAGACTGTACAAGCACTAGTGTGTTTGCAAGACTGGAGACGTGCAGACTATGATGCAACTTTAGTGGTCGATAATGATTCTAATTCAGACGATGAAGGAGCATATGAGGATGAGGAGGACAATACAAGTCTTTTTTTTTAGGTAATTAGTTCTTTTGATTATTATAATAAATTATATTTACTGAACTATACTTGTGAGCAACACTTATATGATGCTAATATTTTCATATGAAATTCAAGTGCAGGACTTTCTAATCTGTGGCTTCGTGATCAAAGCTGGACTTTATCACTTGGTGGAATTGGTTTTAGAAATTATCATCGTTAATTTGGAATGGTTCAATGGTGTATTTTGAATTTGAACTTATTGTAATTTGGATTACAATTGGTTGTATATTTTCTAACTTTAAATTTGGACTAGTTTAGCTTGATTGGAAAATAATAAGGACATTAGTTGTTAAATAAACTAACCAAAAACACTCATTAGGTGATAATGGGCGGGCCATGAGCGGGCCGGGATTATTTGGCCCATAACCCGGCCTGGCTCGTTAACAAATGTATTGGGCCCGACCCGGTCCGCTTAGTTAATTGGATGGCCCAGTCCGTTGCCCACCCCTACTGGCGTCCAAAAAATTTAGCCTTTGGAGATCTTTGCTCTTCAAAACTCTACCTAACAGAGAGCAGGGATTGTAGATGAGGCTCCAACCTGGTTTGGCTAGAAGAGCGTGATCGAGGGATGGCAATTGGTTGGCACGGGATGCATATTCCTCATTCCCGTTCCCACTCAAATTCCCAGCCTGTTAGCCGCTCCGGGGAAAAAATTCCCCCGTCCCTATCCCCGTCCCCAGCAAGGTTCTAGTCATTGACGGGACCTAATGAGAATTTTTGTCCATCATTTCCCTCCCCCTTTGTGATAGTCACATTAAAAGTTAATTAATCAATTGAATCCTACTAGTGTTGGAAGCTAATGAATTAATTGAATCCTAAAAAAGCTAACAAACTGAAGCACATACTAACAATTTCAAATACAGACAAAGAAATAAACATGACTAACAAAAAAAAAATAAAGGTTTACAGATGCATGCCAAGGGTGAAGACTCGGATGCGCAGCCCTGATTGTGAGAGTTTTGGCCTTTTGGGTTTCAGCAATCAATACTAAACTTAGCGACAATAGTGAGGGAGACTAAGAGAGGGAGCCCCGAATACAGCCAGTAGGCCAAGACTGAGGGAGAGCACGAAGTTGGGCCAATAGGCCGAAACTGCGAGGGAGCACTAGAGGAGGCCGAGTGGATCAGCGGAAGCAATAAGAAAGAGAGAGGAAGAAGACTGAGTGACTGACTGGTAGAAGGAAAGGAGGGGTTCTTTTTGTAGCTAGAGTTTTTTTGAATTAAATTTGCTTATGTGAACTCAATCTTATGTTCAAAGATGAAGAGTTAATATGTAATTTTAATTACAAATGGGGATGTGGATGAGGTTTTTTCTCCAACTGGGGACAGACAAGTTGGGATGGAGACGGGGATCTTTTCTCGAGTGAAGAAGTGGGGACGGGGATGGGTAAAATTTCTCCCTATACCCACTTAGGGATGCAGTCTCTGGCCTCGTCCCTGTCCACGCCTCCGCCTCCGCCCCTGTCCTTGTCCCCATCCCCGTCCTCACTGGGGACAAGAATTTTTTTCCTAATGTAAGGCGGGGCTTTGGCGGGCGCCCCAGATTCCACACTCCACTACCATCCCTAGCATCATTAAATGCGTCTAGGTTTTTAAATCCCAAGCGCCTGAAACATTTTGGTGTGTAATGAAAATTCCAGCCTTTCCAATGGAGCTTTCTCTCATCTTCCTTAGTACTTCCTTGGTACTGCACCAAGACCTCTCGATACAGCTATGTAACTCTTCCACCAAAGTCATAGGAAATTTGAAAAGGATTATGAGATATGTAGGCATAGGTTGTGTGACAACCTTAATCAACATTTCCTTACCTGCTCGAGAAAATAGCTTCTCCTTTCAACCCTGTAGTTCCTTCCACATCATCTCCTTAACCCCATTGAGCACTTTTTTTTCGATCTACTCATCACATTAGGTGCTCCTCGGTACCTGTTGTGCTTCTCCACCTTCCTCATTCCTTGAAAACTGGCCAGTGAAAACTGCCACTTTACAATGGAGAAGTGCTTCATCCCTTGAAAATTAAACACACAATTACACAAAAACAAGTAAAATCAGCCCTAAAAGACTTCTCACAATCGAAGAGAGAAACAACTCTCACAATCGGACAAACGAATACTAATAATAAGGTAAACATACTACTAAAAAGATAAGTAAAGAGGAAAAATGTCAAGGGTGGTGGAAACCTACCATCCCCATCTTATGAAAATTCCCCAATCTTGATGGCTATTAATGAAGGAATACATAGCCAATTGATTAATTGTATAACTAATTATACCTCTTCAAAGCAAAAAAATAGAAATAATTATATGAGGATAATACGTAATGCACGACTAGCAATAATGCCAAAAGGGTGTGACTTTTAATTTGATGAGGTAAGCATTGCAATATAGTAATTGAATCCATTAAATACTATAATTTGAAGCCCAAAGCATAAATGTCTACTAACATTATGAGTCATTCGTCACTTATGTGATTACTCATCTAAAGCTGATAAGTAAAAAATTATCACAATCAAAATGACCAAGGTACAACTGGATGGTCCAATGCCCCAATTACAAGGCTCTGCATCCCTTAGAACATGCGCTAAAGCAACCATCATACATACACCCACATATTAAAAGTTGGATCAAACTTATATATGAGCGATACGTAAACTTATCATGTAGCATGCCATACAACATAGAATAGCCACATATGCAAGACAATATAATGTAACATAGGATGTCATTTGAGATAAGAGATTATTTAGGATAGAAGTAAATTTAATGCAAAAAAATAAAATCTATTTAATAAAGTAACTATTCACATTTTTCAGCATATAATAAAATTTAGTTTAGAAAATATATATTGAACAAAGAATGATCTTAAATACAAAAAAGAAAATGTGAGTTGGTTATTAAGAATAAAAAGTATATTTGTCAGAACAGGAAAAAAAATTAAAGAAGATTCGCTCTGCTTTCGAAACAATTAAATAATATACTGCATCAATTTATTTTTGGTTATTTTTTAAAAAGCTATTCATTCTTCAGTATCAAAAAATTCACTACAACACATCGCCTGTTTAGATACCGAAAAATTTGGTCTCAAAAATATAATTTTTGGTCTCCAAATAAGTTTTGAGACCGCACAGAGACTGAGAAAGTCCGGTCTCCAAATGCTTGGTAGCAATTCAAATTTGGAGACCGAAAAGCAAAGGTCCGGCCTCAACCTGAGACCAAACTGGGCCGGTCTCTATTAGAGACCAAAAAGGCCGGTCTCTAGTAGAGGCCAAGCTGGGCCGGTCTCTAATTGAGACCAAACTGGGCCGGTCTCCATTTGAGACCGTGAAATTCGGTCTCCAGTGGAGACCGAACCCAAAAATTGGTCTCCATCAGAGACCGGCTCAGTATGGTTGACAATTTGAAGACTGAGGCTCTCCTCGGTCTCAAACGGAGACCATTATTGTACTTCGGTCTCTAAATTGCCATCTTTTTAAAAAAAATTGGTTGCTTTGCCTCTATCTCCAACAGAGATCGTGACTTAATTTCGGTCTCTAATTTTCATTTTTTTTGGGGGCATACATTCAGGCCACATGCCCCTAAAGCCATACACTGTTCATGACATATTAATTACATATCCGAGCCACAATTGTCACGGAATACAATAATGCAAAGTATATGTGGCACACATTCGGCATCACAAATCTCACATATTCCATATCACAAAACCACCAATAACTACAATCCAACGTTTCCACATGAAAGCGTTCACAAACAACAGTTATCCAGCATCCATTACGCCTCGAGACCAATGTTCTCACATTCAAGCGTTCCAGGAATTACACTTACGCATCAAAGTACGCAAGCTCTAGATGAAAACCATACATACCTAAACCTATGACGATGCTTGAGAGTTTTCAGCACGTGTGGGGTGGCCAAGGAGCGATGAGAAGCTCTCAAATCGAGCATTAAGCTCCATTAAACCAATTCTTTGCTCATCCAGTTGCTTTCTTGTGGCTTCCAACTCCTCTCTAGTACTCCTCAGCTCCTCTTCTATGGAATGTAGCCGAGCTTGGGTTGTCTGCAGCTCATTGTTCGTCGTCTGCAACTGATCCTAGAGATGGGTGACTAACGGGGAGGTATACACCGATGAAGTGCTGCAACCACTACGCATGGACTTGGCTAGTCTGTCAAATGTGGCTGGACCCTCTCTTCCAAGTCCGTAGAGTGCTCTTGTTATTCCAACCACCACAAGCCGTGAAGAAGATGTGATCATCTGCAGCTGAACCAATTTGCACATCGGTGTCGGCTTTCAGTTGCTCATATTTTTCCTGCATCAGCATAATGAATACAAAATGTCAAACAAATAACTAAAGTACAGATATCCGTCGCCTAACTTTAAACCAAACAACTGCTACATTACTCACATAAATACTCTGTGCGTAAGCATCGCACCAAATCCGCAGACCATTCTCATCAACCTTAGAATGAGTGGCAGCGAACAACTCAGCTGCCGAAGGTCTCCTTTGCGATTGCTTTGCCTATCACGAACACATATATATGTGTACATTAGCAACAATGCAAATATGAAAACCAAATTTTCCAGTAATGTAGTTCCCATTTTCATACCAATCTCTCGGCCCACATTGTAGCCGATATTGACCCCTGGCTGTGCCCAATCTTAGCCTTAGGCCCCTCTGTCTTATTCCTCCTGTTTTGAGCAGATCGTTTCTTGAATTCCTCATCAGTTTCCCTCTTGTTCTTCAATGATGCGCGAAGATCATCCGTCATCCAATGAATGATCTTCTCAGGAGGCTCCTTTGCAGCCTTGTTCACTATATCTTTCACCCTAACACGCACCTTTTCTTGCCATTCTCTTTTGACGAGTGCCTCATGCTCGGGATACCATGTGAATCGTTCCTGCACATAAAATTCCATTAAAAGCATTGGCCAATGATAGTACAAGACATACGCACATATTGTTTATGTATAAAACCCCCAGAAAAAGACACAAAAACAAAAATGAACAACAAAGACATAAATTTCAAGGCCAAAAAAAAAAAAAACCAGCACATACACGAACATTTGGAGGCAACAACATAAAATTCATATGAATTTACCTCAATGCAATGGCTTCAACTGGTCTTCAGTAACTTTCCCGGCAACTGTTCTGGCAGAATGAAAGTGGTGGTAGAAAAACATCAAGCTAGAGACAAATTGAGCCACAAATTGACAAATCACGCTTAATCATTAGGTAAAGCTTACACTACAAGACCCTTGCTGAAATTCATGGATTTCGAACCCTAGAATTGCCTGAAATGAAAACTAGGGTTTATGCCAAGAACAATTGTCGTAGAAGAGTGGTTACTTGTACAATGTGATGGATTTCGGTTCATGAATCTGGGGCAGATGACCGAAATCCTTGCAATGTCGCGGTCGATCCTCTCTCTCTCACTGTCTCTGTGTGTGTTTGTGCTAGGAAAATTTGAGCAAATCGATGAAGGAAATGTCGAGAAGCAAAATTGTAGTATATCGAGCAAAATGACGAGCAGAATATCAAAGGAAATGGCTGGGCAAAAAGCAATTTTTGAGACCGAAATCTGAGACCGAACATTTGAGACCGAAGTTATTTGGTCTCAATCTAAAACCGGCTACTACTTTTCGGTCTCCAATTTGGTGTTTATTTGAGTCCAAGATATTTGGTCTCTAAGCCCAGTCTCAATTGGAGTCCAAAATCCTTTTCGGTCTCTGAATTGGTCTCTACTAGAGACCACCATTAGCATTCTCTAAATTTTGGTCTCTACTTAATTTCTGAGACCGATTTTTTTTTTCGGTCTCTAACTTTCGGTCTCAATTGGACTGGTTTCGCGTAGTGAAATTATTTAAATTTCGCTCTTATAATGTTACTATTCTTAATACTAAAAAGTTGTTGAAAACTTTGTCACCCAATTCATTATCTATAATATTAATAATTGATCACAATGTTAAGTATTTCTTACAAGTGCACAACATATTATAGCATTTTCCTCTAAAATGTTCTCATTTTGTTCTTTCAACATAAGCTACTTCTTCCCCTTTTCTAGGCTAAGAAAGTTCTAATTATTTTTATAATATAGTTTTATACACAATCCTCAATTTTCTCTCATAATAGTGTTTTGGACGTATCTAACATCTTAGAAGAATAATAATATTAGCTAGCTAAGTTCAGTAGTTTTATAATTTATTTTAGTTATGTTTACCTATTTTAAAATTTATTCATAATAATCTATTTAAAGTTGTCATTTAATTTCATTGATCTTTATGCCACAAGTGTAAACTTCCTATCAAAAATGTTACTAGCGTGACCTTTAAGTTAGAACTTTTTATATACCGTCATTATTATTTTGTCAAAAGAAATTTAAATGAGTTTAATTATATGGAACGATGAATTATATGGTATATTGCTATATATATAAAAGCCAGTTGATTGAAATATTTTAATTACCCAGCTACGAAAATATGCTACTTTGCAATACAATTATATGTGCGATTGAACTGAATGGACACTTTTTTTGGATGGAAGGAAGCAATGACTCAAATGTGGTCTATCCTCTACGAAAAAGAGGTTCTTGAATGCATTATAATTTATAGGCTAAAAAATTCTTCTTTTAATCATGCTTTTCGTTTAAACTCTTTATACTTTCAAATATGTATGCAAGTTTGTATACGTCATAAGCAGAATTACCATTGTTTGATTCTTTTTGTTTATTGCTTTTATTTCCTCTTTTTTTCCATTAATTTTTTTAGTTTCCTTTGGCTTCTAAATATCTTTTCTTTATGCTTTTGCTGGAGGACTAGAGAAGCAAAGAATAGCAAATGCATCACTAATTTGTAATTAAATTCTATTGTTTTAAAAAAATTTAATAATGTATTTGTGATATTTATCTAATTAAATCATTTATGTAATTTTTATTTCATGTTCAATATCTCACAGAAGTTCAAGTAGAAAATCCAATGAAGATAAACTAATTTTAAGTAATCACATTTTGAAAGTTCATTGTCAATAATAAGCTTAATCTTTAAGTAGATTAACTTTCTTTAAGAAGAAAATTGTAATACAATGACTTCTAAAATTTTTAACTTTTTACAAATTTTATATTAATTATGTTATACAAATATGAACGTTGCAAAGGATAAACAAAAGATACAAATGCACAATATTAAGGGACCTTTATGATAAGGATAATACACTACAATATAATTAATTTCCAAAATTTTATTAACTATTTTTATGAAAGAATCCATGCAGCGTACAATTTTATAATTTGTACAATTGTTATATAATTTTCTATGAAATTAAGTTAAATTAAAATACGGTCCATTTAACTACTAAAATAAACCGTCCAAAAAAATTGGATGTCTCACCTGTTAGAGAATTTTAAAAAAATAGTAAGTAGTAAATTATTATTATGATATGAAAACAAAATAAATTTAAAGTGATTTACATGAAACAAAGATAGGAAACAATAACTATGTCTTCGTAGAATTGTCAATGTACTTTAAAATTGATATAAATATATTTCTTAATTATACTAACAAAATTAAAACAAAAATCAAGCAATATCTTTGCATCGCAAGAGTATGATACTAACATATATAAAATCTGATGAATGGTTAACTTTGAGATCAAAAAATCTGATTTTTCCGACGGATATTCCGACCGAAAAAGTACCTTTTTCCGTTGAAAAAATGATTTTTTGGCGGAATAGCCGACCGAAATCAGCCGTCGGAATAAAACAGGTCGGGACCATGCTCCGACGGAATCTTATATTCCGTCGGCGAGGTTCCGATGGAAAAAAGTGGCCGTCGGAGCAAGCTACCGACGGAAAAGCTTGCATCCGACGGTCAGAAGCTCCATCGCCTCCATCTGCTAGATTTTTGTTAAAAAAACAGAAAAATGCCATTTTTTCGTCGCAATTCCGGCGCCGTATGTCGGAATATCCGTCGCAATTTCTGAAAAATTTTTATAAAAAAAATGGGCCCCTTGAGCCAACCCAATTTACAATTTGCACAATTCGTGCAAATTGAAAACTTACAACCACCACACGTGATATATGAATCAAAACTAGGTAACCACCACATGTGGTTACATTCATTCAACTCAACCAGTACAAGTATTCGTTTGCATATAAACGCATCGACATTCTACCTAATTCCAAAAGTAACCATCACACATGGTTACTTTTATTTAACATCACAATTACAAAATGTTAAAAAATCCAGATGATCGTAGTACACACAAACCCAAACCATTGTACCCAATATACATAACACAACATAAAATTTGCCGAATGTTAGAAGTTCTAATAATTGAAATAGTTATAAGTAAAGTACGGATCATACCCATGGTCATTACCATCACCATCACCATCACCATCACCATCACCATCATCATCATCACCATCGTCATGACCATCACCATCATCATTTTGACATTGAGGTTGAGGAGGAGGAGGAGGAGTAGCATAAGTGGAGCGGCGGTGCTGTCGAGGGCGTGAAAAAGGGCATAGGCGTGATCCAGAACCAGATGCTTGCTGAGATCTAATGAACTTACTCAGTGTGTTTTGCACCCACTAAGTTGTTCACTCAACATCATCACTTTCTCTTCTAAATGACGGTTCCTCTCTTCAGTTCGGTGATTTAACTCCGCCATTGAACTTAACTCATTGTTCAAAGTGGTGACCGTCTGTCGCACATTTAGCTCTTGACTGCCTCTGGATGTTGCTGTGGACTTGAACAGGTGCTTCAGTTTCACCCCTTCTGAACCTAGTCCATGCACGCGCCCCTTTTTGTTTAAGTTGCTTTGCACCCACAGCTCCGTCTCAGATGGAATTTCAGATGGCTCAGAGCTAGAATCTGTCGAGGATTGGGAATTCCTGACCTATTCCCATTTCTATTGATGCTCCGTCTACAAAATAAGTCCAAAAATATTAAATGTTGCAGATATAGTAACGCTAACGGATTAAGAATATTTTAAACACGTAAAAAATACATGTTACTTACATATGTTTTTTCAGATTTTTTATCAACCCCTGTGTTGTCCCACTCATGTTGATGAGTGTCTTTAAATAGCTCTATTACAGTCGGCTCCCTTTGAAGCTTCGTAGCCTATACAATATGCAAATAAATTGAAATACGTGAGACTTCTTCATACATTGCAAAGTAAAACACATACAAAGTACAGAATGCAATAAGTTGAAATAAGTAAGAGTTCTTCGTACTTTCCAATCGTCTCTTTTGCTCGCTGAATGGGATTGAACAACATGTATGCAAAGAAGGACCTAAGCCATCCTGATCACTGTTCCGGTTCTTCTTCGCTTGTGCACTTACCTTTTGAAAATTTTCGGAAGCCCAGTACTCTTGAAGTGACTTTCAAGTGCTGTCAGACAACCACAGAGGCTGCTTGCCCCTTTTCCTTAGCTCCCCAAATGTGTCCTTCAATCTACTAGCCCCCTTCTCCTCAAAGTTCTTCATAATCTGAAAGTCATGCTATGGAGCCCAATAGAAACGCTTCTGTAGAATAAAAGTGAGCAAAACATAAACAATATGTTAGTGAACAATATATTTATAGATATAGTGAACTTATAAATTTATCTTACCTTGAATTCGCCAAACCACAGATCCCGTTGTGATTTAGGGACTTTACCCTATGTTGGCCAAGGCTCGGGAAATTTGCTCACAAATATCTTCGTTATTTCAAACACCACATCATATGGAAAGAAGCTGCAAGTAAGAAAGACAGTTACAAATTTGTGTTCACAACAAACATATTTATATGTATGTTTGGGTTCTGAATATACAAAAGTGAAAATGTATAATCATTTACTCTTTACCATCTGGCCCAATAAGCACCTTGTTGGACGTGCTCCCATAGCTTGAAGCACCTTCACTATGATCCCGACTCCTTTGTTCATTGTGTTGTGGAATGACATGTAGTACAGGGATGTAGGAGCTAAATTGGTTACCTATAAATGCTCCTTGCGTCTGAGTGTTAGGAGGTCTTTGTGGCTGGAAGCAGCACATGTCAGCCTGAGGGAACGTAGCATTTTGAGGTACGTGTTGGGTGAATTGCATGTTTTGGACGCTGTTGGGATCAGGAAAAACATTCTGAGGGATGTCTTGGTAGTTTTGCCATCCCTGGAACTCTTCCTCTACTTGACCACTTTGGTTGTTATGACCTCTTCCCCAAGTTCTACCACGTCAACCACCGCATCCACATTGCATACCTGACATCTTTAAGACAAACATACAAACCGTAGTGATCAAATAACATAAAATACAAGAATTAAACAATATTAATAACTCATACAATGACAATTGTGTCATTTACTATTCAACAAATAATAGATGCATACGATGACCAAGTGTACATCCATACAACAAAAAAGTTACATCAATTCAACAAAGACTAGTCATCATCCTCAATTTCATTGTCCTCATCAGAATCTTCATAGTCGATAACGACTTCGTCTTCAATATATTCATAATCATCATCCCACTCTGTCTCCGCACCTCCCTCATTTGCACCTTCCTGATTAACAACTTCAATATCTTCCTCGTGACTCAACAAAGTTGTAGGAATTGTGTCATTCACCGGTGTCACATAAGACACATGTTCCTCTTAAAATGCAACTGGTAAAGTGAATTCGTTATTCACTTTATGTCTGGGTTTGTTTGGTACAACAACCCACCAGTTAGACTTATCTCTTATTCTATTCGGGTATTTCATGTACACCACTTGCATTGTAGAACTACCAAATATGAATGGATCATATTTTCTATATCTTCGAGTGACATTCACCTCTACAAATGGACATAGTTTGGGATAACGTATTCCTCGGGGGGTGTCATCAAACCAATCACATTTTAACAATGTACATTTCTCAACTGCTAAATCCTCCTTAAAGTACAACATACAACCATTGGGGCAACAATCAATGGATTGTACATCTAAACCCAAACTTCGAACCTTCTTTTTCAACTCTGAGTAATTTTTGGGGACACGATTATCTGTCGGACAATTCTCATGCATTAATTGTATCACCTCGTTCAAACAATTTTGAGGCATATTATAATCAGATTTGATACTCATCAATCTGCCCGCATTTGATAATTCAGTTTGGTTAGAACACCCATTCCATAAAGGTCGCTGTGCAGCTTGAAGCATATTATAGAATGCCTAAGCTTCTGCATTTGGTTGCTCATTTTCACTAACTTCATTAGTAATTATTACATCATTCACTATTGCTTTAACATTATCCACAAATGGTTCAGTATTATCAACGTCATTGGAACTTGAAACCATGTTGTCATATAAGTTTTATGCATTACTACTTCCAACATTATCATAGGAGGTTAGTTCTACTTCCCCATGAGATGTCCGTTACCAATAACCTTTAACAAAACCGTTTTGGTACAAGTGTAATCTCACGTCATCAGGTTCTCTGTAAGCTCTATTCTGGCATTTGGCACAAGGACATCTATAATGTCCATTATTTATGAATTCCACTTGACTTCTTGCAAATTGATCAAACAATTCAACTCCATCTAAAAATTCTTGTCTATACCTTTTCTACCTGGTAAAAATCTTTTATACATCCACCTCCAATGGGGTGGTCCATCAATATTATCCACTATATAGCATTACAAATGTATACATTAATTCCTTATTTATAATAATAATGGACATAATGATTACAATTTTCTTCATACATAGTTACAACAATAATTTACATATGATTGTACTACTTCGTCATGCACTATGTTCAATATGCGATGCACATAAATAAGACATTATGACAATTAGGTCAGGATGTAAACCTATTCGAATGTCTGAAATTGTAGTTCAAACTTGTGACATTGACACCGACAATAACGACATTCACAACAACAATAATGTATTTTTTCCCCGTTCGCAAAATGTCTTCTCTTATGACCCATATCCTTCATATTAATCATCCACACAAATTAAAACTTCAAATATTTACGTTATACATAATAAACGTATTATTATTTACTCTACGTATATAACAATAAATAATATTTACACATTTACAAAATTATACAATTTCATCATCCAACTTTCAATTATTATCCAACATACCTTCATTAATTCATTACATTTTAGGTACAACATACGAAATAATCTACTAATTACAAATACTATCTAAATTTTGAAATTAATATATTACAAGTACTTCCACAATACTAAATAACAAGTATAGATATTATCCAATTAAATAATACGTCAGAATATTTCACCCTCCCACATTTTCTATATACCAACATACTAATTTTTCTAAATATTCACTATTAATTGTAACTGTCATAAATTCTACGAGTTAGCCACACCAAACATCCACTTCCAATATGAAATTCTATAAAGTTACAAATTCAAAACTCCAAATAATAAGTTCCAAAAAATAACATTCAATTAAATTTTTACATCATACACACAGTTACTAATAATACTCAATAATTACTTTCACATTCACATCAAGACAACCACATTTAAAATCTAAAATCTATCAATTACTCAATAAAATTTCTACAACTAACACAAATTACCATGTAATTGTTAAATCGTAACTTCAATTTCTCAATTTCATCAAAATATCTACTACAACCTAAACAAACAACATTTACATATTAAACTTTCATATTCACATCAACACAACTAATTTCAAAACCCAAAATCTACAAATAACTCAATAAAATTTCAACAACAAACACAAATTATCACATAATTGTTAAATTCTATCTCAAATTTATCAAATTCATAAAAAAATTTACTATAAATTAAATAAACATAACTTACTTGAATTTAGAAGAGAAAGTCGGTGGTGGAATTGGGGTGGCTGGCGGGCTGGGCGACGGCTTCAGACGGCGACGGCGGCGCTTCCTCTCCTTCTCTCTCTACGTCGCCCTCTCTCTCTCTCTTTTTAGTGCTGGGTGCGAAAAATGAAACCCGAAACACGGGTTTCTGGGTTTAAAAGAATGTCTGATGGAATATTCCGTCGGACGTCCGTCGGACAGTTATATCCGACGGAATTTCCGACGGAATATTCTGTCGGACAAGGAATCTTTTCGAAAAAATTCCCCCTTTTCTGCAGAGAACTGGTCAACTTTGACCAATGTTCTAACGGAACCGTCGAAATTCCGACGGAAGTTCCGACGGAATATCCGTCCGTCGGAACATCTGTCGTCCCTTTTTGCTTTTTCCGTCCCTCCGTCGCCATGTCCGCCGGTCTATCCGACGGTCTCTTTTTCGTTCGGCATTTTCCGTCGGAAAAAATAGATTTATTAGTAGTGAGTTCAGAGGACCTATCTGTTCACACCCAACCCAAATATCTACATACAACTAACTTCACTATCACATTTGCATAAGATGAGAGTAGGAAAGGGCAAAAAAAATCTAAAACTGAGCAACCAAATAGGAAAACGGAAAAAACGGTTAACCGGTTCGATTTTTCAAAATTCGGTTCGGTTAACTGAACCGAAAAAATTATGTGGTTTTGATTTCGGTTTCAGTTTGGCCGGGTGAGGTTCGGTTAACTGCAAATCTTGAATTTTTTTTTTTTAAAACATTAAATTTTATATTAGTCAGATTTAGATTTTATATTTATAAAAAGATAAGACTAAACAAACAATAATGTGTAAATTAATATTTGGTCTCTTAAATATTCAATTAAATAAAAAAGAGTGAAAATTGAAAATCAACAATTTAAATTAACGGTTAACCAGTAACTGAACCAAACCGAAAATCTGGTTGACTGAACCGAAAAATCTGTTAAACGAATTTTTCAATTCAGCTATGATTCAAATTGTTGCCAAACCCATTAACCGAAAGTTTCGGTTCGATATTCGGTTCATAATTTTTACGAACCGAATTTTCGGTTAACTGATTTTTGATTAAGCAAATTTCTAATTAACCAATTTTGATCACCCCTAGATGAGAATGAGGACTAAGATACTCTGAAGTCCAAAAAGAAAATTGTTTTGAAAAATAACAATCTTTCATTGTTAGATCTTCATATATTCTTCTTCTCTAGGGGATTACATTTAATGTAGTCTTTATGGGATTGAATTAATAAATAAATAAATGAATAAGACTTCCCCTAGTTTCATAATTAATTACCATAAGGAATATATATTTAATTCTTATCGTCATAATATTATCAAATTCCTCATTTTTCTAAAGCTTGATTAATTAATTCTTTGATTGAATGACAACCATTTTGGCATTACTAAGTAAAGAGATTTTATCATTTTAGTGGAAGACTAGTAGACCTGACAAAAACTGACTTAACCCAAAAATTCGACTCGAATCCGCTCGAAAATTTTGGGTTTTTGAACACGATTTTCTCAACTGAACCGAAAAGCATGCAAATTCTTGGATCAAGCCCGATCCAAACCCAAACCTATTCACTCAACACGAATATTATATCCTTATTTTCATTTTTTCTTTAATTTTTTTCCCTTAACAGTTATAGTTCATTATAATAAATCATTTAGAAAGACGTTATATAATTATCGCATCCCTTCGCAAATTGGACAATGGGATCCGTTCTTTTCCAAATTTATTCCCATAAAATAACGTCATATAGAACTCATAAACGGAGCAATTTTAGAAAATGGACATAAAGTAAATATCTAGTCATAAGAAAATCAATAGAATAAAACAAATATTAAAAAGATGCAAGTTATACCATTATATTCTTAGCGAAATGAGCACGTCTTATCGCATTTTAAATAATATTACTCTGTAATAATCTAAAAATTTTGATGTTATAATTAATAGATAATTGTGATATCTTGTGCGTCTATAATATTCTTTTATTTGGTTTTCTTCTAATTGGTCTCGAACTTAGCGCTAGTGTTGGCCAATGAAATAACTTGTGTTCGTGTTAGGGTTGGCTCGCTAATAAAGCATACATGATTAGATAATGGTAGGTTAATTAACAAAATATTGAATTATTAAATGAGTTATCAATGGGTTGAACCGCTCTGGTCCGCTAACATGCTTTAGATGGGTCAGCTCATGAATGGCTTAACCCAGTATTAAATTTATAATATACTGGTCAACCCACCCAAACATAACTCATTGTCCACTCGTACATAACGTTCATATATCATATTGAAAAGTTTGAATATTTTAGATATTCTTTTAAGAAAATTACAATTACAATAATTGTTCATTAAATATAGACAATTTTAAGTAATAAATATACCGAGATTTTGATTTCGATAAAACAAGAGAAATAATTTACTGAAAAGGCACTCCAAATTTGTTGGGTTGACACGAAACCTTTAAAACCAAAATACGACTGCCCCTATTTTACTTGAACCCGAAATGCATCCGACCCGTATTTAACTCATCCGCCTGAACTGACAGGTTTAAAGACTAGCAAACTGCAAAAGACTCAACTAGCTTGATGACCTAAAAGGAATTTTCATATGCTGCTAAGCTTAAATTATCATAGTAATATGATGTCAAGTAAAAGTTAAAGTTGGATACGTGGATGGGAAGTAGATGTAATTTGTTTTTTTGACGTGAGTGAGGCACAAACACCAATGTCAACAGGATTCAAACTCATGTCTCAGGTAACAACTTTCGGAAACTTTATCAGCAAAACTAACTAACACGCACTCAGAGATCTATCTTATGAAGACAGGTTATAAGCTATGTTGTGAATGGTGCAAGGTTCACAGGTTAACCTCGAGGACTTATTTGGTCAGCAGTGTATAGTATATTCCTAAGTGCAAATTTATGTTTGCAGATATATTACTCCTCATCTGATCCTCCTGTTTTTCATGTTCATTTTAGTTCTATTATACCTTGTACTTGATTCAACATTGGATTCATTGCTCATATTAATCTTACAGCATGAGTTCTAGTTCAAACAATCTGCTTATAGTTTTCTAATCTAATGGAGTGGTCCTGGTAAGCTGCTCAACTCGTTTATGTTTTTTTTTTTTCCTTTTTTTGGGCATGTAAATTGCAAGTTTTCGCTAAACTAGTAAAGACTCACCATGCAGGAAAACTAAGCCTTTTTCTTTCGGCCAAACCCGCCATGTGTCAAATTAGTCATGACAATCTATTGAATTAAATATTAGTAGAAAAGTATTGTGGCCAATT
Source organism: Carnegiea gigantea (assembly GCA_029747015.1). Taxonomy (NCBI): domain Eukaryota; kingdom Viridiplantae; phylum Streptophyta; class Magnoliopsida; order Caryophyllales; family Cactaceae; genus Carnegiea; species Carnegiea gigantea. The sequence goes on from JAKOGI010000311.1 coordinate 498,506, forward strand.
TTAAAAAGCGCCACATGTCAAAAATGATGTACAAATGAATGATTTTTCCTTTTTTTTTTTTAGATTGAGCTAATTAAAAGAAAAACCCTAGCCTTGGCTTCTCTACAAAAAAGGAGTTACTCTCCTCATTTAAGGTCTGCATTCGAAACAACTCACAAGAGGTTAGGAATTCTCTCTAGAAGAAGACAACAAGCATTCTAAATGCGTGTCGTCTACTGTCAAAGGTCAAACTTATATTTTGATTGAGATTAAGCCTCTTAGGCCATATTTCAATATCAAATCTATTGAAGACTATTCAAGGAGATCAAATCAAAGAAGACTATTAAGCATACAAAATATTGCATTTGTTTCTTAATTTCTTATCTTATTCATGTTCGGCACAAACTCTACATTCCCTTGAAGACAACGTGGACCCTAAGAATGAAATCCCTCGATCTTCAGGGAAAGCTATCCCATCCACATCTCATGGATCAGCAACTACTAGTATTACATCTGACGGAGTCATGACTAGTATTATAGCAAAAGCTGTTGCTAAAATTCAAAGCCTTGGCTCCAACTTTCTAGAAGGAGTCAACAAAATCACTTCACATTCTTTGAAGCAAAGAACTATTGCTGGCTCCAAAATGCAGAAAACAATTTCACAAGGAATGGATGGAGGCTCACGTCAACCCCGTCTTTCAACCTTTCGATGTAGAAGATCCTAGCTATATTAGCAATGACTCTTCACCAACATCTCCAAGGGATTCATTCGCTCAATTAGAGACCGAGTCCTTTAATTATGTCATTATGCCAGTCATGATAACAGAGGCAACCAACATAGAAGATAGCTCACAAATATGAAGGCAACATTACAGAGGTTTGCTAAGAAGAGTCTAGCGAAAGATGCCCAAATCAAGCTTCAAAGAGAGCAGATTGCTAGTCTAATAAAGAAACTAAAAAAAATGACCATTTGAATCCTCTACCAAAGGCTCGAATTGTGAAGAGTATGATAAGGAGTTTAATCACAACGAAGACTTTGATGACGAACACATAAGAAAGATTGAGTGCTCATTGGGCTCAATGTCTATTGAGCATATTCAAAACCTAATCGTGAATGCTGTTCAGGGTTAATTGGGGGGAGGATCTCACAAGATACATTTGTCCACAAAACCTTATACGAAAAGGATTGATATCCTTCGTATGCCCTACGACTACCAACCCCCTAAATTGAACTAATTTGATGGTAAGAGCAATTCCAGACAGTACATCGCTCACTTCATTGAGACGTATAGCAATGCTGGCACAAAGGGAGATAGGTTAGTGAAATAGTTTGTTTGATCTCGTAAAGGAATCACTTTCGATTGGTATACATACATGGAGGCCGAATCCAATAATAGTTGGGAGCAAGTGGAATATGAATTCCTTAACAGATTCTACAGCACTCAGCGCATTGTTAGTATAACGGAGCTGACAAATACTAAGCAGAGGAAGGATAAACCACTCCTTGATTGCATCAATTGTTAGAGATCTCTCATCCTTAAGTGTAAAGGTCATTTTCCGAAACCTCTGCTGTTGAAACGTGCACTCAGGGCATGGAGTGTGACTTGCTTTATGTTTTGTAGATGAGCAAGCCTAAGACCTTTCAAGAACTAGCTACCAAGGCACATGACATGAAAATGATGATGAAAAATCATCGCAGCAAGTCATCGTCTTCATATGAGCTTAAGAAGGACAAAGGCATTTCCAATAGGAGTTCTAAGCCTCCAAAGGCCTCAATGAAGGAAGCTATAACTATTTTCACTAAAGGACCCGTATGGATTTTAAGGAACTCCAGGCCAGAAGGGAAGAAGGCTTCATACTTTATAGAGATCACGAAGAAGCAGCCCAACAAAGAAGTAGCCCACATTGAAAGAGTTTTAAGAGAAGAAATACCCGTTTCCTAATTAGAATTTATCAGAAATGTTGGATGAACTGCTTGAGAACAAGGTCATCGAACTCCCTGAACCAAAATGGCGAGACAAAGCTGGAAGGACAAATGATCCAAAGTTCTATCTCTATCACAGGGTCATTAGTCACTCTCGAGAGAAATGCATTATCCTCAAGGAGTGTATCATGCAACTAGCTAGGGAAGGGAAGATCATATTAGACTTGGATAACACTACTGAGGTCAATTGCATCTGCACCAATGGAACATTCTTTATCTTCACTTAGGCAAGGTTTAATCCAACCCCACTAAGAGGTAAGGCATAATCTTACCCATTCTCTAAGGACGGGGTTGTTCATGGTGCATTTTTGAGGTTTGGAGCCAGTGTGGTCATTCTAATGATGGTGCATATACGATTAATAGAAATTAATCCCACCATCGATGTCCAACAGGGTGACGAAGAAGGATGGACTCTTGTCACTTGGCGAAGGCCCAGAAAGCAAAGGCAGGATCAGGAAGTGCTCCTGCACCGTAGAAGAGACAAGGGAGGAGGAAGAAACCTTAGCGTGTAAAAGCTAGGAAGAGGTCGAAAGCAAACAAAAAGAAACCTTAGCATGTAAAAGATAGGAAGAGTTTTTCCCAGTAGGCTATTTTAATAGAGTCATTGTTAACATTACCTCATGCACCGAGCTGGAAAACGAGAAAGATAGAGAATAAGAAAAGCAGGAGAATTCTCTAAAAGGGGATGACAAAACACTAACCATTTTGGAGGGCTCACCAACATGTATAGGTTGGAGGCAAATCTTCCGTTTACCGAAAGAGATGCGCCAGCGTGTTGCTACTACCCTCCACCACCTAGAGCTTTATGCTAACTAGACCTGGCAAATGGGTCATTCGGTTTGGGTACGGGTCAAGTCAAGTTTGGGTCGGGTCATGTTCGGGTTATGTGACATTTCGGGTTGCTTCGGTTTGGGTCGGACATGGTTCGGTTCGGGTCGATTTTGGATCAACCAATTTTTGGTCAAATACGCTCGTTATGCCAAAACAAGCAATTTTATAGAAAATTTTGTTCGGGTCAGGTTCAGTTCGGGTCAATTCAGATTTCAGGTCCACATTTAGGTAAGCATATTTCGAATGTCGGGTCAGATATGGGTCCGGGTAGTTTGGTTCGGATTTCGGATCTTGGGTCAGTTTTGCCAGGTCTAATGCTAACAAGATTAAAGATGTTGAAAATTATCAAAAGGCCCTACCCGACATGCCACTTGCAACATAGCTATCACTTTCACTGATGATGACTTATTGCTAGGCTCCAAACCTCGCAATCATTCTTTGTTTGTGTCTGGTTATACCAGGGAGCAAAAATTCAAGTGCATCTACCAAGACGGAGGTTCAACCGTTAACATCATGACTAAGTCTGCAATGAATGAACTAACAATCACAGTGGAAGCGCTTTCTAAGAGCCAAATCGTAATTCAACGGTTTAACCTGGAGAATCATCATGCGATCAGCATGATTCTCCTAGAGCTAACTATGGGAGATCTATTAACATCTTCAATCTTCCATGTAATTGACTCCAAAATTTCCTACAAATTGTTGCTTAGATGTTCTTGGCTTCATGAGCATGTAATAATAGCTTCTACCCTCCATCAATGTCTTAAGTATTATCGTGGTGGCGGTAAGAAGATCAACAACGATGTTAAGCCATTTACAAAGGTAGAGTCGCATTTTGTTGATTTTAAATTCTTTGAAGAAGACACTGTACCTAAGGAGATTATGCCCTTAATAATTTCCTCCACAGGTAAGGGTTAGTCAAAGGTTGCGAAGAATTCCTAGGTGGTACTGAGGTAAGATGATGTGAAACAACAGCAGTATTGTAAGGGGGATGTTGAATAAGAGACTATAGCCAACTTTCTAAATAAGTTGCTAAGCAAGTGATGGTCTCCACAAACCACATGCAATCGGTCTTAAGATATGTTTCCAAAGCTGGTCACAAGGAGCGTGAAACAGCCTTCAGTGGGTGCACAAGTGGAAATGCTGGGGGGGTAAGGCTATCAAGAAGGATAGTAGGGCTAGCATGAACACCCTTAAAGAAAGTGTCACGTTGCCAATGTAAAACATGTACCAGCCGAAGGTGAGTAGTCCCAATTTGTATGAATTTGTCTCTTGTTCAATACCGTACTAGACGGAGGAGGATTTGCGAAATGCATGAACAAAGGAGGGATCCAAATGCATGTAAGCTTATAGAGGAGGTAGGTTATGATTTTAACAATCCTACTGTGTTGGGGAAAGTAGTGGAGATGGAAACCTACGGCTTCAACAAAATACAGAAGAAGATTCAAGAACAAGGAGGCCTAGTAGAAGTGTTAAAAGTGGTTATTGGTTATACACCATTATATTCAATCAGGATATCAGGGCGACGCGAGGACAAGTAGTATGTGGTTTGATGAACCTCTATTTTGTCCCAATTTCAGCCCCTAATCGACCCCTTCTCTCAGTGTTTTCATATTCAATCTTACTAAGGAAAGGGTCGAATTAACCTCTTTTAGTGTACATTTTACTCATATAGCATCTTTCGGTATTTTCGGAGACTTTGTCGAAGAAACGGAAAGATGGACGATATTTAGCAGAAAGAAGTGCTAAGGAGGCGAGTTTAAAGCCGCGTCGCACGGAAGTCCCAAGGAATCGAACATGGGTAGCACAGCCGAGCCATGAAAACCGGCACAACCGGCTGAAGCCGCCAAGTGGCCCGGCCTCGCTGTGCCACGTGGCACGGTCTGGTTGTGCCAGATGGCATGCCGGTGCCACTTGTGCTGTTTTTAGCCGGTTGTGCCAGATTTTTGGCACGGTCCCACCGTGCCTCGGAGCACGACCATGCCACCCCCGTTCCGCGTCGCGACTTAAATTTTCCTTCGGGGTTGTTTTGAGGGACATTCAGTTTTCTTTTCCCAGACAGTTTTAGGAGATTCTTAGGTTTTACTAGAGAGTTTTATTTTGACACTTTTGAATTCGTTATTGGATTGAAGTTTGTTCTACCGTTAATTCACGCGATTAATTCAAGGTTCTTCATCTTAATTCTCTCTCCTCTTGTTCTTAATTGTTCTAAAGTTTGGATGCCATGGTTGTTGAATTGAGTTATTGGATTATTGTTATAAACATGATTGTAGGCTAAATCCTCCAACTTAGGCTGGGATTAATGCTGGATATGTATGGTTGAATCATGAATTCTACTATGCACGCCACATGCTGGATGAAATGCTCAAAAGAGCATTCATCCTCCTTATTAGGGTTTAGGGGAGCGTTGAGAGATGAAACCTTTACCTAGTGCGACTTAGTAGACGATTAGGATTTTAATATGAAAATAATTAAGATCCTAATTAGGATTTGAGATTGTAGACCTTGTAATCCTTCAACTTTTAGTCCCATGAGAATAAGCGGCTATAGTTCTAGGATTAGTCTTCGACCCTTGACAGAGGGAAGAGATGGACTTAATTGACAATCTATCCATTCGTGATGCATGCTTGGGAATATTTGGTAGGGCTAGTAACTAATTCACTAGCATAATCATGCTGTTAATTCCAACCTAGGTGTTTACTCTTCTATTGTTTATTCCATCTTTTAGTTGTTATTGTTTCGCTTTGTTAAGTTACAAAACTCTAATTGCGATTGCCTAACTTGGGTAGAATAATCTAGTTCTAGTAGTTGAAAGCAAAGTTTCCTGTAGATTCGACCCGTACTTGCTGGTTGCTAGCTACAGTTACACCATGCGCTTGCGGTATTTTTAACTTAATAAGTTTTTGGCGCCGTTGCCGGGGAACTTGCGCCTTTCGATATTAGAACCGATTTGAGTACTCTAGACTAGGCTTTTCTTTTCCTTTTTGCACCTTCTTATTCTTCCTTATTCTTGCTTGAAACTGTTTACACCGGGGTAGTGTTTGCTTTGTATGCACAAGAGGAGCCAAGGGACTCAAAACCTTATCCTATTCAACCCTAAAATCGAAGCAACCGCACGACCGCGACGTAGAGAAGCAAGAAGAAGGAAGAGGGTGGAAATTGTGATGGCAGAGCAAGGCCAGAGAGTGCTGCGAGACTACGCCCTTCCACAAGCATCGGGCATAACCTCCTCCATCATAAGCCCCGCAATCGAGGCTAACAATTTCGAGCTCAGTCTCGCCTTGGTGACGTTTGTGGAGCGAGATCAACTCGGCGGGCACCCCTCGGACAACCCTAACGTGCACCTTCGTAAATTCCTTGCGAAGTGTGATGCTATCAAACTCAATGGGGTGTCCACCGATGCGATCCGTCTGTGGCTCTTTCCTTTCTCTCTGAAGGATAGAGCCAGCGACTGGCTACAAAACGAGGAGCCCAACTCGTTCACAATCTAAGAGGTCCTATCCAAGGCATTCCTCAGCAAGTACTTCCCACCTGGCAAGACTGCCAAGCTGAGGATGGACATCACATCCTTCGCCCAACAGGATGGAGAGTCCCTTTACGAGGCCTGGGAGAGGTTCAAAGACCTCCAGTGACAGTGCCCCCACCACGGAGTTCCTGACTAGCTACTGATCTAAACCTTCTACAATGGGTTGGAACGGTTACTGAAGATCTCAATTGATGCCGCAGCAGGGGGTGCTCTAATGGGCAAGTCAATCGAAGCGGCGAAGGCCTTGTTGGAAGAGATAGCTTCCAACAATTATCATTGGTCGAGTGAGAGAGCCACCCCCAGGAGAGGCGGTGGCAGACATGAGGTGGACGCTGTGACGCTCCTAGCCAGCAGGGTGGACGCCATCGCACAGCGACTAGATAAAGTGGCTACCCCATCAGTTACTTCAGCGGGGCCATCAATAGGGGCCTATGCATATTGTGAAGCCCATGGTGTGCAGGGACATACCTCCGTTGAGTGTTATAATGCTCCCCCTAGCATTGAACACGTCAACGCTTTCCACAATTACAACCCACTACCATAAAATAGCCCCCAACCCACCACCTATAGCCAGGGTTGGAAGAGTCATCTGAACCCTCTCTACAAAAATTCCAACCCTCACCCCCAAATTTCTGTCCAGCCACCTGGTTTCCACAACAGAGCTTCCTACAATCCACCCCCTCCTCCTCCTGGACCCATGTCCTACCTGGAGAGTCTCATGGAGCGCTTTATAGCGACCCAAACCAAGATCAATGAGACTCTTAGTGAGTCAATTAACCTACTGACCTCCAGGATCGATGATATGGCCGCCCATCAGAAGATGATGGACACTCAGATCACCCAGATCGCCCAACAGGTGTGCCATCTATCCTGGCCTCAGGGGCATCTGCCAAGCCAGCCTGAGACTAACCCCCGAGGTTATGTCAATGCCATTTCCATGATGGGAGAGGGGTTAGAGGAGAGCCTGGTGATGGTTCTCCAAGAGGTAGTTCCAGGTCCTGATTCTGCAGGAAAAGAAGGGAAGAACAGAGAAGAGAATTTGAGTTCTGCTGGGGAGCCTAGTCCTCCACCTCCCGCTCGCACTTACCAGCCCCCAGCGACTGGCATGGTCCAAGCTATCTCAGCTTGAACCTAGATTCGCATGATTTCTGGAGACTCTACGCTAAATTTATGTCAGTAACCCCTTCTCTCTCAGCTTGTTTGATTCCTCCTTCGAGGTTTTTGTGAGGTTGTAATCTTCGCATTGGTTGTGGAAGTGTTCTCACTCCCTAGTCATTTGACTAATAGCTTTGCTTTCCCCAAATTATTCCACTTCTCACCCTTTACCCTAGCCCCATTACACCCCTTGTTGTAAGTCCTCATGATTAACATATTGTATTTTGCATCCAGTGGTGGAGAGTTAAGAACTTTACCAAGCATATGGTAGTTTGTCTGATTGGTTGGAATATTGAGCGCACCTTTGTTACATATTCCAAACACATTGAGAGGAGTGTTTCACTTTGTCCTAAAGTGAGGTCCTACCAGTCTTGCCTACTCACCATTTATTGAGGAAGGTCACATCATACTATGTGTTTCAATATTGGGGTGTTTGGTGTGTCTCATTTGGTAGGGTGATTTATGGATGACATTGTATATGTTTTATCAATATTTCTTTTCACACCTTGACTTGGCAGCCCCTAATGCATGATCTAGCATGATTTGTTGATTTATCACCCTTTTCCTTAAAGAAGGTGTGTTGAGAGGTTTACCCTCCTCTCTGATCGTTCATAGCGTAGTCTTTCTTGGGGACAAGCAAGAGATAAGCATGGAGGCGTGATGAACCTCTATTTTGTCCCAATTTCAGCCCCTAATCGACCCCTTCTTTCAGTGTTTTCATGTTCAATCTTACTAAGGGAAGGGTTGAATTAACCTCCTTTAGCGTACATTTTACTCATATAGCATCTTTTGGTATTTTCAGGCACTTTGTCGAAGAAACGGAAAGATAGACGACATTTAGCAGAAAGGAGTGCTAAGGATGCGAGTTTAAAGCCGCGAAAAAAGTGTCGCATGGAAGTCCTAAGGAATCGAACACGGGTAGCACAGCCGAGCCACGAAAACTGGCACAACCGGCCGAGGCCGCCAAGTGGCATGACCTGGCCGTGCCACGACCGTGCCAAATGGCATGCTGGTGCCACTTGTGCTATTTTTGGCCGGTTGTGCCAGATTTTTGGCACGGTCCCACCGTGCCTCAGAGCACGACCGTACCGCGCCCATTTCGCGTTGCGACTTAAATTTTCCTTCGGGGTTGTTTTGAGGGACATTCAGTTTTCTTTTCCAAGACAGTTTTAGGCGATTCTTAGTTTTACTAGAGAGTTTTGTTTTGACACTTTTGAATTCGCTATTGGATTGAAGTTTGTTCTACTGTTAATTCATGTGATTAATTCAGGGTTCTTCATCTTAATTCTCTCTCCTTTTGTTCTTAATTGTTCTAAAGTTTGGATGCCATGGTTGTTGAATTGAGTTATTAGATTATTGTTCTAAACATAATTGTAGGCTAAATCTTCCAACTTATGTTGGGATTAACGCCGGATATGTATGGTTGAATCTTGAATTGGCCCAATCCCTGCTTTCCCTTTGTTTTGTAATTGCGAATTCTACTATGCACGCCACATGCTCGATGAAATACTCGAAAGAGCATTCATCCTCCTTATTAGGTTTAGGGGAGCATTGAGAGACGAAACCTTTACCTAGTGTGACTTAGTAGACGATTAGGGTTTTAATATGAAAATAATTAAGACCCTAATTGGGATTTAAGATTGTAGACCTTGTAATCCTTCAACTTTTAGTCCCATGAGAATAGGCGACTATGGTTCTAGGATTAGTCTTCGACCCTTGAGAAAGGAAGGAGATGGACTTAATTGACAATCTATCCATTCGTGATGCATGCTTGGGAATGCTTGGTAGGGCTAGTGATAAACCTATATTTTACACACTTTTAGGCATGATTTTTACCTATTAACTCGGCAGTTTCTGGTATAATTTTGTGAGTTTAGAGGTCGATTATTCATTGTTTATCTCAAATCTGCCTAAAAGTCGTGTTTTTGTGTTTACAGGAGCCTGACTTGAATAAATGAGGAAAACAAGCTAATGCCGCGCCAAATTGAAGCAAAAAGGATCAATATTGAGTTAAAATAAGAGGCACGGTCACTCCAGGCGAGGTGGCACGAGCGTGCCACCCAAAGAAGGGAAGAAGCTAAAGACAGAGAAGTGGCACGGGGCCCCCGTGCCGAGTGGCACGACCGTGCCACTTTAGTTGTCGCTGTTTTATCGCTGTTTTGGCATTGTAATTTGGGAGTTTTTTGGGATTCTACCTTTTTCCTCTCTCTCGAAAAGGGCGATTTGAGGGTTCCTAGGTCTAGTTTTATTGCAATTTTAATTCGAAGCTTTGGAGTGAATTTGGTTACGCTTTTGGTAGATTACTGCTACAGATTATATACAGAGTATATTCTTCTTCTTTTTCTTCTACGCCTTAATTCAAGTATTCGTATTCTTGGTATGTGTATGTTCTTGATTGAGATGTTGTTTAGAATCATGTTTAGCGGCTAAATTCCTTAATCTTGGATTGGGTGTAGCCCCTGTGATGTAAATTGGATTGTTAATTCTAGGTTTTTGTGAATTACGCCAGAGTATAATTGAATTCTCACTTAGCATGCCAGGTGTTCGATGAATTGCCTGAGAGGGTTTTATTCATGTTCTTAATTAGGGTTTAGGAGACTAACGAAAGTTAGGTCCTTTACTTAGAGTAGCTTTGTGAGCAATTGAATTACTTGACACGAAAGTAGTTGGGGGTGCAATTGGGAATTGAAATTACATGATCTTGTGGTTTTGTTATTCTAGTTTCACGAAAGTAGACAACTAGGTTAGCTTGATCAGTCTAATGACCTTCGAAAGTAGGCGTAGATGCTTTAAACCGGTAATAATTCCATTTCAATTATCTTGCAGGCAGATTCACACGACCTAGTTTATTTTCCAATGAACGTCACAGTGCGGTGAACCCCAATCCAGGATTCCCTTCTCATAATTGACTTAGACCAAATAGAGTTAGAATCAGTTAAACCAACTTCACTCGACATTCGCCTAGATTAAGTGTTAGAAATCGATTCGGTGGTTGAAACTAAGTTCTCTGTGGACACGACCCGTACTTGCCTTTGCTAGCTACAACTGGCACCGTGCACTTGCGGTACATTTTTAACACAACAAGTTTTTGGCGCCGTTGCCGGGGAACTTGTTTGTTTTCAACATCGAAAGCGATTTTAAACGCTTGAGATTAGGCTTTTTCCTTTTTCTTTTCCTCTTTCCCTTTCCCCTTTTCCTCCTTCTAGCTTGTTTTTACTCTTGCTTGAGCCTGTTTACGCTTGGTATAGTTTTGGCTTTGTATGCACAGGCGCAGTCAGGGGAGTCACCACTTGCTTCCCTTGAATCCTGAAATCGAAGCCACTGCTCGAAAGCAAAGCGGCGCACGAAAGAAGAAACAGGCAGAATCTACAATGGCGGCGCCAGGCAACCGCGTCCTAAGGGACTATGCAATGCCTCAGTCGTCGGGTATCACCTCATCTATAGTGAACCCGCCGGTTGAGGTGAATAACTTCGAGTTGCGCCCGGCCCTAATCTCGCTGGTGGAGCGAGACCAGTTTGGTGGGCACCCTTCTGAGAACCCCAACATGCACCTTCGCAATTTCCTTGCGAAGTGTGATACCATTAAACTCAATGGGGTCCCCACCGACGCCATCCGCCTGAGGCTCTTCCCTTTCTCTCTGCGGGATAGAGCCAGAGATTGGCTCCAAAATGAGGAGCCCAATGCTTTTGCTACCTGGGACGCACTCTCTAAAGCCTTCCTGAGCAAATACTTCCCACCTGGGAAGACGGCCAAGCTGCGAGCCGACATCACTTCCTTTGCCCAGCTGCACAGCGAATCTTTATATGACGCGTGGGAACGATTTAAGGACTTACAGCGCTAGTGTCCACGCCATGGAGTCCCTGATTGGCTCCTCATCCAAACTTTTTACAATGGTTTGGATCAGTCTTTGAAGATGTCAATTGATGCTGCTGCTGGTGGGGCATTGATGGGGAAGTCCATTGAGGTGGCCAAGACCCTACTGGAAGATATGGCCGCAAATAATTATCACTGGTCCAACGAAAGGGCAGCCCCCAAGAAGGCAAGCGGGGTTTATGGAGTCGACGCTGTGGACTTGCTAGCTAGCAAGGTTGATGCCTTGGCGCAGCGATTCGACAGGCTTGGTGCTCCTTCAGGGAGTTCAATGGGAAGTCCATCGGGTGCAATGTTTGAGGTCGGGGCATTTTGCGAGGTATGTGGCGTTCAAGGCCACATTTCTACTGAGTGCCAATCTGTTTTCCCGGGCGTTGAGCATGCCAATGCAATGCAAACCTACGGCCAACGCCCACAAAATAACCCCTACTCAAACACATATAACCCCGGTTGGAGAAATCATCCAAATTTCTCCTACCGCAACAACAATCCCATGCCATCCAATCCCTCGCAATCCCAGCCTCAACCTCCTGGTTTCCAATATAGGGCTCCCTATGCCCATGCTCCTCAACCGGCCCCTCAACAACCTCCACCTCCTCAACCCAAGTCCAACCTAGAAAGCCTCATGGAGCGCTTTATAGTTACTCAGACAAAGACTAATGAGGTACTCAGTGAGTCGGTTAACCAGTTGAACTCCAAATTTGACTCCATGGCTACTCACCAGAAAATGATGGACAATCAAATTGCCCAAATTGCACAACAAGTAAACCAGTTGTCTAGACCCCAGGGGCATCTGCTAGGTCAATCAGAGACCAATCCCAAGGGTCAGATAAATGCTATTACACTGCGGAGTGGTAGGGAGCTGGAGGGCCCCGTAGTTCCTATGAGGGAAGAGAAGAGAGGAGGAGCTGAAATTGTGGATGATGACACTAGGTTGGCCCCTAGAGAGGCCATGAGTGAGAGGGCCCAGAATGAGAAGCCCAAGGAGGATACCCCAGAAATTACCCCCTCTCATGTGAAGCCTTACAAGCCTTCTGTCCCCTACCCTCAAAGGCTAGTAAAGGCTAAGGAGGAGCACAAGTACAGCAAGTTCCTCGAGATGCTTAAGAAGTTCCACATCAACATTCCCTTTTTGGAGGCTATTACTGACATGCCCGCCTATGCCAAGTTCTTAAAGGATTTGCTCTCCAATAAAGGAAAACTTCTCGAGAATGCTACGGTGTCACTCCCTGCAGAGTGTAGTGCTATCATTCAGAACAAGCTCCCTCCTAAACTTTCAGATCCAGGGAGTTTTTCCATCCCCTGTTCTGTCGGGGGCCTCACCATTAGCAGAGCACTATGCGACCTTGGAGCCAGCGTGAGTCTCATGCCATACTCCATCTGCAAGAAGCTGCAAGTGGGAGAGCTAAAGCCCACCACCATCTCCCTGCAGCTAGCCGACCGCTCAGTCAAGTATCCTATTGGTGTCCTTGAGGATGTTCCACTCCAAGTGGGAAAATTTTTCATTCCCTGCGACTTTGTGGTTATGGAAATGGAAGAAGACTCCCGCATACCCATTATATTGGGAAGACCATTCCTAGCTACTGCAGGAGCCATGATCGACGTCAAGAACGGCAAACTCTCCCTTCAGGTAGGGGAAGAGAAGGTAGAGTTCAGTTTACCGCAAATGATGGCTTCTCCCTCCTCAGGCGACTCATGCTATAGAGTCGACATATTTGAGAAAGCCCTCAACCAGGAGGACACTACCCAAAACTCTGCGGATGACCCATTGGAGGCTGCGTTGATCGGTTGTCATGTCACAACCCCCAGCCCGGGTGAGAAGGAGGAGTATGCCAGACTCCTCAATCAGTCCTGTGATGAGGTCCATAGTGTGGAGGAACCTACCTCCAAGCAAGACGAAGAAGAGAGCCCACCGAAGGTAGAACTCAAACCCCTACCTCCTCATCTCAGGTATGAATTTCTGGATTCCTCTCGTCAATTTCCCGTTATTGTCAATGCTAATCTGGATGGACCTCAATTGAAACAATTGCTGGATGTGTTGCGTAAGCATAAGGGTGCCATTGGGTATAGCATTGATGATATTCGGGGACTTAGTCCTACATTCTGCATGCATCGCATCTTTCTTGATGCCAGTCACCGTCCTTCTCGACAACCTCAGCGCCGTTTAAATCCAAATATGCAAGAGGTTGTCAAAAAGGAGATCCTCAAACTGCTTGATGCTGGAATTATCTACCCTATCTCTGATAGCGAGTGGGTGAGTCCAGTCCAGGTAGTCCCCAAAAAGGGCGGCATGACTGTTATTAAGAATGAGCGAAATGAGCTCATTTCTACTAGGACTGTTACTGGGTGGCGCATGTGCATCGACTATCGCAGATTAAACCAGGCCACCCGTAAGGATCATTTCCCCCTCCCTTTCATTGATCAAATGCTGGAAAGGTTGGCGAAGCATTCCTTTTTCTGCTATCTGGATGGATATTCTGGTTTCTTTCAGATTCCTATCCATCCTGATGACCAGGAAAAGACGACTTTCACATGCCCGTATGGTACCTTCGCTTATAGAAGGATGCCTTTTGGATTATGTAATGCCCCGGCCACCTTCCAGCGTTGCATGACCGCCATATTTTCTGACCTTATTGAGAACATTATGGAGGTGTTTATGGACGACTTCTCCGTTTATGGAGGTACCTTCGCCATTTGCTTAGAAAATTTAACCAAGGTACTCCATAGATGTGAAGAAGTCAACCTAGTGCTGAATTGGGAAAAGTGTCATTTTATGGTGCAGGAAGGGGTAGTACTAGGTCATGTCATTTCTGCTAGGGGCATCGAGGTGGACAAAGCTAAGGTTGAGGTCATTGAGCGGTTGCCCCCTCCTACTTCGGTAAAGGGAGTGCGGAGTTTCCTTGGTCATGCGGGGTTTTATCGCCGCTTTATCAAGGACTTCTCCAAAATCGCCAAGCCTCTTACTCAGCTGCTCACTAAAGATGCCCCGTTTGTCTTTACTGATGAGTGCCATGAAGCTTTTTTCAGGATTAAACAGGCACTAGTTTCTGCCCCATCATACAACCATCAGATTGGGATCTCCCATTTGAGATCATGTGCGATGCCAGCGATCATGCGGTGGGGGCAGTTTTGGGGCAGAGGAAGGATAAGAAACCAGTGGTGATCTACTATGCTAGTAGAACGCTGGATGAGGCCCAGCAGAACTACACCACGACTGAAAAGGAATTGCTGGCAGTTGTGTTTGCAATGGAGAAATTCAGGCCCTACCTGCTATGCTCCAAGGTCATCGTATATACGGACCACTCTGCCCTCAAGCATCTTCTTGAAAAGAAGGATGCCAAGCCCCGCCTCATTAGATGGATTCTTCTACTCCAAGAGTTTGACCTGGAGATTAAAGACAAGGCAGGGGCCGAGAATGTCGTGGCCGATCATCTTTCCAGGCTCCTTGTTGAGAGCCGCGACACCCCTATTGATGATACCTTTCCCGACGAACACCTCATGGGGATCGAGTCGGGATCCACCCCATGGTTCGCCGACTACGCGAACTATCGAGCTACAGGAGTCCTTCCCGGTGATCTATCCTACCACCAAAGAAAGAAGTTCCTCCATGATGCCAAAACATATTTTTGGGAGGAACCTTTCCTGTATAAGTTATGCAAGGATGGGATTATCAGGAGATGTCTTCCTGAGGGGGAAATTCAAGCTGTGATCTCCCATTGCCATGACTCACCTTGCGGGGGCCACGCTAGCACCTCCAAGACAGCCGCTAAGGTGCTGCAAGCGGGTTTCTTTTGGCCTTCACTATTTAAAGACGTCAATGCCTATGTCCGAGCATGTGACCGCTGCCAGCGGACAGGGAATCTATCTAGGAAGAATGAGATGCCCCTCAACTTTATCCTTGAAGTGGAGATCTTCGATGTTTGGGGCATCGACTTCATGGGACCTGTTCCGTCTTCGAGAGGCCACAAATATATCCTTGTCGCTGTGGATTATGTCTCCAAATGGGTGGAAGCCGTCGCTAGTCCCACTAATGACTCCAAGGTCGTAGCAAAATTTTTCAAGAAGATTATATTTCCGCGTTTTGGAGTCCCGAGAGTCATAATCAGTGACAATGGCCCACACTTTGTAGAGAAAAGGTTGGAAGCCCTTCTGAAGAAGTACGGGGTGCATCACAAATTTGGGCTCAGCTATCACCCCCAGACTAGTGGCCAAGTGGAAATCTCAAATCGTGAACTCAAGGCCATTTTGGAGAAAACAGTTACGCGATCGCGAAAGGATTGGGTGGATAAGCTTGATGACGCTCTTTGGGCCTACCGCACGGCTTTCAAGACTCCTATAGGTACCACCCCCTTTCGCTTTATCTATGGCAAGCCTTGCCACCTCCCCGTAGAACTGGAACATAAGGCTTATTGGGCTATCAAGCACCTCAATTTCGACTTGAAATCGGCGGGGGAGAAAAGGCTGCTACAACTGAATGAGCTGGAGGAAATTCGGTCTGACGCATATGAGAATTCGAGGCTCTATAAGGAACGAGTAAAAAGGTGGCATGATCGGTTCATAAACAGGCGAGAGTTTCAGAAAGGTGATCTGGTTCTCCTCTTCAACTCTAGATTGAAGCTTTTTCCTGGGAAGCTTCGCTCCCGATGGTCGGGTCCCTTCACAGTGCTAAAGGTATACCCTTATGGCGCTGTTGAGATCGGTATGGATGGCACGGGGTCATTCAAAGTGAACGGTTCCCGGCTTAAGCCTTATGTTGCTGGAGAACCAATTGAGGGTAAGGTCTCGTACGACCTAACTCCTATGGCGTCTGCCTAGGCGTCATCTCCGGTCAAGCTAAAGACCTAAAATAAGCGCTTCTTGGGAGGCAACCCAAGCTTTACTGCTTTTGAAAAGGAACCAAAAAAAAAAAAAGGGGGGGGGGGGAACCTTGCCCTATCTATTTAAGTTCATTGCTTACATCCAAGGAAGAAAATGAGTACTTCAATCTCCTCTCATAATATAAGGACGTGTTTGCATTGAGGTAAAAGAAAATGCCAGGGCTCAATCCCAAAGTCGCAGTCTATCACTTATCTCTCAAGAGGGTTATTTCACCTAAAAAATAGCCTCAACGACCTTTTTGCCTATAATTAGTACCTGAAATTGAAAAAGAGATCAACAAACTCATAGAGGCAGGATTCATTTATGAGGTAAAATACTCAACTTAGATTGCAAACATCGTCCCTGTAAGAAAGAAGAATGGGCAGCTTTGTATCTATGTAGACTTATGGGATCTCAATAACATTTACCCAAAAGATGACTTCCCATTACCCGTCACTGAGTTTATGATTGATTTAGCAATGGGACACAAAGTCTTGTTCTTTATGGATTGTACTAAACAGTGCAATCAAATCGAAATGGTGACAGAAGACCAGGAAGCCACAGCTTTTCACACACTCAAAGGTATCTTTTGCTATAAGGTAATGTCCTTTGATTTGAAGAATGTCAAAGCGACATACCAAAGAGCAATGCAAACTATCTTTGATGACATTTTGCATAAAGCAGTGGAGTGCTACATCGATGATCTTACAGTTAAGTCAAAAAGGACATTGGACCACCTACAAGAGCCTTCTTTAAATTTTTGACAGGCTAAGGAGATGTTAACTAAAGATGAATCCGCTTAAGTGTGCATTTCGTGTCACTTTAGGGAAGTTCCTAGGCTTTATAGTTCGATATAGAGGCATCAAGATTGACCACGCCAAAATTAAGGCAATTCAAGAGATGCCTATCCTAAGAAATCTTAAAGAGTTGGGGGGATCTTCAAGGTTGGTTGGCTTACATTAGAAGGTTCATATCTAACCTTGCCACCCATTCTAACACCTCATGAAGAAGGGCGCACAATTCGAATGGGACCAGTCATGCAACAAGGCCTTCAATGGTATCAAGAAATAGTGTTAAATCCACCAGTTCTAGGGGTGCCAATCCTAAGAAAGTCTCTTGTACTCTACTATGCAACTCAAGAAAGGTCCTTGGGGGCATTACGCACCTAAGAAATTGAGGAAGGTAAAGAGAAGGCTCTATATTACTTAAGTCTCACTTTGCTTGGAATTGGACTGAAGTACTCCCTGATTGAAAAGATGTATTTGGCTTTCTTGTTTGCCATTCAAAAATTAAGACATTACATGTAGGCTAATATAATGTGGGTGATTTTTAAAGGTAACCTCATTAAATATATCTTGTCAAGGCCAATTTTACGCAAGCAACTTGCAAAGTGGGTTGTAATATTGAAGCAGTATGACTTTATTTACTTGCCATAAAAAGCCATTAAAGGGCAAGTATTGGCATATTTCTTGGCAGATCACCCAATCCCCAATACTTCAGAGCTAAATCATGACTTCCTTGGTGAAGATGTGTTCTTTAGTAAAATCCTCCCACCTTGGGAAATGTACTTCGAACGAACCTGTAAGACACGATGGTGCTGGTGCAAGATTAGTTTTTGTCTCCCCTGACAAACCTGTCCTCACTTATTCATTCATGCTAGTTAATTGTGTTCTAATAATATGGCAAATATCAAGCATTAATCTTAGGCCTGCAAATGACCATTAAAATGGGAATTAAAGACCTTGACATCTATGGTGATTCGCAATTGGTTATCAAGTAGCATCTCGAGGAATATGAAATCAAAAAGGATGATCTTGTGTCATACCATAAATATGCCCTATAATTGCTTAATAAACTTGGTCATGTTACAACATGTTCCTAAGGGTGCCAACAAGATGGCTGATGCACTTGCAAATCTTGCAGCCATTTTTGCACTGGGGGCAAAAGAAAACATGAATGTTCTTGTTTGCAACCAGTGATTTGTTGTGCTCCCTAATGAGGAGCTTAAGGAAGTGTCAACACGGTTAGTGCTTAAGAAGTGGAGGAAGAATATTGGCACCAACCACTCGTTGACTATTTGCAACATTGGAAGCTCCCTAATGATATGAGGCATAAGATAGAAATTTAGCGAAGAGCTCCCCGCTTCTTTATTTCAATGGGGCGCTTTATTGATGCTCCTTCCTTGGCCTTTGGTTGTGATGTTTAGATATGAAGAGGCTATACAAATATAAAGCAAGGCCAAAATTGTATGATCGGATCAAAAGAATGGGTTACCATTGGCTTACTATGGTGCAAGACTACATCGATTATGCAAAAAAGTGTAAGGCTTGCCAGTTTCATGCTAATTTTATTCATCAACCTCTAAAAATAATACCTCCGATAATTGCAACCTGGCCATTTGAAGCTTGGAGGCTTAATATTGTGTGTCCCATCCCTCCAAAGTCTTCTGCTGGCCACTCGTACATCTTGGCGGCAACTGACTACTTGTCGAAATGGGCAAAAGTAATTCCCCTAAGAGAAGTTCAAAAAGAAAATATCATTGATATTATTCAGACTCACATCATTTTTCACTATGGCATACCTCGATACATTATTACCGATAATGTCAAACCATTTGTCAATAAGCTAGTCACCAGCCTATGTGAAAAGTCCAAATTCGTTCAACACAAGTAGAATAATTTGCTTTTTGGTACACTGAGGTTTGATATAATGATTTTCAAAATCCACTTTTTTACATAAATATTTCCAGGACTATGCAAGTTTGGGTCATTGTTTTTTGGGGGACAAATATTTCTATTTCTAACCCTCAACTTTCTAAAATTGTAAATTGGCCCCTAATATCCAAATATGATTATCTTTAGTGTTTTTTCTTCTTATACTGACTTTATTGGTACTAGTTATCATAATCTACTACTTATATCTTAAATATTATATTTTCTGTGATTAACAGCGCACCATACTTAGCAAAATAATTAAAACTTAATTAGAGAATTTTGACCATTACCTGAACTTAGTCGGCGTTGGACTCCATCATTCCTCTAACTTTCAGTTTATAGAGATAAGGTTCAATTGAATAACGCTCTCTACTGGGAAACTTCTTTTATTGAAAGTTTAAAGGTGAAAATATTACAATGGAAAGCTTTGAAGAGGGACTTAAGCTAAGATCATTAGAGATACTTGCTCATAGAGAAATGGAGAATCACAACTTCTCTTTTACTCAAGAATACTCAAATGACTGTGTCCTTTATCAGCTCTCGACCTCTCCTTTTATGGAGGGATGGGGGTTACATAGGATGCACTATTGGCTACAGTACACACTGATTTTTCATATGACTACAGTACATACTGACTCTTCACATGGCTACAGTACATACTTTATTTTACAGACCTAACACGTATCAAAATAGTACTAATAATGGGGTAACCACTTTTTAGAGCTTTTAATGATGATAAGACTAGTCATCATTGTTGAGATTTTGCATGCCTTTATCTCCAATTATATCTTCCAGACTATCATTATCTGGATAATCATCAAAACCTTTATCTAATTGAAGATGCTCTGGATCCTATTTCTTAAATAATTCCAGAAGATATTTCTTTCCTTTTTCTGATAAGAATTTTCCAGCTCCAACATCAAAGAGATAATCAAAGATATCTTCTAAGACTGCTCCTTCCACCCTCATATGTTCTTTAAACTCATTGTCATATACGAAAGTAGTATTTCCATAATGCATTATCGTTTTTTCTTGTTCAACTAATGCCCAAGTTTGATGATAAATATTGTAAAAACCGATGGCTCTTGCTAAAGTGGGATCAGTAACAAATCCTCCTCGTTTAAAAACCAGTCCTGTCGTTGATTATAGGGATCATCGCAATCAATGATCTGAACAAGATACTAGGCTGGTTTGGCTCTTCCATTTTCATATTCGATTAGTGCATAATGTACCTCCAAATGTAGGGGTCTGGTATATAAAATTGTTTTTGGACCATCAGGAGATGTACGAATCCAATGGATCGTCTTAAACATGCATTCTTGGAACTTGGTTAATGTTGAGAAAAAATGGGAACTTTAGATTTGAGATTTCCATAAAGTAAACTATCATCCCGTATTCCCAGGCTTTAGTGAGAGGGTCATTTGTAGAGATTGAGTTGGCTGAGAAACTAACACCAGCAACTCCACACTTATTAGGAAAATAGATTATTGTACTCCAAGACTCCCAAATATCATAAGAATAGTTATGGTAATAGTCGATGCCGGTTGCATACTACTCATTGAACTATTTTTCTTGAACATGAGAACTTATTTTTTCTTGGATATCATAAGAACATCTAAGGTAATTAACTTGTAACTCTATAAGGAAAAATCTTTGGGCTATTAGATAGGCTGAAGATAGTAGACCGAAATGTGATCTACTTTTTATATGGAGTTTCAAATTATCAATAAGGACTTTACTAAAAGGCGAAACCCATTCTAGTATTTGTGGCATTTTGCTATGGATTTCCTCCTTTTCTGGAAGGAGGTCGGCTTTGATGATCACCATTGGCGAGTTCTCAAGTTAAACTGTCTGCCTGAGAGTTTTTTGATCCCTGTATATGTTCAATAGAGAAAGAAAAACCGGTTAACCCATAATTGCCAACACATGAGTTGCCCTTACGCTTACATATTTGATAAATTCTTTTTCATAAAACCAAATACTTCTTTGCAATCAATTCGAATAAGAGAAGATTTTGGGGCTAAAAAGATTAAGAACTTCTCAATTCCCCTTATAACTGTAAGGATTTCTTTTTCCATCGTGGGATAGTTGCATTCAGCTCTATTAAAACTTTCACTGTAGTATTTGCAAAGTTTTTCTCTTTTGGTTTTGAGTACTACGTTCCAGTGCTCGTTGCTGGCATCTATCTCAAGAACTAAGTCATCTCCTTCATTAGGCAAATTAAAAACAGAAAGATTTTTACACATCTTTTTGAAATTCTGAACAATCTTTGTTTCATTAGTGGTTCATGTCCAACTTACTTCTTTCTTGAGTTTTTGTTGCAATGACTTTCTTAGTTTAGCTAAATCTTTAATGAAATCTGAAGCATAGGTAAGACATCTAAGAAACCTTTCTAGCTGCTTCCTATCTTCAATTTTTTCATGAAAATTTTCTATTTTTTTTGGAATGTGTTTTTATAGAATGATTTGTCTAACTTTTATCTCTAGACCTAAGAACTCAATTTCCTATTCAGCATAAATGCACTTGCTTTTTCCAAGTATGACACCATGATCAATGCATCTTTGGGTGACGGCTAAGACATCATCTTTGTGTTGTTCTATGGTTTTGGAAAAGATAAGGATATCATCGATGTAAACTAAACAACAATGATTAAGGCCTTTAAAGATATTATTCATTCTTCTTTGAAATATTTCAGGTGCATTTTTAAGACCAAATGGCATTACCATCCATTCATAATGTCCTTGTGGGGTACTAAATGCAGTTAAAGGAATGCTTTCCTCATCTATCTTTATCTGTCAATATTCACTTTTGCAATCATTTTCAAGAACCAAGAGGCTCCTTGAATTCTGTGAAAAAGGATTATTTTGTTAGGAATATAATATCCATCAAAGACAGTGTTATCATTAAACTTTTTATAATTGATCACCATCCTTGCTTGTCCTCTTTTTTCTTTTGCATGATTTCTTACCATGAAAGCGGCACTGGTGTGAGGACTCTTGCTATTCCTAATTAATCCTTTATCCACGAGTTCTTTGATTTGTTTATCAAATTCTTGGATATCCTGGTGTACGTACACCATTTGTTTGACTCAGATAATAGTGTTGGGGTTTAATAGAGTGATTTTAGCAAATGTTTTATCTTTATCCTAAAACTTTAGTGGATTATCAGAGTAGAGTTCTTTGCATAATTTTTCTTGTTGTTCGACAATATGCTCTTTAGTAGATAACTCGAGTAACGAAATTGTTAATGCTACCTCTCGTTGTGCTGGCATTACCTTTTCACCATGCTGGCTGCGTGTAAATTCAATTTTCTGAAGAGTGTAAGCCTTACTTAATTTTTCAATAGGAACTGAGTGACCATTAATTGTGAATATTATCTGGTTTATGGTCTGTGTGCACGAAGAATGTAATCTCTGAAAATTATTTTCAATAATCATATCATGAAAGGGTTGGTCAGTTGCCCATACAACTAGTATAATGCATTGAACTCCTCCTAATTCTATGGATAACACCGTTCTATTGCTTAGTTGTGACTCATGATGCTATTATCTGCTATCCTTACTTGTAAAGGATTTTTAGCTCTTTTCCACATAAAGTCTGAAAATAATGATCTTTTTCCAAAGCATACAGAACAACCACTATCTATGTAGGCACGCAACTCATATTTATTGTATCCCTCTAAGCATACGTTTATTGGGATATAAATACTATTAGGATTTGTGTTCGTGATTTCATAGCATATCTCCATCGTCATATTTTTGACTAATTCAGCCTTATAAATTGGCTCACTAATAATTCTTGTTTTGTACCCAATGACTTTTCTTTCTAAACTCATACTTTGGTCTAAATTGTGTCTTGCGGGTTCAAAACTCATTTTACTTATTTTACTGGTCAGACTCATTGTATCATCTTCTTTAAGCTCTTTTTTAGCTAATAAAGATCCTTCTCCCCAATCTGATCTAGCACTTATGCTTCTTAATAATTGGGGTTTAATGGTAATTTTTTCATTGTCATCAATTTTTATCACATTTTTCTTATTGATTTTTGTAGGGTTGGTAAAGTTAGATATCCATGAACGATCAATCTTTATCTCTTGTCGATTGGATTGAATCCTCTGGATTTTTTACATAGGGGTATGGCTTTCAAATTTTTCTTTCTCTATCATGGTGACTTTAGTCTTTGGATTTATAGTATTATCTAATTTGTATATAATTTTTCAGAATATCCTTAATGGATATTCTTCTCTTTTCATGTCTATTCCAACTGTTTTTATCTTAAGGGATAGGAAGTTTTTAACAAACTCATCATTTAGACTCACATAATATCTAGGTCTTCAATTGAACCCTACCGATCCATTACATAAGTTAGTCTTTATCCCTGTGATAATTTGATTATTGAACTTGATATGCCTAATATCACAGAGTGGAGCACACAAATCAATATCTTTACCATAATATTGTAATGGAATGATTTGAACTTGGACACCTCCAACATGGATATATCTATACTTTCTATCTTTGTTATGTTTAAGGATGTGTTTCCAATTAATGAGACTAACTTATCCCACATCATACTCATAATGTTTGATATCCATATCTCCTTCCATCATCTCACATACCTATTTACTTTTTAATTGAAAGATGGACTTTTTATAGATCATATTTTTTTGCATTATGGAAAGAACCCAATCTCCTTTGACTTCTTCATTATCATTGTCTACAATGAACTCTTCTTCTTGAAGATCACCAAGACTAATTGAGCCACTTTCCATCATATGACTTGTTTTTTCATAATCACTTTCTTCATATTCATTGTCCATTATAATTTAAACAATCCCTTTGTTGTTACTTAGGGCCAAGTCTAATGCCTCATCTTCACTAAACTCAATATAATCTAGGCTACCCAAGGTTTCAGTAAGCTTGTTATTCTTCCTATTTTTGCATTCATTAGTATAACGTCCTCCTTTTCTGCATGCCCAGCATTTGCAGATATTTTTCCTTGCAGCACAATAAGCTTCTTTCCTAAAAAATCTTTATTTTTTAGGACTTGGTTTATTATAATATTTACTTGTATATTTCTCACATCTTTGCTTGTTAAAGCTCTTTTTCTTATAGAATTTTCTTTTTCTTCTTTTTTTAGGTTCTTTCCCCCATTGCTGAGGTGAATCCTAGTAAGTTAGAAATTGCTTCTTAATTTTTTTCTACCTTTGGAGATCAAGATATTGATCATTGACCCATTTTCTTAAATAAGAGATCCTCGAACTAAGGGTATCAATGGCATCTGCACATTCAAGTCATGCGATGTACTTTTCATTAATTATGGAATTTATCGGATATGGCAATTTGTCATAGAACATACCAAGATTAGTCTCATTATGCCCAATTTTGTAATAATATTGACTAAATTTAGCAATATAATTTTCAGATATCTCATATTCCATAGTTCTATATTATTAATCTTTCTCTATCATTCTCTTGCCTTTTCTTTAGAATCAAGTTTTGCACCGATAAATTCAATTTTCATTTCTTTGCATAGATTTTTAAACATAGTAGCTGGTATGTTCATCATTTTTAATGTATTTTTACCTTCTTCAGTTAATGAATCATACCAGTCAGCTATAGTACCAGAAAAACTATGTTCGATGTAATTTAGAAAATTTATAACAGTCCAGGTAGTATTGAGGTTTAGGACACTATTCATTTCTCTTTTTCAATGTTCAAATATTTCTTCTCTATTACGAGCTCCATCTATATTTAAGATATATCTCGTTTGACTAATTAGGATAAGACCAACTTCTTCAAAAGTTGTAGTTTTTCTTGTGAAGAACTCGAAGGAAAAATTGGTTATTCTTCCTGCTGGAACGTACCTAGGTCTTAGGAAATGAGTATTTCTCTTAGAAGGCTCACCGAATTCCTCCGGCTTAGGAACAACATTGTTAACCAGATTATTATCTATTTCTCCTAAGCCGATTTCTTCTTCAATTTCATTAATCTCATCATCAACAGCCATTTTATCATATTTTTTTATCTTAGTTTCTTTTAATTTCTTCTAAAGGTAACACATTAAGATCTTCTAGTTTAATAAGGTTCATCTGTTGATATATTTTTTTTTCTAATAAGATATTATTAGTCACTTCATTATCATCAGATAAAACGTCATATTTATCACTATTTGCACCCATGATCTTATTTAACTCTTCTGGATTTTGTTCTTTTTTGAACATATTCTGTAGTTGCTCGAGGATATACTGCTTATACTCCTTCTTCTTCTTCTTTTTCTGTTTTTTCAACTGATTTTTCACCTGATTTTTCTCCAACTTCTTTTTGAATTTTTATATCGTGCAAATGAAACAAAATCTTATTTTTTGGGTTTTGGAAAGGATATTTATGCTGAAATGGAGTACTAATACTAGAAGTAGCCTTTCCATTATGTCTTACTTCGTTAACTAGAGAAAGGTGAATTACCGATATTTACTTCTTAAGCTCCTTCACTTCGCTCTTAATTTTAGCTAATTTTTCTTTTAATTCTAAAACTATATCAGTGATATAGTTTAATTGATGTGCTAAAGGAGAAAGGCCTTCCAGTGAGTGAACAATATGTGAATAATTTGGTCCAGGGCAAGCAGATGATGATTCGAGTATTAATCACAATTAATCACAGTTAATTAGCTTAATTAATCATTAATTAGTCTAATTATCTTAATTATTTTTGGTAACGTGGCTCTGATACTGATTGATAGAGGGCGTTGAGTAGTCCTTATGAGTAAAAAACCACATGCACAATTTTTTATTATTCGAAAGTAAGTTTTTCAGGATTTAGGTTAGAAGTACAAATATAAGAAACTTAGGGTCCTTGGTTCAATTTTAAAAAAGATAAGTTTAGTCAACTTTGGTCCCAAAAATATTTACGCAAAATTGGAGGGAGTAGTAAATATTTATCAGAAAACGTGGGTCTGAAAAATTATTTGTCCTAACCTCGATGGTCCAAAAGATAATTTTTTTCTCACAAATATTCAATTTATAGTGCACTTACAAATGGATTAGCAAAGGCTTTCAACAAGACTCTTCGCAATCCATTAAGCAAAGTGGTGGCAAGGTCCAAGCGGGATTGGCACGAAGCCGTACTGCCTTTGGAACTTCAAACTCGATCACTTCACATAGCCATTCAAGAGGATGTGACTAACAATGAAAATCATAAGCTTTAGCTTACAGAATTGGAGGCCATTAATGAAAAAAAACTTCAAGTACAACAAAAGTTAGAATGCTACCAAATTCGCTTATCACGAGCATTGAACTAAAAGGTCCGACCATGTTCATTTCAAGTTAGAGATCAAGTTCTCGTAGTACGAAGGCTAATCATGATGCCTCGTAAAAGTGGAGCAAGTCCACTTCCAAGTCGACACTAAAAGAGTGCGAGTAGGACCCATAAATATCAAATTCTTAAGTAGTATTATTTTTGACGTATTGGTACCTATAAAGCTCATAAACATGAGCCTAAGCTGTTCATTCTTTCAAGTCAAATTCTACTGTACTACTTCTGGCCTGCAAGAGTATAAACTATGCACGACTTAAAAAATAATGAAATAATAATAAAGAAGAACCTCTTATTGTTTGAATTATGTGTGGCTTGATCCTTTAAAGCATTTTACTCCCTTCAGGTCTGCAGGAAACTTGGGTAGGCACTCAAGGACAGCCGCTTAAAAAAATAATAATAAAGTTTGTTCATGCAAAATGAAGAAGGTTGTTTAATCTAGTTATGGGTTCACTGATTGCGAGTTGTGGACAACTTATGAGCTTGAAGGAGAATCAAAGAGACGTAGCTCGATATAAATTCATCTGTTGCCATAAAGTCAATAACGGTGGAATCCAATCACAAGAAAAATGAACCAAGACACATGCACAACGATAAATAAGTGAAAATTCTCATCTAAACTTTACTCAATAGATATCAAGCTTACATCGCAAAAGTGCAAAGTACATCATAAATCCATCTTCTGCTAACAATAGTCCAAGTAGGATTGTCTATCAAGCTTACATCACGAAAGTGCAAAGTACTTAACATGTGCCTCTCCAAAAAATGAAGGAGCTAGTTATAGATTCCATTGAAAATTCTTTAAATCTTCAAAAGACTACTTTATGCAGGCACCCTTTTTTAGGTTAGTTTGTATGACAGGATCTACCACTTCGATGACATTAATCATGTCAATCTGACCCTACAAGTCAATAACTTCGATGGCATTAATCATGTCAATCTGACCCTACAAGTCAATAACTTCATGCTCAACCTGTTCAAGTAATTGCCACTAGCAGCCTCTTGAGAACTAAGATCGTTCTTTTGATCCTCCAAAAGTTGAAACTCTTTTAATAGCTCTGCGTGTCTAGATTCCACTTACTTCAGCCTAACTTCTATGGCTTCATAATGCGCACCTTCCCGTTCTAACACTAAGATGCCTCATCAAGTTTACTTTGGACCTCTATACAATGGCTACCTTGCTCCTCGACTGGAGTAGCTCTCTTGTAGATCCTTGAAGTCACATGCCTACTTGATCAACCCTTTCACCTTACTCTCTAAAGGAGTAACATCAATATCTCTTTGAAGAATGATGGTATAAAGGCTGTTGAAATCTCTTTTAGGAGAAGCACGTACATCAAAGGGGTGTGAGTCACCTTGTCTAGAATGGCGTAACCAAACACCCAAGCAGCATTCTTATCTACCTCTTTTATGAAAGCATCAGCATTAAATATGGAAACATCTCCTGGCGAAGCTCTCAAAAGATATAATAGATGAGGCACCAAGGGAGAATTGGCTCTAGGAGCTAACTCAGCTTCGTCATTGTTTGCATGGCAAACACTTTTTGAACCATCAAGTCTTGATACACTGTCAAAGAGGTCCTTTCCAAAGGAAGATATTCGCTCAATTGATGGAAAGCATTAACTTCCCAATGGAAGAGGAACAAGAGCCAAATTCTCCTTGAAGTTCACATCATCGCTTTCTCCCTGATGATATAACAAAAAATGTCAGGAAGGTAAAAGTAGGATAACTATTCAGAGAAAAAGGATGTCTGAGATTTTTTAATTAAAAAAAAAGGAAGAGTTATGATGGACTCAGTAGGGCTAGGATCAGCATCCTATATGTCTGTGATGTTCTCATCACCTTTAGGAGGTAGCACAATTAGCCCTTTGGAGCTTGGCTCACAAGATTCATTAGTCAGTTTGTCTTGTTCATCAACAATATGATCAATCATAGACTTCAACTTTAGTCCATAAATCTCAACAAGTGAAGATTCGAAATGTGTTTGTTACTCTTTTGTTACCTTTGTTGATGGAACAATGCTTTGAATAGGAACTTCAAGAATTGGTGTAGCTGGGTTGGCCGCATCTATTCCCGGAATTTGAACCATAAGAGAACTGCCTTTTATTAATGTAGTAGGAGATCCTAAAGGCTTCCCAGAGCGAAAAATTTCAGTTTAGACTTCAAACCATGTGGGCCTTCATCCCTTCGAGATGAATTGTGTTTCTTTCTCTTGAGTCCCCTCTAGAATGGGTATATAATGGAGCAATGAACACCTTGGATTGCCACTCTTGAAAGCACTAAGTGAACTGTCTTTATAAAGAAGTACAACGGATAGAAAACGTTGCATGAGAATTTGTTTCGTATTGTATGCATGGTTGATGAAGCCAAAGCATAATCTTTGAGCCTGGAGGGTGGAGAAGTCTATGTTTGCTGGTATTTCTTGGTGAAAGCTGAATTTCTATTGAGCTAGTAGGGGCAATAATGTTCTATAACAACATTATTCTCGCTACGGCAACAAACATAAATCAAACAAATGCTCGCAAAATTAGCAAAGTTAGCTCGTGATAGTTTGCCATTATTAGCGAGGGTCTCTTTCATTCTGTGGTTGATAACAGAATTCTAGTAGAAACCCCCACCAGAACTTGTGAGATTACGCGCTTCATCGAGATCAAACGATTTAACGCAACCAAGGCAACTAAATTTCACCATTCTTTGTTTGGATAAAACTTTATCACCAAGATCATATGTCCTAAAATATTCAGCTATCCAAGCATAAAGAAAATGCCACAGTATATGACCTCATTTTCTTCTCGGATGAGCACAACGAGAAATTTCACCTAAACTTTTATAAATGCTTATGAGGATAGTAGAAGAAAGACAATATTCTTGGCCTCTTTTTATATTCGAAGCCACAAAAAAACTACCAGGCCGAATGTAGCTAGCATCTCTAACTGAAAGTATAAACAAGCACAACCAATACGAAAGAAAGACTGCAAGAAAAGTCTCTGTATGCTCATCTTTGGGCACCCTAACTCATCAAAGAAAACAAGAGACTCATTCCATCCACGGGCCTCTGTAGTCAGCGATATATTTCTTGGAAGAGGGACTGGATTTTTTTCGTTGAATTTCATTAGAGCTCGATACCTGTTAGGTTTGGGGAATCAAAATGCGATCCATTCCTCTAGGTTGGTTTGTGTTCAAAGCGTCGTCGCTGAGTATGATAGGCTATAAACAGATGTGTGCAGCTACGTCTAACGCTAGTCTTTTGGATGGGGGAGCAATTTCGTCATAAAGAAAACCCAAAAATGAAAGCCTCGAGAAGCTATGGATGTCCAAGAGAGAAATAGATACTTCGCCGTTAGAGGTGTGCAAAGAGTTTGTCTCTGGGCAACAATACTCACATATTGCTCGGATAATGTTTGGACACTTGTCATAAACAAAGAACAAAGCATAGAGAACATCGAATAAATGGTTAGTAACTAGTAAGTCTATGCAGTGGGTAAGAACATCCTCCAACCATTACCAATAGAGAGAAGTATAAGAGAACTCTCTCTGTAATGAAAGCTTGTCCCATGATTTTTGCTTGGCGTCTATCTCATGATGTAATAGCTCATACAATGAGACACTCTCCCTGGCTTCAGGGAGACTTGATAATAAAAATATTTCACCTGTCTTCAAATTTTCTTACGACCAGAAAGGCGTGGTGGACTTTTAAGATGAGTTGATTTCTCAAAGCAAGCTAGGGGCTTATGAATCTGTACTCTTGTCTCCTTCACTTTTTTTGTGTCTAATTGAATGCACAAATACTTTCGATTGTTAGAAGGTTTATCCGAAAAGATAACAATAAAAAAAAACTGAAAAAAAAATAATATAAGGTCATGATGACAATTGTTGTATGTGACAAATTGAGGGAATGGACAAATCAAGCAAGAAGGTATAAACTTGTTCAAACATATTAATCCGCTTTCCAATAATAAATGGGACCTATGGTGGACCCCTGCGGGTGAGTCATCTAAAGGTCGAAAAATAATAATAATGACAAATGCGGCTTATGGTAGGTCCTTGCTGGCGAGCCATCCAAAGGTCGGAAATTAATAAGGACAACTTATGATAGATCCTCAGGGGCGAGTCATCCAAAAGTTGAAAGATCAATAAAAGCGACATCTAGTGGACCCTTGCGAGTGAGTCATCCAAATGTCAAAAATAAATAAATGCAATCCTTGGTGAACCCTTATGGGCGAGCTGTCCTAAGATTGAAAAGTTTCGTATTCCTTGTCCCAAATTATATTAGAAATTTTAGTTTACTGCTCAAAGTATTCAACAAGTTGGATGATAGATATGTAGTTCAAGCCCCCCCCCCCAAAAAAAAAGTGGTGGTCGAGCATGGTTGAAGATTGAATAAGAAAAAGGAGTCAAAATCATGAGTATTATGGCATGCAAATAATTGTCGACATATTTCAACAATTCGATTCAATGATTGAATTAAATCCCATAGAATTGATAGGGGCAAGTATTTTGAAGACAAAGACCAAAAGATATTGCTAATAATTCCATTATTAGGTATATGCAATAAAAGAAAAGAACAAAATAGTTGTCTTCGAACTATAAGAATACGTAATGCAAGAAGCAAATTCCTTGGTACAGTTATATGTTGTGAG
This sequence comes from Carnegiea gigantea, assembly GCA_029747015.1. Taxonomy (NCBI): domain Eukaryota; kingdom Viridiplantae; phylum Streptophyta; class Magnoliopsida; order Caryophyllales; family Cactaceae; genus Carnegiea; species Carnegiea gigantea. The sequence continues at coordinate 529,373 of JAKOGI010000311.1, forward strand.
CATAGTCAATATTATAGCAAAAAGAAAAAAACAAAGGAACCACATTTGAAGTTCTTCGCTGCACTACTATTCCAGAAAATTTCTAAGTCATACTTAATAAGCAGTGCATTGTGTATAGTAACATGTGTTTCTTTTTGGCCCGCAAAACAAAGACAATTCTAGAAAAATGGTAAAAAGGAACACCATTGCATAAGTGCGAGTATCACCTTAGAGAAATTTGCATTTCCACTACATCCTCACACCCAGCATGAAATCAAAGAAAAAGAAGAAGCACACAATTTGAATAAGAAGCACGTATTTTGAAGTAGCACATGTTTCTCTTAAAGTAAGACAAATTGATATTTAAAAAAAAGAGAGACATCACATCAAATTGCTACATCAAAACATTGAAAAGTCAACATCTCTATCTACTTTGTTTGCAAGCATTAGAGTAATAAATATGAAAATTTTAACTGTTTATTCGTGATAGTATAGTAAGAACATGGTGAATAGCATTGCCTAGTATTATAACCTAAAACTCAAGAGATTGATGCCCTGTTCTTCTTGTTGGGAAATTACAGGTGCGGAATGAATGGGAGTGGGAAATGGGGGGAGGAAGTGGGTAGGAGTGAGTAGGAGTGGTTTGTTATATGTAGGAGTGGGAAGGAGTGGGAAGGAGTGGGAAAGAGTGAAAAGGAGTTGAATGAAGAATGAGAGTTGATGTAAGTTACGTATCTTGTTTTTTAAATATAGTCTTTTATTTGTGACAATAATTACCGATGATAAAATTTTTTTAAACTAAAAAAATATTTTTCTATGTTGACTTAGGTACGAAATATTGCTTTGTGGCCGTTGTTAGCCCCTAAAAAAATTGTAATTTTCGTTATTTGTAAACAAATTGCGAATGTATTTTTTTTTCATATATTAACCAAATACGAATAATGAAAAAATACATATATGTTCAAGTCCTGTTCTTTTCATTCGTAAATCCAAGTTTATCAATCTCAACCAACCTCAACCTGCATCAACCCACATCAATCCACTTCACGAACTTCAATAAAAAAAAATCAATTTCAATCCACTTCAACCAACTTCAACCTATTTCCCACTATTTTAACCAACTTGTATCCATCATACCAAAAAAAAATTCAACTCACTTCAACCAACTTCAACCTGCTTCAACCAACTTCAACCTCACTTCATGAACTTCAATTAAAAAAATATACCAACTTCAACCAATTTCAACCCATTTCATGAGATTCAATTAAAAAAAATACCAACTTCAACGCACTTCAACTAACTTTAATCCACTTCAAGCAATTTCAATCAACTTTTCACCATTTTAACCAACTTCTACCGATCATATAAAAAAGAAAAATTCAACCCACTTCAACATAGTTTAACTAACTTCAACTCACTTCACAAACTTCAATAAAAAAATACCAACTTTAACCAACTTCAATCCACTTTCTACTATTTTAACCAACTTCTCCCCATCATACAAAAAAAATTCAATCCATTTTAAGTAATTTCAACCTATTTCAACCCACTTTTCACTATTTTTTCAATATATATAACAAAAATTACGTCATTTATAATTTCTGGCACAATTAACAAATATTTTCATGACATCCGAAAAATAGATAAAACTTTTCATAATTGTCATCAGACTTTTCGTACACATAATTGCATAAATTATAAAAGTTTTCAAAATATAGAAAATAGTAGTTATACGTAGAAGTGAAAAGAAGTGGGTGAGAATGAGTGTGAACGGGAAGGAGTGGTATTTTTTTTAAAGTGTGAGAAAGTTTGGAAAGAGGGGGAAAGAAGTGGGTGAGAGTGGGGAAAAGTGTGACGGGTTCATTAAACCATAAAAAGAACAAGACCTGAGTTACAACAATCCTTGGAAATCTCAAATCACGAAAGCTTATTGGCAAAATATTATTTTTCCCTGTCCAAAGTTGTCATGAAAAAAAAGGAAGGGCCTACCAAAATTATATTGGGATTTTACTCAATGTTTGATAGGATCTCACATCCTAAACTATGAACATTCCTTTTTTATTGAGCCTATCAAATTTTGCAAGTCTCAAATGAATTATTCGATAAAATTTTAAAGTCACTTTATCAAGTAATGCTTGACTTGATTACTTAATAAGTTGAAGTACAAAGAAGGGAAAAAAAAATCTTGTTGAAAATTCTACCAAGTCAAGAACTTCAACCTAGGTACTACAACAGCTTTAGCCTCCTGAATGATCATTTTTCACATTCAAATTTTAAGGCCCGACCGCACCAAATACTCCTAAGTCACGGACGTGGCCAACTCTCGAGGGGCATTTGTAGAATGCAAATTTTTTGTTAACCAATCAGGACTTGCCACATGGGAAAACTAATTACCTTTACTTCGGCTTTTACTAACCTATCATGTGTCAAATTAGTTATGACGGCCTACTAAATTAAATATTTAGTAGAAAAATATTGTGGCCAATTAAAAAATACTAAGTGTCACAAATATTGCATAAAATGAATTATTACTCCTTTTTTTTTTAGATAGAGCTAATTAAACGGAAAATCCTAGCCTCATCTTCTCTATAAAAAGAGAGTTACTCTCCTCATTTAAGGTATGCATTCAGAAAAACTCACATGAGTTCAGGAATTCTCATAAGAGCTCAGGAATTCTCCCTGCAAGAAGGCAACAGGCACTATAAACGTGTGTCATCTACGCTCGGAGGTCATACTTATATTTTGAGTAATACTAAGCCTCTTAGTTTATCTCTCAAGATCAAATCTGTTGAAGACTACTCAAGTAGATTGAATCAGAGAATTCATTACACTTGTTCTTGTAACAAGTACATAGAGATTGTACCCATTCTTTGATATAAATACAAAATATTGAATTTATTTCTCAATTTCTTACCTAATTTATTTTAGGCTCAAAATTTGCACATAAACGGCACACATCCGTCATTTAGGGCCTGTTCTTTTCGTGGGTAAATAGGGTGGGTAAAAGAGTGAAGTAGGTTGAAGTAGGTTGAGGTGGGTTGAGGTGGGTTGAAGCTGGTGTTTTTTTTTGAGGTGGGTTGAAATAGGTTGAAGTAAGTTGAAGTGGGTTGATATTGGTTGAAGTGGGTTGAAGTTGGTATATTTTTTATGTGGTGCGTTGAAGTGGGTTAAAATAATAAGAATGTAACTAATGTGTGATAATTTATGAAGTTATCGAAATTTTGTGAATTTTTTATTTATTCTTTTTTATTTTTTATTTTTTATTTTTTATTTTTTCATTTTTCATTTTTCATTTTTCATTTTTCATTTTTCTATTTTTTTATTTTTTTATTTTTTATTTTTCTATTTTTTTATTTTAATTTTTTATGTTTTATTTTTTTATTTTTTTATTTTTCATTTCTCATTTTTCATTTCTCATTTTTCATTTTTCATTTTTCATTTTTCATTTTTCATTTTTTTATTTTTTATTTTTTATTTTTATTTTTATTTTTATTTTTTATTTTTGTTTTTATTTTTTTACTTTTTATTTTTTATTTTTTATTTGTAGTTTTTATTTTTATTTTTTAATTTTTATTTCTTATTTTTTATTTCTTATTTCTTATTTTTTATTTCTTATTTTTTTAATTTCTTGGTTCTTATTTTTTATTTTTTTTATTTTTTATTTATTATTTTGTAATTTATTATTTTGTAATTTTTAATTTTTAATTTTAAATTTTTATTCAAAAAATAAAAATTAAAAGTAAAAAGTAAAAAGTAAAAAGTAAAAAATAAAACAAACAACGTAAAAAATACAAAATAATAAATAAAAAATAAACAAAAAATAATAAATAAAAAATAAAAAATAAAAATAAAAATAAAAATATAAAAAATAAAAAATAAAAAATAATGAACAAAAATTTCACAAAATTTCGATAACTTCATAAATTATCACACATTAGTTTCATTCTCATTATTTTAACCCACTTTAATCCACCACATACAAAATATACCAACTTCAATGCACTTCAACCTACATTAATCCACTTCAATTTAGTTCAATCTATTTCAACTCACCTCAAAAAAAAATACCAACTTCAGCCTACCTCAACCTACCTCAACCTACTTCAACCGACTTCACTCTTTTCCCCACCTAATGTACTCACGAAAACAACAGACCCTAAATCCCATATGATACTTTACAAATTATTAAATTATGAAGGGGGTGGGTTGAAGTTGGTTGAAGTAGGTTGAGGTAGGTTGAGGTAGGTTGAAGTAGGTTGAAGTTGGTATTTTTTTTTCAAGTAGGTTGAAATAGGTTGAAGTAGGTTGAAGTAGGTTGAAGTGGATTGAAGTTGATAAATGTGAATTGACCCGCGAAAAGAACAGACCCTTATTCAATTACATCCGCCATATGACACATAGTTAAACCTTTATTTGAAATCAACATTCCCGGAAATTAATTTCATATCTTTTATTTTTCTAATTATTGTTAACAGTGAATATAGAAGCGACATATCTATGTTTGAAATTATAACATGTATGATATAACAACTCCAATTACCACATTCTATAGTTGTTAATATAATGGTTTAATATGAACTATCTCATAAGATCATAAATAAATAGTAAAGATAGCACGCCAAACTATCTAACTTCAAAAGATACTTTAGGGTTAGTAGCTATATTTTAAAAGTATCTCGAGTTGAACACCCATTTAATTATTAATTATGCTATAACATTTATCTAAGAGTTCAACATTAGCCAATCCAGAATACTATTTAGCCCAAAATCTTTATTGGCTAAGATAATTTAGCTAGTTAACTAGAACCCAATTATATTTATTTCACCTTGACGTGATTGGTTTATATCTATGAGCTCCCATAATAATCTCCTCATTTTTCTCTTTAAAATTAGAACATGTTGGTGTTAGAAACGTAGTGGCCGCAAAAATTGAACAGATGACTCAAATAACTCAAAGTTTCAAACGTCACTCAAAAGGTAAACCAAAAAAAAAAAAGGAAAAGAAAAGAAAAGGGACCGGATCAACTACATTTACAAGCCTTTGAAAACAAAGTTGGCTGTGTGTGAAGATAGAAAGTAATGAGAGACTCAATTTTTTTTTATATTATCGTTTATTGGAAAGTCTGAGAAAGTAACGGAAACGTGGAATAAAATGATACAATTGATTCGTTTGTGGCAACGGGAGCATGTATCATCCTCCTATGAGTTAAAGAAGAAAATCCACCCAAGTTGTCTATAACAACGGTAGAGGCATCACTTATTGATTTTTTTAATTTTAGATTTTCCATTTCACTGAAACCGAGTTACTGTTAGCTCAATAGGAGTAGAGTTCTCCCATCACAGATTTTTTTCATTCACAAGACCCGAACCCGATACCATGCTTGAGGGAATAAATGCCAAATTACTTGAATCAACTTGTATTAATATCATTTATTGATTCATACACTCAATGAAAGCTTCCAAAACCTTCTCTCGAAAAAAAAAAAAAGAAAATCTACCCAGGTTCTATTATAAACTATCCTTCGAAAACACACAGGAAAATGGCACATTATTTCCACCTTTAAGTTAACAACCAACTTGGCAACAAAATTTTAAAACCATAGATAACACAACACCTAATTAAGCCACATACATCTACGCCTTTAAATTCCCATCCACGTCTGAAAAGGATCCAATAATTGCTTCAACATCTGCCTTAACAATTGCAGGACTCCGAACGTCCTATATGGCTTCATTTATTTAGTGTCAGTCAAACGTATCGGACATTGACCCTCTTGAATACTCTTTAGACACTCTCAAATATATGTTGAACATATAGATCACATAAACAATTTAGTTTGTCTTATTGATAGTTGAAGGTTTAGATCGCCCTAGAGGGGGTGAATAGGGTGATTGTAAAATTAAATTAAATGCACAAATTAAAACCAGAAATTTAAGAGCGACAATATACAACGATATTTTAATGATGTTCGGCCTCAATCAAGCTTAGATGCCTGCCTAGAGTTATCCAATGCTAGGACTCAACTCTCTACTTCTCTTATTAAAATGAACTCTCTAACAAGATCTTAAAGTTTCCCCACTCTCAAGATCCCAACTCTTAATTCAACCTCTTGATTTAAGTTTGGGGGAATTGACCTCACAACTCCTAAGTTCACTGCTTAATAAATAATACTTTCTCACAACTCAATCTTTAATCTCAAAAACATATTTTGGAACAATACCTTAGTGTATAAATTCATGCTTTTTCACTTGATTGAATACCGTTGTCGTGCTCTTGTGCCTTCTATTTATAGGTTAAGTGGTCGTGACCTCAAAAGAAGTTTCTGACCAAAATATTCTAAAGTCTCATTTCAAACCCTTGAAATCCTCTCTGCATCTGATTTGATTCTCAATGAAATTAGCCAAGCAAGTGATGACACATTGCTGCTGTGAATCTTTTTCCTACTCTTGCTTTTTAGATATTGTTTGCTGGCATTTCAAATTTATTAAATCAAATAAAATAATAAAGATTTGATTTGTAGGTAGAATGTCATCATCTTTTGAAATTTTTAATATTGCTTTGCATTATCATATCATATCAAGGATAGCTCAAGTAGGTTAAACCTTCAGCAAATGATTCCCACGTGATCTTATTTTTCTAGCAAAATCAATTCACATGATCTTATTTTTCCAGCAAAATCAAATCTCATATTTTAAGCATGACAAGCATGATATTGATAAAGAGGGCAAGCATGATTTATGTGAGCAAGATAGATATAAGATCATAGGGATACAATATGATGTTCAAGATAGAATCAAGCAATCTTTTATGATTCTTAAGGATTTGAAAATTTCGAATATAAGTTAAGAAACTATTTTATGAGAATAATTTCTTTAGATAACATTTTAAAATTACAATCAAATAAAATCCTTTAGTATTGAATAATATTTCGATTAATATTTCATTATCACATTGAACTCATATCAATATTATGTTAACATTTAAACATCATTACTTGGATTCATTAGGTTCATAAGTAATTCAATTCTTTTTGTCTCCAATCAAAATAACATCCAACTTATTCTAAGTCTAAGAATAACTTAACAATAGTGGTACCAAGCACAATTTATGAACAATTTGTTATTATCTCATCCAAACATGATCTCTCGATCCAAGGCTAAGCCATAAAACATGTTATCAACACAGAGGTTATAGAATAAATATTTTCTAACTACATGTCCACTATATGTACCTTATCCTATTTTTTGAAAAATCACGCATTTATTGTCGGTGCTGTGTTGTGTTCATGTCATATATGGACATCCATGCCATCACTCCATATTAGAGACTCAAATCATTTACTGGTGCATTATATTGGCGCAGACGTCAATCACCCACATGCTAAGAAATGAGACTTAAATCCCATATGCTAAAAAATAAGACTTAAATTACGCAAGCTTTGACCGCCTATATGGTAAAAAGCGATGAATAAAGACAAGGACGTAAAATACAGAAATGCCAATGAATTCGCTAACATTTCATCTTAGCAACACACAGAAAGATGGAGCAGCTGATGTGCTTCCAATCCTTCTAACTCTCAGTGCTTATTCCCTTGTTCCTTTTCTTATTCTTCCTCTACAAATGGTTTCATCCCAAATCTATTTGTAAGAAGATACTACTCCTTCCCTGCCAAGGCTGCTAATCTTAGGCAACTTGCATCAGTTTGGGCCCAGCGCTGATTGCTCTCTCTTATCGCTATCTGAGAAATATTGCGAGCTAATGTTTACTGACTCAGGCAACTTGCCAATCCTCATTGTCTCGTCTGCGAAGGTAGCTTGCGAGATCATGAAAACGTATTCTCAGATAGAGTATCAATAAGAACAGGCAATAAGCTTATATACAATGGCAAGTGTTGGTAGATTAAAGGACATACCTTTAGAGTGCGGAAGCGTAGAATCGCTAATTGGGAATTGCTCATGAATTGATACGAACGGTCAAGTAGTGTCTGCCATAGCCATCATTGAATTCACACCCCAAACCCAAACCTCGATTGATGGTGAGGCAGTCGTGAGAGGGAGGGAGAGACTGAAGTGTTTAGTCTAGGGTTAATATGACTCCTTGCTATTAATTCCTAAACCCCTCTTTATATAGATTCAGATTATATTAACCACTATCACTTAAATGACAACCATGGCCATCAAACCCTAGTCTTGCTAGGGTCTTTCAATAGCTCATACTCAGCCACATAAACCATAAATCATGTGTCTCTCAATGAATTACACCTCTTCATGCTTTATAGCATGAATGGGGCATGCGATCAGAAAATAACTAATAGTGTTATATCGAGTGACGATCTAACATAACACTTTTACGAAATACGATATCTAAATCATCCAAATATCACTGGTAGCATACCTAGTCCCTTTATGTCATACGATATATCATATGATTATATACTCAATATAATTGCCCAAGCTGATATGATAAAGATGGATAAATTTTTTCTTAAACACTTATGATATTCCATCTTAGCTTAGCCACTTTCCTAACGCGTTCTCATTAAACCACACACATCGTGGCCGTTAAGAAACACATTAAAGTGGCATCATTGAGCTTTGACTTCATATCATGGCTCAAAGTCGAATGGCCATTATTCATAGAGGCTTACAGTGACAAGATGAAAGTCAATTGTCGCTTCATGTATGGGTTGTTTTATAAGCACACATAGTGTGAAATGTGTGTCATAGCATAACTTCCAGTCAATTCAGCACGTCACTCTATATGCTGTAACAATCACCAATTTAGATTTTCACCTAAAAATATGACCTAAGCCACTAGATTAACATACTAAATATTAATCTTGACATTCAAAATTCGACTTTTGAGGCTCCAATATGAAACTTGATATTTCATATTTGACACTCTTGAGTCTCATCTTAGACTTACTAAGGCGTCTATATTCTATCATTCATATATCACTAGTATGATGAAACAATATTGAAAACTTAGTGCCAATATGATTCAATCTCTTTCTGCCGCTACTCAAATGTAAGAGTGATTGCTTATGTGACTAGGCCAATCAGAAACCTATAATATTTCAATATGCCTAATATACAACAACAACTCCTCCCAGTGTGGTCCTGCTTGTACAGGATTTAGGAAGATCCAGATGTAAACAGTTTTACTAATGCGGATAATACTCCATAGACGCTAATTCCAAAAACTCACAAAAGAAAACTTTGGCAAAATGTTTCAAAATTGAAAAAAACCTTGATACAAAAGGGAGCCAAAAAAACAACCACATTGACAACCACATTTCAAGCCCCCGAGGAACCCGTTCGCTACCTCCAAGTAATTGCCTTCCTTCTCATCTTGTAACTGTTGGATTTATGATGGTGATGATGATGGATAATGAAGGAGGAGAGAGAAAATGAAATGGTGAAGACATGAGAAGTGGAAGAGCCACGGTGCTCTGTTTTTTTCCTAGCTCCTGAGCGCTGAACCGAAGAAGAAGAAGAAGAAGAAGAAGAAGAAGAGCCAAGGGGGGCTCGCTGGCATCACATGCAGGGCATGTGTGGGGAAAAAAGAAAGAAGGCAAGCAGGGTTAATAGAAGAGGGAGCAACTGGGCCGGCCCAAGGAGGGAGAGAAAGGAATGGAAAAGAAAAGAGGGAGGGCAAACCGGCTGGGCTTCAGAGGTAGAGAAGGATCCGGCCCAAAGAAGGAGAAAAAGAAAGGGAACAGAGAGAGAGAGTGCTGGCGGTAGACGTGGGCTTGGCTTGGATCTCCTGTGGGCTTCGGCCTAGCCCGCGGAAGAGAAGGGAAGGGGAAATCTGAAACTGGGTATCTAGTTTATTCTTTTATCCTCATCTTCTTGATCTAACCTTTGAGCTAGTTGTTTTAATTTTTCTAATTTTTCAATTCCTAAAAAATAAACAAAATAACAATAAAATCCTAATTTAATATTTTATTTTGAGCAATTATTAGATAATAAAAGGGTACAAAATATCATAATTCCTAGTTTGACAAATACTTCCACACCTAAATTTTGCTTATCCTTGAGTGAAATAAAACTAAAAATCCTATAACAAGAAAATAAAATCATAACTCACTTTTGGAGGACTCACGGGTGCACTTAGCATGTGCAACAAGCTCTTTAAACCCCTAGATTACCCTTAGTAGACGAAGAAGCTAGTCTTATGAGGATTTGCAGAAGATATACCTACAAAATCTAAAAAAACAAAAATAGAAAATAGAAAATCTTTTATGGTTTTTCAAAAAAAATTTATATATACGACGTTAGGGAAAATATATACACATTCCAACTAACTACATTACTGAAGCACCCAAAGCACTAGATCGCATATAAATACAATGCACACATCAAGAAATCTTACTCGATCCTGATGACATCAATACACAATCTTTCACCTCACTTAAAAATTATATATAAGCATGACTAGGAGAACCTCACTTTAGGGATATATGGAATCACTCCCACTCATGTGTTTAAAATATAACAAGACTCACTCAATTCTCTTCCAATCAAACAAACTATCATAGGCTTGATAAAATTCTTAATTCTCCACCACTAAAATACAATATGCAAAATAATAATCAAGAAGACTTTTCGGGGTTGTAATGAGGACAAGGATAAAGGGTAAGAGAGGGACAATCGATTTGGAAAATGAGGAGCTAAAAGCCAAAGCTAATGAGCAACCAACATTTACACCAACTATAATAAGCACTCACTCTCTCAAAATAGAAAATAGGAATACACCCCAATTAAATTGACCATTGAAAATGAGTATATATAGTGATGCACCTATGCCAAACACTCTTATTCAAAACTCTTTTTTTGAAATTTTTTTTAGATTTTTTTCTCAACTTTTTTTTTCATTTTTTTCAATGGAAACTTTTTCATTTGTTTTTTCACTTTTTTTCATTTTTCTTGTTTTTTTCTCTTTTTCATGAAAGAAAATGAATGATTAGCATGTACAAGAACAATACAATTCAATTTCTAAATAGTCACCATGATACATTACAACATATACTAAAATCAACCATCAAATTCATAAAATACCCAAAAGTTACCCTCCAAATAATGAAATTTTGCCCCACTAGCCTTGGCTTAGAAGTAGGGAAATGTGTTTAGGCTAAGAGCTAAAATGAAAAGTTCACAATAAACAGGTTTAGGCTCAAAGGGTTAGCAAAGGGTAAGCATTCAACACAAGGGTGACAATTTGGCTTTGTAGCTCACAACAACAATGCATGCCTCTATCATGTTATCATAATGTACACGCTAAATGTGATTTCAAAAAGAATCAAAGTAAGTTCTAGAGTTGTAATCATGGAAGAGACACACATAAAAGAAAAATATGAGACTAAAAATGATAAATTAGTCTTTAAGGCTCAAAATCTCATAGGTTCATCTACCATAGTCAAGTTTGCTTAGAAATAATATCGGGGGTTAGGATCGTATACAAACATCATATTTTAGAATTAAGTTCTATCAATGCACACCACATTTATACACAACCTAACACTAAGGTATAAGAGAACATAGTTAATCAGAAATAGCACATATATTCTCCAAAACAAAACAAAAACAAAAATCGTTTTGGATTTTCTGGAAATTTCAAGTTTTTTTTCAAGTTTTTTGCTTTTTGCTCCTTTTTTTTTCTTTGTAAAACAAAGTTTCCCCACCCCCATACTTAAATCTCACAATATCCTCATTGGGAGTAGAAAGAAACATTAAACACAAAAACAAAAAAGGAAAATAAATATACAAAAAGAAAAATCAAGACTCAAACACAAAAAGGACACGACTGTAAAAGAAAAAGTAAATAAGAAAAATAAGGCAACAAATATATACAAAAGAAAACAAAATAAAAAAGAAAAGAAAAAAAGGAACGATTATACTAGGTCAGGTGTAAAAGTACACCTAAGCCATAGCCTCCAAAAGTCAGTGCAAATAGAGGCCTATGGAGCATCAGCCATTCATATCGAATGAAACATCGCCACTCAAATCAAAACTCATTAGTCCATGAAGTAGCTTATCAAATTAGCAAGAACAACTCTCAACTAGATTATAACAGTAAAAATGAAGGAGTTGGTACCAAAAGGAATACATCTACCATACCAATGCAGCACAAGTAAAGGCTCGCTTCAACTTTTTAAATAGTTGGGCCCAATTAGGTATCAGACAGATATACTCAGAATTTGCCAGCATATAGGTCATCGGCTTAGAGATGTATTATCAGCAGGAATGACAGTCCAGGGAAAACAGTGAGTTAAAAATCTACAAGTCTCTTAACTTCAAAAGTCGTAAGTGTCTGTTCGAAATCAAAATTCTCAATGACAAGATCATTAGACTCGATAAATTCAGACTTGCAAGATTCAAAAAGGAAGTTAGTTTGGATGGGGTCAAACAAAAAAGATTCATATTCAGCATAGAAACCCTCATCAAAACTTTCATCGATATCAAACCCACATGAAAAAGATTCATATTCCACAAAAAGAATATCATCATCAAAGTCTAAAATAGTGGGCTCAATTACCTCCTCGCATGACTTCTGTAAAGACATAGCTTCCGACTTATCTTTATCATAATGCTCATTATAAGTCGTGATGCGCAAATCTAACGCACTAGGGTTCTCAAGGTCTTCACCCACCTCAAATGCACATGAGTGATTAAAAGGGCCAGGTGGGTCGATATAAACTACGACTTCTTTAATGACATCCTTAGGTGAGCTAGTATGGGGTGCAATGTCAGGTGATAGAGACATAGGGAGGCTACTATCTTGTTCTATACTAGGCAAAGGCTCAACATCTTGCAAATTGGACCTAGATTGATAAGAGGGTTCAAAATCATCATAGAGACTAACTTCAAGTTTCGGAGATCTTAAACTAGAGTCAGTCTCACGCAAGTTAATATCTTCCCTACTATGGTTGAAACAGTTAAAATATCCAGCAATTCTTTGTTTTATAGCCTCTACCATTTGATTAGTCGTTTTATTTATCTTCTTTTCAACACTTGTACATGTAGCATCCGCATAATCACGAAATAGACAAGTGCAAATATCATGATCAGAAGACTCACAGTAATCGCACAACACAGGAGACACATAAGAGTGAGATGGGTTATACGAGTTCATAAAGTAGTCCTGATGGGAAGGATTAGCATGAAAAGCAGACTCGCCATGAGTTGGATATCTAAAATTCTCTTTAACTTGTTCAAACGCATAAGTATCCCAAGCCAATTTTTCTAAGAAATTCCAAATCTCATCTTGAGTTATAAACAATAATCGTACTAAACCGCCAGGATAAATAGACTCAACATTCCTTCTAGACTCAACATTCAGATCCATAGCGATGACCTCACAAATTTTTCATTTTTCAAAATTTTGATTTAATTGAGCATAGTAATCATTAAGTCTCGATAAATATCCCCAAAAAGGCTCATGCTCAAATTGTGGGAAATTGAAAACTGGCATTCTTGAATCTCTTTTCAATTTTAAGAATTTTTCAAATTTTTTTTGGATTTTCAATTTCCCTTTTTTTAAGGATTTTTTTTTGGAAAATTAAAAAACAGATCAATGACTCTTATGACACTAATTATAAACTACTGACTAAACCAGAAACAAGACAGCTAAATAATTAAGTTAACAAAACAAAATAAACTAACAAAACTAAAACTATATTACAAAAATAAAAGAAAAACGTGAAAGACTCGATCAGCAAGAATTGACCTAGCACAAAAAACCAAAGAGGAGCACATACACAAAATTTGTACACCATTCTCCTAAATCAAAAACCCAAAACAAAATAAAAGCGAAAAATAAAATATAACAGAGGACTAAACCCCTAAAATCAGAACTCTATTTACAAAAAATTCCACACAAAGACAAGGAACATAAATATATTTTTTTGCCCATTTTTCTGGCCCCAAATAGTGCAGAAAATTACAAAAAGATTATTAGTTCCAAAATTCACAGAAAATTTCAGACAGTCCCAAAAAATTCCAAAAAAATTCACAAAAACTCTAAAAATTATGCTAAATCCAAGAAAAATATCAGAATAGCAAAAATCACACCATAAATGCTCTAGAAAATTCAAACATAGTCTAAAATTGGTGATAAATTTGCATTGTATTTTTTCGGACCAGTTCTGCCCTCTTTTTGCTGCACATAAGCTAAATTTGTTAGTATTATTTTTTCAGCACTAAATAACATCTAAAAATCAAAATGAAACGAATCTCAAAAAAATCAAAATACTAACTTAATTCCAAAATTAAAACTAAACTAAATTACTAAAACTAACTAACGACTCAAGCAAAGCTAAAAATCACAATTATAAGACAAAAACGACAATGACTCAAACGACTCGAATAACTAAACCACGGCTTGATGCAACCGAATTTCACAAATCCATCCCTGGCAACAGCGTCAAAAATTTATTGTATTTTCCACAAGTATACGGTTATCGTTGCAATACTTGAGGTGTTGATCGACAAGGATGGTATATGAGATTAAGTCGTGCTAGAAGATTAAATTTCTATGCTAAAATAAACAAAGGAAAACGACCCAATGCAATTTTATCGAACAACCCTTGCAAGTAATTAGATATAACAACTAAGGAGCGTTTCAGACACTACCACCAAAAGGTACAGCGGAAAGTAACAACATATTCAGCCCCACACTTAGAGTAAACTCCCTAACAGACACACCAGAGTCCAGACAGTATTGGAAAATAAATCCTTAGCATTGTCAAGACAGCAAAAATCTTGTAATACCCAAATCAAGAAATTGAGCTGCTGGCACAGAGCACGGAGCTGGACGACCACTTTGAGGCTCAAAGTCGAACGCAAAAAGTCGCAGAACACTGGGAAAGAACAGGGGATGAACATAACACAGCAGGCGCTCAGATGCGTCTTCGCACAGAGTGGACCAACCCAAAAGCCCAGGCAACCAAACTCACGACATAAATGTGCAGAATCAAAGTGATTCGGATTCAACAAAATACATCAAATTTGAACCCCCCCAACAACAACAACAACAACTACTACTACTACTTTTAGTATGGGTCCTGCTTTTGCGGAGTTTGGGGAGATCCAGCTGTAGGCAACCTTACCTCTATCGACGTTTCTATTCGTGGAGAGGCTGATTCCCAAAGACCCAAAAAAAAAGGATTTTGTAAAAAATATCTAATAGAGAATAGATTTTGTGAAAACATTAAAAGGGAAAATAAAGGACATATGTCCAGAAATGACCAAGATATAATAAAATAATAATGGTGAATTACAGCCTAAAACAGAAAACGAAAATGACAGATTTTTAAGACCCCGGATTCTCTGTTTCGACCACCATTTTGAGTCCCCGAGGAACCCGTTCGCTACCCCCAAGTAATTGCCTTCCTTCTCATCTTGTAACCGTTGGATTTATGACGGTGATGATGATGGATAATGAAGAAGGAGAGAGAAAACCGAACGGTGAAGACATGGGAAGAGGAAGAGCCACGGTGCTCTGTTTTTTGCCGGGCTCCTGAGTGCTGAACCGAAGAAGAAGGACAAGAAGAGCCAGGGGGGCTGGCTGGCATGACGTGCGAGGGATGTGTGGGGGGAGGGGGAAAAAAAGATGAAGGCAGGCTGGGTTAATAGAAGAGGGAGCAGCTGGGCCGGCCCAAGGAGGTAGAGAAAGGAATGGAAAGGAAAAGAGGGAGGGCAGACTGGCTGGGCTTCAGAGGAAGAGAAGGATCCGGCCCAAAGAAGGAGAGAAAGAAGGGCCAAAGAGAGAGAGAGCGCTGGGGGTAGACGTGGGCTCGGCTTGGATCTCCTGTGGGCTTCGGCCTGTCCCAGGAACGAGAAAGGAAGGGGAAATCTGAAACTGGCCTCTGGTTTATTCTTTTATCCTCATCTTCTTGATCCAACCATTGAGCTAGTTGTTTTAATTTTTCCAATTTTTCAATTCCTACAAAATAAACAAAACAACATAAAATTCTAATTCAATAATTTATTTCAAGTAATTATTAGATAATAAAAAGGGTATAAAATATCATAATTCCTGGTTTAACAGTAGACATCAGAAAATTCTATTCGTTGCAATCATGGTGGTGGTTGCGGAAGAAGCCAGGGTGGAGAAGGTTCTAATAAAGAAAGGCGGAACATAACATTTCACTGGCACTATGAAAAAAGTTATGCCGTAAAGAACCGAAAGCATAATACCAACCAAGCAAGTTTTCCAAAGAAAATAGAGAAGGCAAGTAAGCACTTCACTTCACTGCCATTTTTGCAAAGCAAAGTAAAAGCCCTTTTCATATAGGAAATGCCTTCAGAGCCTCGAAAGATCTAGAGTTAATAATGCAGATTTGTATGGGCCGATACACACTAAATTTCTTAGTAGTAATCGATATTTTTTGTTATATACAGATACTTACACTCGAATCAATTGGTTTTACTCTATGGAAAACAAGCCTAAAGCTTTTGTCTTGCTGCTCAAGGAATTCAAAACATGTGTCGAATGACAAAGCGATATTTTAATAAAGACACTGTGAATAGACATATGATAGAATTTGTATAAGTTGAATATATTCAATGATTTTGGTGGAGAAAATGAAATTTCCGTTGAGCTTACAACACCTTATACACTCGAACAGAATAGTGTAGTTAAGAGGAATAATCAAACTGTGGAAGAGATGACCATAATTAAGAATGATACAAGTAAAAGGTCTTCCTACTTATTTAATCACTTTGTTGGGAAGTGTAACTAGTCAAAGGCTATTACATGTTTGTGTCATTTTGTGTGGTTTGGAATATTGAACAATTCCTCAAATTAAAAGCTAGCTTTCAACGTCAAGTTGTCGTGGAAATTGTTGGTACTTCTTCTTCCTCAAGTTGTTCTCTAAATGCTTGGTCTATATTGGTTGATTTTTGGTTTTTTTGGCTTTGTTTTGTTGGATCCAATAACTAACAAAATAGGATAATAAAAGGTTATAACTTTTAAAGAAGCCTCACTAACATGTGTGGCATGTCCTCTAGCTAGTGATCAGTACGGCTACTACATTAGTCTGATGGTAACATCCCTCACTACCATATGTAGTAACCCTGCTCATTAGAAGATGTGTTACATCGTTGTAACTTTTTAAATAAAGCCTCTAAGACTAGTTCTATTTCTAGGAAAATTCTTAGATACAAACATATATATCTAGCATGGTACACACTCTAGAGTCGTGTAGTGGATGCACTGAATATGTTGCAGTGTATTTTTTTTTCTCACATTAGTGTATCTTTTCTGTTCTATAGTATACTTTTTTTCTTCTTACAGTGTACCTTTTGTTTTTTGCAATGTATCTTTTTTTACCTGTAGTGTATCTTTTCTTCTCTGCAGTGTACCTTTTGTTCCTTGCAATGTATCTTTTTCTAGTCAGTTAGGATGAAAAATTACGAAAATGCTTGTTGAATTGGGGAATTGAAATATAGACTTAGTCCAATTGTATGATGTTTCTTATATAGATATGTACCTGAGCATGGTACATAAGTATATACCTTAGAATTACTGCGTGCTATTTCTATAGCTCCGTAAACTTGTTTACCGCCAGCTGACAAGGGGATGATACAATTATGCGCATACGAATACACACATGTAAAAGGAAGTGACAGAAAGTTACCATCAAATTACTGTAAAAACGTTATAAAGAATACCCCAAGAGTAGTTAATTACTTTGCATTTATAGTGAACTCACTTATGGATAGATTTACAACTGATCAGTAACTCGGTGAGTTGTTTTTCTCTTTTGCTTGTTGATCATTTCTCCGTTTGCAACTCCGATCGCAAGATATACATACATACTACATACGCAAGAAAACAAACGTTACAATTAACTCGATGGGTCACATACCTATCTAGATTGCAACTTTACAAGGCTCAACATCCCTTAGAAGTTGCCTGAAGCAACCAAGCTAATGACTGTAAACCAAAAGTCCCATGGATGGATAATGTTGAGATCATGCATACGCACCTATCTGTTGACATCTAACCAGAATATTTAATAGGAAAATGATAAATATCTTTCTACGAGACACTTCTTAATTATCTTGTTCAAGCTTAAAAGTTATATTATCATATATTAAATTTTTTTTAAAAATGGCATGAATAAGTAGTAGAAAGGTGCATGTTGCAACTTGTAAATTTTATAGAAACATTTTCATCAATATTTGTTCACAATTAGAAAATTACAAGTATGATATGCTTTCGTTGATAGGTTGATCCAGTTTGAAGTCATTTTGCATCCGTCGGCCTACCTGGCGAATCATAAAGCTTTGTAATTCATAAGTAATTCTAATTATTGAAAACTTGGTAATTTAAAATTATTTAACATATTAATTTTGGTCAAACCAAGACACCTAAGAGATGTGTTGCATAGTTACATACATCATCACCCTATCTAATATGTTTTGAAGTCAAAAACTTAATAGCCATTTAATGCTTCTATTCATTTGCCTTGGGACCCGGGATATTACATTTAACGAATTGTTCGTGGCCTTGAATTAATAAATTAAAAAAAATATAATATTCCCCCTTGTTCCATAATTATCATAAACAATATCTAACGCTTATTGTCATACTATTTTGACTTTCCAATTGCTGAATTTGAAAAACTCAATTAATGTTTTGGTTTACCAGCAACATACTTTACGATTATTAAGTAAAGATATTTAATATTTCCAAATATACGTCAGTGGGAGACTGAGAGTAACCAATTACAGTAGCCAGCTCTCCCATAAATCTCCAAGAAGTGTACGATACTTGCCATAAACTCAGCCACTGTGATTTTACAAATCTCCCCCCCCCTCCCCAAAAATAATAAAAGAAAAAAAAATGAGTGAGATCAGAGGCGGAGAAGAAGTAGCAGAGCAAGAAGCGTGTCTATTTGCAATGAGTTTAGTGACATGGGCAGTGCCATTTCATGTTGTAAAAGCCATAATGGACCTCAATGTCTTTGAAATCATCAAGAGATCAGGTCCGACGGCCCAACTCTCAGCCGCTGAGATCGCCGCCCAGCTAGGCACCCCGAACCCGGATGCAGCCTCCGTGCTGGACCGCATGCTCCGCCTCCTGGCAGCCTTTTCTGTCGTCAGTTCCTCCCTCCGGCCACTCTCTGATGGCGGCGGTGGCTCCGAGAGGGTGTATGGGCTGGCCCCTGTTTGCAAGTACTTGACCAAGAATGAGGATGGGGCTTCCTTTGCTCCTGCCTCTTTTATATCCCATGACAGGGTTCTTACTCAAGTCTGGTAAGTAAATTTTAGTTGGTATTGGCAGACCATATGTGATATATACGAGGGATATGGATTCAAGCAATGATTGAACCAGAAATTATATTCACTTCTGATCGAATCAAGCTCACATATTTTGATCAAATTTATAATTGGACTGGATCTAGATTGAAATGTAGAAAATGACTAGGATATTGCAACGACTAATCAAGATATTCTGTATAATTGTGTCCATTTTTGAGCCTTTTGTGGTTTTATTAGTACCAATTAACTTTCATGGTTATTCACTTCAAAAAAAAAATTTAAAAATTTGTACAATTTTCAGAGCTAATAGTTACTAGAGACCTCGGTCTTATAATTAGATACACTGTATGATTTTGGCGAAACCATTAGACCTGGTTAAATGAATGAGTAAAGACCCACCTCCCCAAAAAAAATCTAAATATAGCCGAGTGAATATCTTAGATTATATGAGTGGATTGAATCCATAAAAAAGTGTAGAAAATAATTAGGGTAATCTGTAGTGACGAATCCATATATTTTCTACGATGTTACGTATTATTGAGCTTTTATAATTTTTTAGGTATCAATTAATTTTTAGAAGGGTGCACTTTTACAGAATTTTTAACAATTATTCAAGCTAACGTTTACCAAGAATGTTGGTCCCAACAACGTAGGTCCACCACTAATCTTGTGCATGTCCCATGATTTTGTCTAAACCACCAGGCCTAGTTACATGAAGGATCAAAGACCATAATGAAAAGTTTACATACAAATCTGAGCCATCCGACTCTAATATCTTAATAGAAGAACTCATAATGTAGACTTATCTTTCAAATCGAATAAGTTTGAGCCATCGGACCTATCACATTCGAATGGGTGACCAATGTAGGAACAACTTGAAGGATGCGGTAGTAGAAGGTGGGGATAAACCCATATTCAATAAGACTCATGGAATGGGCTTTTTTGAGTACATGGGAACAGATGCTAGATTCCGTGACGGTTTTTACCAAGGAATGAGAAATCACACCGCCATTGTGGTCAAGAAAATGGTAGGCACTTACAAAGGATTTGGGGACTTAACATCACTCGTTGATGTGGGCGGTGGCAATGGCGATGCCCTTAAAATGATCGTCTCCAAGTACCCAAACATCAAGGCCATCAACTTCGACCTCCCTCATGTTATCCAAAACGCACCGTCTTATCCTGGTATACATTATGCTCAATTATGCTAATATATGTGTTTTAGTATCGCAACATTCTGACTGAATGTTTATGACTAATATACGGCAGTGTCCAACAATTAAAAGTTCATTGGGAAATTTTTTTTGTTTATTGTCAACAATTGACGAATTTGAGATCATGGTGACAGATCAATTTACAATCCATATACGAAGTTCAATTCTAATGAATATGCAACTTAAATAATACTAACAGTCACCATATTTGTGCAGGTGTGGAACATGTTGGAGGGGACATGTATGTAAGTGTTCCTAGAGCTGATGCTATATTTATGAAGGTAAGTCAAATCATATTCTCTTGTTAAATTTTGATGACAGCTCCAAAAAAACTTAATCTTGGATCCGAGAATTTGGCAAGTTTTGGACCTTGTCACACAAATCTAAGTAACGCTTTTAGACCTTTTGTCACACAAATCTAAGCAACGCTCCTAATTTCTCGTATTTAGTTTTCAAAGATCAGAATGATGAATAAAAATAGGTACAAGTAACTGAAAGAACTTGACATGTTGTTCAGTTCACAATGCATATAGCAAACGATGAAGAATGCCTACGAGTGTTGAAGAATTGCCATGCAGCGTTACCAGATAATGGCAAGGTCATTGGGTGTGAGTATTTGGTCCCAGATGAGCCAGAACCCAGTCTCTCAGCAAAGATAGCCTACACTTTCGACAACCTCATGATGGCTGTGCCGGGTGGCAGGGAGAGGACCAAGCACGAGTACGAGTCCTTGGGCAAACAAGCTGGCTTTCAAGCTTTTCAGTTAGTTTGCTTTGTTTGTGGTTCTTGTATCATGGAATTCCTCAAATAGATTCCAAGCAACCCCAACCTATACAAATTATATAACAGTCCAGTTTACCATAAGATTTGTATAAATCAACACTTATATCTTTAGACCCACTATGCGACATAAGCGCTAATCAGTTTGTCCTCCCCCCCCCCCCCCGGGGGGTATTGCAATGATTTCCAAGTGTTTAACATAAGAGTCGTTGGCATGTTGCACTTGTTAGGCAATGTTTTCTCAAGTCACCCATTCATTTATTGGTATTCTTTCACTCATTTGTATGCAGGCTATTATGCTTTCATGTATATCGAAATAACACCACCAATCAATGTGGATCCCAATTTTAGTGGATCATTAAAATTCTGAATAACATAGGATTACTATGCCAAAAGTTTCAAAGCCTTACAAAAGCACCGGCAATACAAGACTCGCGAGTCAAAAATTTGGCTCATGGTCCAAAAACCGCCATGCATCAGTGATCCGCTTCGCTCGCCCACGGTCCACCTCACTGCCGTGATCCGCTCTCTACACATTTTCTCTTTTTTTTTTTTTGCCAACTAAGCCCTTAAAAATCTAAAATCTAATAATATGTTAGTGGTGGGGTTTATAAAATATTATTTTATTTGATGATCCATAAGATATAGAGAAGAAGAAAAAGTTGACTGGTGAGATGATATAGAGGATGTGAGCCTTCATTTGTAATCCAAAATTATGAATCACTGTTGCATACGCTCTAAGCAATAAATTGACAGATCCAACAAGTAGGTGTGTGAAATGAACATGGCAATTGGCAAATGCACCAGTGTGACCGCTCTTTTCATGCGTCTTCTATTGTTTATATCTCTCCTGGCAGCAACCTTAGTTGACTGAAGAAAAGAACTGCATCATATTTTGCACGGCAACCCAAATAAAATAAAATAAAATAAAATAAAAATCGAAACCTACTCCCCCATCTGTTTGGTTGCCTACCAAGTTGTCAAATTGGGAGGGCTGGAGGAACTTTGCAAAGCAATAAAAGGTCTGTTAACCAAAAACAGGACACTTAGGACCTGTTTTTTTCGTAGATAAATGACGATGGGTAAAAGGTTAAAATAGATTGAGATTGATTGAGGTGAGTTAAAATTGATATTTTTTTTAAAGACGAGTTGAAGTACGTTAAAGTGAGTTGAAGTGGATTAAAGTTGGTATATTTTTTTATGGTGGGTTGAAGTGGGTTAAAACAATGAGAATATAATTATGTGTGATAATTTATGAAGTTATTGTAATTTTTAATGCATTTTTTCCATGAATGGTAATTTCAGAATTTTGTAACTATTTTTTTGAAAGTTGGAAGTCGGCACAACTTGTCAATTATTTTTAACAATTTGGGTTATAAAATTTATTGATGACAACTTTTTATATACGTGCCTTTTTTTTCATGGATAAATTTGAAAGTATCAACCTAAACCCACTTCAACCTACTTCAATCCACTTTCACTATCAACTAAAGTTCAATTTATGACATTAAAAAAATTCAACCTACTTCAACTCAACTCAACCTACCTCAACTCACCTCAACCTACTTCAACCTACCTCACCCTTTTACCCGTCCCGATTTACCGATGACAATAACATGCCCGTATTCGAAAAATTCAGATGTAACAAAAGACAATAGTATGATCATAAGTGTTACAAAATAGATCAGCAATATAGATTTGTTGTTAATTTTTAAATGTAAGAGTTCGTTGAAAATATAACATTAGCTTTTTCCTAATTTTATAAAATATGAAAAATTAGGTTGTGAAAAATAATAAAAATATGATGTAATTTGAAAAGCATATGACAGCAAAATATGATGATGATAATTGAAAAATTAAAATGGAATCGTATCTAATCAATACTGCCTAATGCATCACGATAATCAACAAAATAGAATCGTATCTAGTCAATTCAAAAATACCAACCTCAACCCACTTCAACCACCTTCCATTAGTTTAAACAAGTTTAATTTATCATATCAATAAAATTCAACCCACTTCAATATACTTCAACCCACCTCAACCTACTTCAACCTACCTTAACCTACTTTACCTTTTTACCCACCCCAAGTTACTTATAAATTTTCACCATTTTCAAATCATACTACTTTGTAAAAATAATTAAATTTCACATGACACTTTACAAATTATTAAATTTATGAAGGGGTGGATTAAAATTGGTTGAAGTAAATTGAGGTAGGTTGCAGTTGGTTGAAGTAAGTTGAGGTTGTATTTTTTTCAGGTGGGTTAAAGTTAGTTAAAGTAGATTGAAATAGGTCGAAGTGGATTGAGGTTGATAAATCTAAAATGACCCATGAAAAAAACAAGGCCTTATTATTCCATATAGAAGATGTGGAAATCCCAAACGAACCACCATGTCTTTGCCTGTTTTTTGCTTGTGCTTCTTGCAACTGCAATCAGCAGTCCAAGATCCTGGACTGGCTGTAAAAATGTGAAAGGGACGCCCTCCTCAGGTTCAGGAAAAGCCTCACAACATCATCGAATCAGTCTTCGTGGACAGGCAATGATTGCTGTACGTGGGTGTAGTAAGCCGTGAGAATTCCACGGGCCACATTATAAAGCTCAAACTTGGATCCCTTGAAGGAAAAAGACACGGGCAGTTGAAAGGCAACTACTTGGATGATTCCCTCAGACATGAGCATTTGGCGTGCTTAGGCTTGAGTGGTAATGATTTCGGGAGGAGTCCAATTCCAAAGTTCATTGGTTCTATGAAGCAGCTCACTCACCTACTCCTCAGTAAAGCAGGGTTCAGTGGCTCAGTTCCTGGTGAACTAGGAAATCTCCATAACCTTGTCATTCTAGATCTACTTGGATTCAACCTCTCTACGGGCAGAGATACAGGTAGAGGTAAGGCTGCCTACATCTGGATCTTCCCAGACCCTGCAAAAGCGGGACACACACTGAGAGGTGGTAGTGGTGGTGGTGTTCTTACTTGTCATTCTGGATCTAAGCTCAAATGCCTTCACCGACATTAAGGGAGGCATTTGGGGTATTTCACAGAACTCATGCAGCTTGAAATCATTGTGTTTTGCATCTAATCAGCTCCATGGTTAGCTATTCTCAAGATCATATGGAGATTCATCAAGTTGTGCCCATTTTAAATTGAAGCATCTTGACATGTCCCACAACAGGTTCATTTCTGTCCTGGCCCCTCATTGGTTGGGCGAGGAGTTCAGGAGGCTGAAGTACCTCGCAAACAGCTTCACCAGTCAGATTCCAGAGTCTCTGGGGTTGTTGTCAGCCCTGGAAGAACTGGATCTTTCCCAAAATAACTTGAGTGGCAAGGTGCCACTAGCTCTAGGCCAGCTGTCAAGCCTCATATCATTAGACATTTCAAGCAAACTTTTTTGAAGTGTACTGTCTCGATTACACTAAGTTAATCTGTCAAACCTGGGAAATCTGGATGTACATTTCTGACACTCGACTCGCCTTCTAATTGGGTACCCCCGTTCCAACTTGAGTTCTTAGACATCAGCTCCTGCAAAATTGTCGGTCCGCTCACTAGGTGCTTCAAACCCCAAGACAGCTGGAAGCATGGCACTTTTCAAATGCTAACATTACAGGGACTCTACCGAGATGGTTCCAAACCATGGATACGCACTATTCCATGGACCCCTCCAATAATTTCCTGTCTCGACCGCTGTCAACTGATGATGTACCCAGATCTCAAGAATTTGCGAGTTATAGATCCATCCAACAATTCCATCTCTGGACAGCTTCCAAAAGATATATCCAAAAAACTGCCAAATTCTCTGATCCTTTTGAATAACCAAATAAATGACTCCATCCCAGAGTCTCTATGCCAAATTTCATTCTTGGATGTTCTAATCTTCTAGATCTTCAAAAGAACCAGCTGTCCGGATCAATTCCAGATTGTTGGAATAATAGATCTTCTCTAGAACTAATAGATCTGTCATCCAACAAGCTCTCAGGGGTGATTCCTTGCTCAATGGGGAAACTTCCATTCCTTGGATACTTGCACTTGAAAAAGAACAACATCAGTGGACCAATTCTATCATGCTTGAGTGGCTATAAGTCACTCAAAATTTTGGACCTGGGAGAGAACAAGCACTCTGGGTAGATACCCGCATCTTTCAACGGAGACAATTTCCCACAGTTGCTGATCCTCAGGCTACAAGGAAATAAGCTCAATGGCAATATTACTCAGCAGCTATGCTCACTTCCTAATCTTCTAGTCATGGATCTTGCACATACCAACTTTACACATACCAACTTTACAGGAACCATCCCTCCCTGCTTTAACAACCTCACCGGCATGGCTTTCCCAAAAAATATTAGTTACATATATAAAAGGTCTGATCCAGACAATGACAACAGTGTTCAAGCAGTCATACAAGAAATCGAGCACTTATACAGCCACTCAGTTGTACTTGGTGAACATCAATCTTTCCAGTAACAACTTGAGGAGGAGCATCCCAGATGAGCTCACACGCCTCCCAGGTTTGCTTGGGCTGAATCTATCAGATAATCAATTCACAGGAACAATTCCAAACGACATTTGAGGTTTGAAGCCAATGGTGTCACTTGATCTATCTCGAAATAAGCTTTGGGGTACAATACCTGGAAGCATGGCTTATTTAGACTCCTTGGGACACCTCAACTTGTCACAGAATGACTTTTCTGGCCCTATCCCAACTGGGAATCAATTGCAGACCCTGAATGACCCCTCAATATATTCCCGCAACCCACATCTTTGTGGGATACTCTGCCCAAGAAATGCATGGAAACTGATGAGAAGCAAAAAGGGTCGGAAGATGATGGTGACCAAGATGAAGGAGACGACAGGCGGTTCTACCTGGTTGTGATGTTAGCATGTTAGGCTTCGCTATTGGGCTTTGGGGTGTCCTTGGGATTTTGTTTGTCAAAAGGAGGTGGAGGCATGCCTTGTTCAGCAGCATTGAAGACACTCATGATTCGGTCTATGTGGCCATTGCTCTCAGGATCACCAAGCTGAAGGAAAAATGATAAATTGATCAGACAATTGCAATAAATTACAAAAGCTATCAACCTGGACTTGTTGACTCTCCCATTCAAACTAAATTTTGAGGTCTAACCATCCTAAAGGACCTATATCAATTCCTCTCAATGGGTCATACAATAAGCATTCGTAAATGCAATGAATGGTGAGTTGATTTTCTGAATACATTAAATAGTGACAAATATGGTCTTATATATCTGATTTTCATTTCCTATTATTATTAACAATATTTCAAAAAAAGAAAAAAATTTGCTCACTGGACTATGTTCATTAACGGAAAATAGATAGTTGTAACTCTATGTCAGCTTAACATTTTCTAAGCCTGAGTGAAGTAGGATTACCAATCGGACCTGAATCACCTGATTACTTGATACAACAGTGAAGACTTTAAACTTTGAATTACTTCATGTATATTCTAAAAGTATGCAGAATCCTGAATAGCTTACCACTGGGAAAATATTGGTAGCCTGGTAGGCCCTTGAGGAAGGATGTGAATGAACATGCTCCAAGTTGAGAGCCGCGTGAAAACATGCTCTCCTTATGATGTGATTTACCCCCAGTATACTGCAAAGTATACAACTTTCAAGTGTTTGATTCAGGACATGATAAATAAATGCACACATCAACCGTAATACAAGAATGGTTAGAGTATGAAAAGAACACGGTTGATATTGTAAATAATTTCAAAATAAATTCCATAGTCAACACTCAACAAAGCCAGTGAGCCCAAACTTCTTTTATTGACTCAAGAAATTGAGCGGAAAAACAAACATATAATTTACAATGAATCAAGTGATCAACCAATCTCTCAAATCATGGTTGCCAGTTTACAATATAACATTCCTAAGAATCATTGCCAGTGGATTGCCAGAGCCCAATAGAGCTTAAGCCACCTGCATTCACATCTACAACATGGATTTGTCCTAACAGTATACTCTGTAATCTTTAAACAGATAAGAGACGTTTGTATTAACTGATAGCGTGAAAACTCGCAAGCGAAGCCACAGGCCCACAGCAAAGATATACCGTATACGAACGTCAGTCCCCCTTTCCCACCCTTTTTCTTCCCCTTAATACCATGGCATTCTTCTTTTCCCAATGTCCATCCTCCCACTTCCTAAAAGGAGCACCTCACACCGGAATTTTTTTCCCCTCCTTTTTTTTTGGGGGGGGGGGGTGGTGTTATCATTTTTGAAACAATAAGGGAGCAGGCAAGCTGATACCTTTGAGGAAGTTGCCAAGGAGATCACACCAATTAATACTTGGGGCCCTTTGTAGAAAATAGCAGGGTTTGATGCCTTAAGCAAATGCAGTCTCCAAGGTATCTTTACTTGTACTGAGGCCTGCACCCATGAGAAAATTGAGGGTCATTTGATCAGGTACAAGGCCTCTCTTGAGCATTTCCTCATGCAACCTGGAAGCCTCTGGAAAATTTCCCACTTCAACATGCCCCGTAATCAGTGCATTATAGATAACAGAGTTAGGAGTCAATCCCTTTTCATCCATCTCTTTCAAGAAGCCATTTGCCTTTTCTAATTGGCCTTTCCCACAAAACCCCTTCACCAAAACAGTGTAAGTAATTACGTCAGGCTTAATTTGTTCTGATAGCATCTTGGCATAGATATCTGAAGCTGTGAGCAATTTGCCTTCCCCTAATAGTCCATCAATCAAAGTAGTGTACGTCTCCAAATCGCAGGGGATACCCAGCTCAATCATTTCTCTATGAAGTCGAAGAGCTGCTTCCATGTTATTCAGATTCCTGTAACCACTAATCATGCTATTGTAGATAAATTGGTTTGGAAACAACCCTGTTTCAAGGAGCTGAGCGAAAAGTATACATGCACTTTCCATGTCCCTTCTTTTGCAGAATCCATCAATCAGCGCACCATATGCTGTAACGTCCAATTTAATACCCTTGCTCATCACTGCATTTCGAATTTTCAGAGCAAGATCGATGTTGTTGCTTTTGCAGAACCCATCAATCAAAATGGTGAACGTAACAACGTTTGAGGAAATTCCTTTTTCTTTCATTTGATGGTAGGCAGACAATGCTAAACCTAATGCACCTTCCTTGATATATCCGTGAATAATAGAATTGTAAGTAAAAGAAGATGGTGTAAAGCCCTCTTCAGCTGTGAAATTTTCTAGCATCTCCCTTGCCTCAGCTGTTCGCCCGCATTTGCACAATCCACATATCACAGTATTGTATGCATGATCTTTACGAGCAATCCTTTGATTCACCATCTCCTGTAACAAGTTGAGGGCTTTTTCCACCTCAGATTTCTTGAAATACCCCTCCATAAGATTTGCAAATGTCACATCATTAGGTTTCACACCATTATCCATCATCTCCATATACATACTATCTGCCGCAGCAACATTCCCTTTGCTACAATAATATCGGATAAGGAGGTTGTAAGAAGCTACAGTAGGTCTAATTCCAGCTTTCACCATCTTATTCCATAACTGCTGAGCTTCGTCCACCTGGCCTTTTGCACAGAGCCATGACAAAACCAAGTTACATAAGACAACATTAGCAACACCATATTCAACTGCCATGTCAAACTTCTCATAAGCTTTCCCCCACTGTTGTGCATTCAGAAACCCTTTAATCAATAAATTGACAACATGAACACTTGGTTTAATACCCATTCCAATCATTTGGTCACAAAGCTCAGATGCTTTTTCGATATTTCCCTTCTTACAGCATTCTCCAATTAATACTGAGTAAGTGCCTTTATCAACAGAAAGTTGACTCTCCATTACTCTTGTGAAAAAATTCAAAGCGCAATCCACGTCACCAGATACACAGCATCCCTTCATGAAGTCCATCGCAGTGTCCAAATTCATTGATCTCCCACAAGAAATCATTTCATCTTTAAGCATGAAAGCTCCACTCAAGTTTCCCTTCTTCACACATGCGACGATAACTTTGGTGAAAGTATCCCCAGAGGGCACCCAACCCTTCTTTCTCATCTCCATCAACAGCTCATAAGCTCCATTGGAATCGGGCTTCTCGATAACAGCTTCAATAGCACAACTATATACCCCAGCATCCAATTGAACCCCCCTATCCCTTGCTCTTCTAAACCACTGCTCAGCTTCCCTACCTCTCCCATCTTTCAAACAAGCTCGCATCACGAAAAGCACAGTT
The DNA here is from genome assembly GCA_029747015.1 of Carnegiea gigantea. Classification (NCBI taxonomy): domain Eukaryota; kingdom Viridiplantae; phylum Streptophyta; class Magnoliopsida; order Caryophyllales; family Cactaceae; genus Carnegiea; species Carnegiea gigantea. Next base: position 558,813 of record JAKOGI010000311.1, read on the forward strand.
ACACTATCCCCAAATAGCCCTCTGGAACTCATCTTATCATACAACTCCCTAACTTCCATAACCATATTCTTTTTAACCAAGGCATTCAATAGAATATTCACATAAGACACCCACAAGTCAACATTTTTCTCAATCATCAAACTCAAACAAACCATTGCATCCTGAATTTTCTGAGCAAGAACAAAACCATTCAACAGATAATTAAAAACCCGGGAATCAAAATCGAAACCAAACCTATCAACGGTTGAAATAAGGCAATCAACAACAATGCCAGCATTAGGGCACTGATGATTTGAAGTCCATTGATTCACCACCTTCCTCTGAACCTTATGACCCGCCAAAATGTGAATCAAGACGCAGTAACAATCGACCCCTCCAGTGAATCCTGGCTGCTTCTCGGCCATTTTAAGGTAATCCAATGCAGAAAGAGGCTCATGCTTTAAGCTCATCAAAACGTCTAACACATCAGATTGAGAAAAAAAGGCGGGATTTTGATGGTGTTGCGATATGGGTATTTGGGTATTTGCACATTCGGGGTCATCTGTTTCTGGGAATTGATTTGAAATTGCAGGTTTGGGACTCGATTCTGGGATGGGCTCCTGGGAATCCAAGGAGTCCGAAGAGGAGATAGAAGACGAGCACGATGAGAATAGTATCTGGGAAGTCGAAGACCGAACCAGTGTTGAGGAGAGATGGAGAGATTTTCGCAAAGTTCTCATCTTTCCGTCAATTTGGGCAACGGAGCAATGAAGTGATAAATTGATTATAGTTAAACCCTACTCTTCTTCAGAGGAGGGGGACAAAGGCCGAGTTTTTTTTTTTTTTTTTGGGGGGGGGGGGGGGGGGCAGGGGGAGGGGGGACCGGGCTCATAGGCCCGTTGATATCAAGCAGGCGATCGCGCACGGCTAATCTCCGCTCCCGACGGGATTCGTACACAGGGTGGGCAAATGCCCATGATATCTTGGTGCCAAGTGAGCTAAGCGCACTCGGCCAAAGGCCGAGTTGTTGTGAGTTAACTCGTTACCGTAAACACTGGGTCCCAGAGCTGATAAGTCTTTTCCATTTTACGTCCCTTTTTTTTGGGTACCTCGACTTTTTTAGAACAGGTCTGAATTAAATAGTAATGATTTGAAACACTTCTTTTTATTTGTATATTAATTTGAAAATCTAAGGACTTAATCGTATGAATATAGAAAATACAGAATTTTCAATCCTTGCAGAAAAAGAAGGGAAACGGATACTCAATTAAAGAATGGGTGCCAATAATAATATAATATCATGATCCATTCAATTAATAAATTATTAGATTAGATAAAAGAGGTTAAAATTGTAGGATTAAAGTAAAATTATTACTAACTAGTATTTTGTGATCTCGTGCAAAACACGAATAAAGTTCTTGGCTTTTACTATTATAATAATTATACATACGAATTATCTAACCACGACAATAATAATTATTCTCAGTGTGGGTTCTACTTTTGTGAAATTTGGAGAGATTCAGATGTACGCAGTTCTATCCCTACGAGTACTTGTGCAAATAGAGAGATCAATTCTTAGATGCCCCCACAAAAAAGAGGTTTTGTTAGGTTGAAATCCTTTGTAACAAAAGCAAACTTAGAAGCATTAGAGAAAGGAAAAGGACGAAAGATAATAAATCTCGCAAGCAACATTAATTAAATTATATGCCAAAATATAAGTAAATAACAAAATATACATAGCACACAAGGCAAACAACAATACTATGTGCTAAGTGACTAAAAACAGGGTAAAGACGTATAGCTTTTTGAGATATACCACTCTCATTCTAAACCTCCAAAAATTTCTATCATGAGTCTTGTCCTCCATAAATTTCAAGTATTGCATATCTTGTCTATTCACATCATTCAATTCTTTTTAGTTCTTCCTCTGTCTTTTGCAGTCAACATGTCAATCCCCTCGTACATGCGCACATGTGTATTTATATCCCTCCTCTTGATATGACCAAATCATTTGAGTCTTGTTTCCCTCATTTTATCTTCTATGGGTGTCATTCCTCTCTCTCTCTGATAATTTCATCCCTAATATTATTTGTTATTCTATGCCTCTATATTTACCTGATCATCTTTATCTCTACTACCAACAATTTTTGAACGTAGGTTTCCTTAATTGGCAAGCACTTTCAACTTGTATAATAAAGCTTGTCGAACCACCACATGGTAAATCTTTCCCTTTAGTTTATTGGGATCTTCTTATTGTACAACACCCCAAATTCATGCCTCCATTTTGCCATTCTACCGTTTTGATGTGACCAATGACGTTGTCATCAATCTCTCTATTGTGTTGTATGATCGAACCCAAGTATTTAAACTTCTCAATGTTCCATATTGTTGTATCACAAATGGTGATGTTTTGAATTGACTCCTCTTTTCCATTCACTGAACATGCATTCTAAATACTCGGTCTTCAATTTGCCCTGCTCAAATTAAACAATTTTATACTTCAAAGTATTTATCCACTTTTCTAACTTAGTGCTAACTCCATGTTTAGTCTCGTCTATTGAGATTATATTAGTGGCACATAATATACAATGTGGTACCTCATCCTAAATGTCTTTTGTGAGCTCATCCATAACAATTGTAAAAAGAAAAGGGCTTAAAATCGATCCTTAAACAACCTGATATCTATAAAAAAAAAAAAAAAAAGTCCTCAGCGTCCCCTCCAATTGTCCTCGTCGTTGTCCTAGCCCTCTCGTAGATATCTCTAATAGCATGAATGTAATCAAAAGGTACATCTTTCTTCTCCACGCCACTTCAAAGCACTTCTCTAGGTATTTTAGCAAATGACTTCTCAAGATGGACGAACACCATGAGGGAATCTTTTTTCCTATCCCTGTAGATTTTATAAGATTTCTTATAAGATGCATAACTGTTGTAGTTGATCTTCCTGCCATAAATCCAAACCGGTTCTTAGAAATCGAGCTTTTTCCATAATTTTATGGTATGACTAAGTAACTTGATACCTCTATAGCTATTACAATTGTGAATGTTACCCCTGTTTTGGTATAAATGAATAATAGTACTAATTCTCCACTCTTGTTGGTCCTAAATATGACACTAAATAACCTAGTCAATCAATTAAGCACTTCGTCAGCCAAACATTTTCATATTTTCACAGGTATACAATCTGACCCAACTGCTTTTCTTGTCTTCATCTTTCTCAAATCTCTGTTATTCCAACTTTTGTGATGCTATGACAAGCCCTAAGTTTTGACGTGTATTAGTTCGTCCCTGGAAACAACGTTTAGAAGAGCCACGATTGTCACCTCTAAAAAGTTTGTAAAAGTAGGTTTGTCATCTTTTTTTTCTTTAATCTTCCTCAACTACGACCTTATCATCCTCATCATTGATACATCTTACATCTCCCAAGTCCCTTGTATGAGCTCTCACAAACTTAAAATCAATAATCTAGCAACTACATGGAAAATTTTGCTAGTTTTCTAAATTACAAAAATTCAATGAGTTTAAGTATAACTTAGTGATTTTTTAAGTTAACTAAAGCACATAGTCATTTACTTATTTATTTTCAAAATAATATCATATGTGCATGTATCTATAGAGAATTAATGATCTCACCTACGGAATATAAATGTTGACAAACACTGCTAAGCGAATGAGATGGCAACTGCTTGTAGTCTTTTTGGAAATTGAAAGCAATTTTGTACTTTTTTTGTTGTAATTTACTGGTCTTATTATCACACACACACACACACACACACATGTATATATGTATGTATGCATACATACATACATACATACATACATACATACATACATACATATGCATATGTATATCTATATCTATATGTAACATTTAATATTTCTATTTATATTTAGTCATGTACAAAGAACAACTAATAAATCAAAAAGTCAATCTTTATATGTTATTATTAGGTATTATTACTATCAACATAATAATTGTGTGATAAGAACAAATTTTTATCACAATCTTTTACTATGCATATTTTTTAAAAGAAAAAAAATAATAACATTAGATTTAGAATTTTTTAACATGTATATTCCTTTAAAGAATTGGAAAGGGAAAAATAATAAAATTAAAAATCAAAAATCAAAAATATTTTATTATTTTTAAATACTTGGATTTAGGTTAGGAATTAATGTCGAGATTTGTGAAATCTTGCCATATATCAAATTTAGGCTTGGTAATTTCTATATATACAGCAACAACAACAACTCCCAGTGTGGGTCCCGTTTTCGCGGGGTCTGGGGAGATTCAGCTGTAGGCAACCTTATCCCTACCGGTATTCCTACCCATAGAGAGGTTGATTTCTAAAGACCCACAAAACAGTTTTTGGAAAAACGATTTAAAGAGGAAACGATTGTAGACCAAGTTACCAACAGGGGAGGAGGGTATATAGAGCAGATAAATAAGGAGCGGGGACATACCTCAACAAACCAGGGGCGCTAAAAGCCATCACAGCCCAGCCAAGCATGACCTGCAGACAAGCACACAAAAACCCGCCCCACCCCACCAAAGCTACAGCCACCTACGGAGCCGGTCCCCTACAATCAGAGACTCTAATCCTATCCCGCTACAGCCTCCTATCCTGAGCCATGTCCTTCGTCAGACCAACAACTCTCAGGTCCTCTCTAACCACTTCCTCTAGGCTCTTCTTCGGTCTACCCCTCCCTCTCTTTCCACCGGGGGAGACGATCATCTCACACCTCCGCACTGGGGCGGCCACACTTCTCCGCTTAACGTGGCCGAACCATCTAAGCCTCGATTCCCTCATCTTCTCCTCTATAGGGGCAACTTCGGCTAAGCTCCTGATAACGACATTCCTAATCCTGTCCAATCTCGTAAAACCACACATCCACCTGACCATTCTCATCTCAACTACCATCAACCTTTGGACCTGCATCTTTTTTAGAGGCCAATACTCCGATCCATAAAGAACAACCGGTCTAACTATCCTCCGATAGACTTTGCCTTTCAGTCCTAGCGGCACTCTCTTGTCGCACAGCATCCCGGACACAGACTGCCACTTTTGCCAACCCACTCTTATCCGCCGGCTAATATCCTCATCAATGTCCCCGTTCTGCTGGATGATCGAACCCAGATACTTAAATTTTGCGACCTTTGGAATCACCCTCCCCTCCAGTGTGATGTCTCCCCCCTCTTCTGTCCTTCCACTGAAGCGGCAATGGAGGTATTCCGTTTTTGATCTACTTAACCGGAAACCCCTATCTTCCAGTTTATGCCTCCAACTCTCCAACCTATCATTCACCTCCTGCCTGATCACATCGATAAAAACGATGTCATCTGCAAATAACATGCACCAAGGTACCTCGTCTTGGATTCCTCTAGTGAGTTCATCCAAAACTAATGTGAAAAGAAACGGGCTTAAGGCGGAGCCCTGATGCAGGCCCATACTGACAGCGAAGTCATTGAAGACCCCTCCCGGTGTCCTAACACGCGTCCGCCCTCCCTCGTACATATCCTTGATAACACGGATGTACGCGGGCGACACCCTTTTCTCTTCCAAACATCTCCACAGAACCTCCCTCGGAACTCTATCATACGCTTTCTCCAGGTCAATGAACACCATATGGAGATCCACCTTTCTATCCCTGAACAAGCCTATGAGCCCTCTGAGGAGGTAGATCGCCTCAATGGTCGACCTGCCTGGTATAAAATCAAATTGATTCTCTGAAACCTCCACAACCTCTCGTGACCTTCTCTCAATCACCCTCTCCCAAAACTTCATAGTGTGACTGAGCAGCTTGATACCCCTAAAATCATTACAATCTTGGATATCCCCTTTGTTTTTGTACAGTGAGATAACTGTGCTGACCCTCCACTCTCTGGGCATCTTTGCAGTCCTGAAAATAACATTGAACAGCTCCGTAAGCCACTCTAGACCTACCTCCCCCACAAACTTCCAAATCTCCACCGGAATCTGGTCCGGCCCCACTGCCTTTCCATTTGACATCTTCTTCAAGGCTTCCCTAATCTCCTCCTTTGTTATATGATTGTCCGCACTCTGCTCACTACTCTCTTCGCCCCCACTAGGGTCCTCTCGCACCCTTTCCCCATTTAGGAGTTTAACAAAGAACCTTTGCCATCGCTCCTTAATCTCAACATCCTCAGTCAACACCTTACCCTCTTCATCCTTGATGCACCTTACCACTCCCAAATTCCTGGCCTTCCTTTCCCGCGCCCTGGCCAGTTTAAGAACCTCCTTCTCCTCTTCCTTTGTTCCCAATCTATGGTACAATCTATCAAACGCCTGGCTCTTTGCTACGGCCACAGCCTTTCTGGCTACCTTCTTGGCTACCTTGTATCCAATCTTCTTTTGCTTCCTTTCTTCTTCCGAACTGTTACCCTTGAACTCCGCGTAAGCCTCTTTTTTTGCCTTGAATTTCTCCTTTACCTCTTCGTTCCACCACCAGGCGCCCTCCATCCTGATGCCGCCTCCCCTGGAAAGCCCTAGGGTTTATATATATATATATATATATATATATATATATATATATATATATATATATATATGATATATGTATGTATGTATGTATGTATGTATGTATGCATATATATATATATATATATATAATATACATGTATGTATATGTATGTATATATATATATATACATGCATATATATATATATATATATATATATATATGTGTGTGTGTGTGTGTGTGTGTATATATATATATAATATATATATGATATTATATATATATATATACACACACACACACACACACATACTCACACCCGTGCACTCACAAGACTTAGAACCATGTGCCTTACGCTCGAGCAAGTCAGGACTTCGGACAAATGAGCAAATACCTGATAGAGAACATTCGTAGATTGTTGATTCAACTTGCAATGATCTTCTTGCTAAAGGAGCAGAGAATTTTATAGATTGCGAGTATAATAATGAATGTGGTGTTTGGATGTTTCACTGTCTTAGTGCTTGTAGACAACGCAAAATACTCCCTGTCATTTTCTTGTCTTTAAAAAAAAAATACACATGATCACTTAAAAACATACAATATTGATAAGAAATAGACAAAGACAAAGAAAATGGAAGCGTAATTCTCGTATTTAATATAAATGAGATTATTGAACTACATTTTTAGAAAGTACAGCAAAAAGAAACATATTATTAGAAAAGATGTCTGACTTACTGGATATTAATGCGTGGTTGTAGTAATTTAATTAGTAATGTTATTGAACAAGGTACCCTGTAATCGTTCAGAGAATGACTAATTATTTTAATTTAGATTCATATATGTAATTTTTCAAGGGCATTGTTTGTTATTGTAGCATCCGTATTTTATTATGGCTATGAATGTTTTTATTTTATTTTACTCATAACAATAGTGACTTTCCTTATTAATGTTTAAGCGTGCCATACACGCGATAAAGTTGGCAATATTATGTGATTGGGAGAAGTTAAGCTCAAGAACAGTACAATATAAGCTACATTTATATTCTTATATATTGATAGTCTCACGAAAAAAAAAAATATATATATTCTCATATTGATAGAATTGGTCTTCATTTTTGATGACTATATACGGCAAGGATGGTAAGCGTATGTGATCATATAAATCAGAAGAGGTGAGAATGCGACATTTGATTTCATGTTTTTATGTGTTAGTCGATACGTCCTCCGCTCCTTTGTGTTGCATATTAAACTTTTCTTATGTTCTTTATCATAGTGTTTCCTTTTAACAATTGTTAGCGTGATTGCATGTTGATTGAAAATTCAAAGGCTATTAAATCACCCTAGAGGGGGTAAATAAGGTAATGATCAAAGTCACAAAATAATCAAAATAAAATGCGAAAAATTGTGGCTCTTGTTCTCTAACGAGCTTGAGCCTCAACTAAGCTTTATCCTTGCCTAGAGTTTCATAACTTTAGGAGTAACTCAATTGATCCTTCAACATGTCCTTGGTATAATTGACCCTTCAACTCTAACTATCTCACCCAATTACAACTTGAACAATACAACTTAATAAATTAAGTGAACAAGAGAATGATATTTATAAGTGTGGCTCTTAGTTCTTATTCTTCGCTTGTGTATCTCCAAGTTTCAAAGGCTCAAATATTTACAGTCAGCAAAATATAGCCATTGGAGTCCTTCAAGGTAAGGACCCATTATCATCAAATAAGGAAAATATCATCTTCAGTAGATTTCAAGCCCTTGAAGATCATTTCAAACCCTTGAAGATTCAGTAGCTATCTTTCAAACTTTGCCAACATTTAAGGCAACTATTACATTCCAAATTTGTGGTTGATCAATTAAATATACTAAGAATAATGTTTTACAATTATTTGCTATAAAAAATAGGAAAATATCAATCACATATAATTTTAGCCGAATCAATCCATAATCTCTAAAATATGCACATATAATCTTTCCAAGATGGCAAACATTATTCTAAGATAATATTACCTCAAATAACAAGAATATGAAACTCAAATTTAATTCATAAATCATCACAAAACTCCACATTAATTTTAGCATGCCAACGGACCAATTAGACCAACTCATTTTTATCTTTCATCAAAACATGTTAATAAAACACATTGTAAGTTTAAGGGAAGCTAACATTGATTGCAAAAGGTGTGTTGAAGACCTTGTGGATAGTATTAAGGGAAGCAACAAGGAAGAAAGGATAGCGCACAGGGAGAAGCAAGGAGTTTAATTTGAGAAACTAGTTCAAAAACAAAGGATGTAAACTGAGGCAAAACAGGGCAAATTAAGCGAGATAGTTTCAGCCAAGTTTGATAAAGCATATTTCTTGGCAGCCTCAATTGTGGGAATTTTTGATTTTAGAATAAATTCAACACTTTTCTATTTAATATTTCGAAAAATGAACTAATAATCTACCTGCATTGTCAATTATCCTGAAGGATAAATTTTTTAACTAAATGAAACCCAAAGAAACATTAAAAAATAAAGGATTTTTTAAAAAAGAATAATCATAAAATAGAAACAACCAAAAGGCGTTGACTAATTAAGTATAACCTAAATTTCTAAATTTATAAGTGTAACACTATCATATGAAATTTTGAAATGGAAAAATATATGTAATACAAAGACCACGGGATTTAGTACAACATGGGAGAATGCAAAAGGACTGTCAAGTCTAGGTAACAATACACATAACTGTTTGTCTTTTCTACAACACATCTTCAGACACCGTTTTTCGTGAAGCATTGTCATACTAAAAAGTAGCAAGATCTAAACATATAAATATCTTCATAAAATCTGGAACCCAACCGAACCTGCTCAACTGTTATTATGCTTGGCCTTGGTTCTCTCTCTCTCTCTACTTGATGAAAGAGATATAACATAGAAAAGTACAATACGTACATCAATGAAGAACTGTTGATGGAAATTTTACGACAGAACTTCGGGATTTCTATCACCCAAAAATTTAAAAATACAAAGAGATATATTGTGAAAATTAAGTACAAAAGGTACATCAAGCAAGGACTGTTGACGGAAGATTAGACATCTCTATGATTCGCATCACCAAAAATTAAAAAATACATATATTAAGTGCAAATTGCAAATCTCAGGCCAAATAACCCCACGACGCAGACAGAATATCCATGTCAAAGGTTAAAGGCCAAACAAAATGAAAAATCCATAGATGAGAACACTGTCACTTACATGAATCGTGCTACTTGCAAGAACACCTATTTGAGATACGCAATTAAAAAGAAGAGAATACTTAACAAATGAAGTTATTCAGATATTCAATCACTACTAACCATTTTCCACTACACTTATCAAATTAGCTTCAGTACACAAGACCAAATAATGAACCAAAAGTACACAAGACCAAATAATGAAGACAGCAAGCACTGTAATCTATAGTGATCAGTGCTAGTCAAAAAAATTATATTTGGCAACTGACCTAAACTTAAAGATGTCATTGCCTATTGAGTGTTGATTTCTGGCCACTTTAGGCTCAACATTTCATTCAACTTTCTTCCCTAATTTTGTTTTTTGGCTCCAAGTTTCGACCCGGGAAAAAAGTCAATATAAAGTGTTAAAGGTGAATTGTAATAGTAAAGTTGTAGAAAATTGTAGTGTTTGGAAACAAAGAACTTGAGCCCAAAGGTCTCGGTTTTTAATGCTGTATTTTTTTTTACTCGGCCATGTACCCATTACATGTACAAGAGGGAATCAAATAAATTGTGCTAACCATAATCACTTGGCGGCTAAGCAATCACCAGAGTTTGGTAAGCATATAATCTCTACCAATATAAGGACATTACCATAGCCACAATGTTATCACAAAATGGAATAACATCTATTTACAATGTTCTATCACTCCCCCTCAAGTTGGAGCATATGAATTAACGATGCCCAACTTGGACCGTAGATAAGCAAACTGGGCCTTGCCAAGAGCTTTAGTGAAGATGTTAGCAGCTTGATTTTTTGAAGAGATATATCGAGTTACCAATTCATCCAACAAAAGTCATTCCCGAACAAAATGATAGTCCATCTCAATATGCTTTGTTCGTTCATAAAATACTGGGTTCTTAGCAATATGTAGCGCAACTTGATTATCGCAAAATAATTGCATAGGATAGGCAGAAAATATGCACATGGAAGCCAAAAAGGATTTAACCCAGAGTAAATCACTAGTAACTGTAGCCATGTCACTATATTCCGCTTCAGCTGAGGAGCAGGATACGGTAGTTTGCTTCTTTGTCCTCCACGAGATGGGTGAGCCACGTAATGTTACAAAATAACTAGTAAGGGACTTCCGAGTCAGTGGACACGCCCCCAATCTGAATCACAATAGGCAACAATGCGTAAATCGGAGTCACTCCGCAAAACAAGACCTTACCTGGGATTACCTTTGAGACAATGGAGGGCACGTCGAGCCGCGCCCATATGAGTCCCCCAGGAAGCTTGCATAAATTGCGATAAAATGTGAACAGAGTAGCTTAAATCGGGCCGAATGAGTCTAAGGTAGATAAGATGGCCCACTAGTCGCCGGTACTGAGATGGAGCCTCAAGTAACTTTCCAGTTGCTAAGCCCAATTTATGGTTAGTTTCCATAGGTTAGTCAACCGGCTTTGCTCCAAGAAGCCCGCATTCTTCAAAATCTCAAGGGCGTACTTCTGTTGACGGAGGAAGAGGCCCTTTTCATTGCAGGCCACTTCAATGCGTAAAAGAATACTTGAGCAGACCCAAATCTTTTGTATGAAAGCACTGATTAAGATAGGCTTTGAACTCGGCACATTAACTATCATCATTCCCAGTTTCTACCAAATCATCAACATAAACCAATAAAGCCATAAATTTGTTACCCTTTAGATATGTGAAGAGAGAGTAATCCGCATAAGAACGAACAAACCTATAGGCAAGAAGAATTGAAGATAGCTTTGCAAATCATTGGCGAGGTGCTTGTTTTAACCCATATAAAGATTTCTGGAGACGACAAACCTTGGTAGGACTTGCAGTTTTGAAGCCAGGAGGTAGAGTCATATGAACCTCCTCATCTAAGTCTCCATGTAGGAACGCAATATTGACGTTCATTTGATAAAGAGCCCATCCTTTTGCTGTGACAATAAAAAGAAAGCAATGTACGCTTGCCATTTTTGCAATTGCGGCAAAGGTCTCATTGTAATCGAATCCTTTGATTTGCTTATCGCCTCGAATCACCATGCAGGCTTTATACCTGTCAATACTTCCATCCGAGTTGTACTTCACCTTATATACCCATTTACAATTAATGGGCTTACATCCTGGAGGTAAGTCGACAACAGACGAAGTCTGGTTTAGCTCCAAGGCTTAAATTTCTTTGGCCATCACTTCCCACCACTTGGATTCTTTACCACTTCATGATAGAACCTGGGCTCTACAACTTTGGTAATAGCAGTTAAATAGCATTTATGAGCATCAGAAAAATTATTGCATGTAACATAGTTAGCAATGGGATACGGTTTACCTGAAGATACCTTTTAGATTGGGCTTGTATTGGAAGGAGGGGTTTTAGATTAAGCAGTGTAGCGAATGTAATCTTAGAGATGCATCGGCGTTTTCTGAGGCCATTTGCCACTGTCTACAGTCTAGGTTGCTAGTGTAGTTGGGCCAAACGAGCCACTCCTCCTGTCGGCAGAGTCTCCCAGGCTGGGCTGGGACTCCTGGGCCTGAGCCTTGTCCTGGGCCTAAGGAGAGATGGTTGGAACTTGCAATTGTTGGGCATTCTGCGGCCCACAAGTAGCTGGACAAGGAGTGGGACTGGGCCAGCAATACCGTCTGGCCCATCAGTAGTGGAGGAAGCCGACTGATTGCTACTAGTGTGGGCCGGCCCAACTACTTCAGCAGCTGTCACTGGACTTGGCTGAGGCGATGTGGATAGATTGCTGGGTTGTCATTTGGTTGTGTAATGGCCAGTCCTGAAATCCTCTATTCTATCATCAAAAGTCCATCCCATATCATCTCTTAATTTGCTTAAGTCATTATTTTCTGAAGCTACTTGGGATGCAAATAGGTAACTTTCTTTATGGAATATCACATTGTGACTAACAAATATGTCTCCGGTTTCAATATCATATAACTTCCAAGTTCCAACCCTTCTTACCATGTGGATACCCCAAAAATATGCACCATTTACTACGTGACCCAAATTTATCCTTTGGCCTTTGATTATTGTATGCATAACACAAACATCCAAACACTCAAATATGGTCATAGGATGGCTTTACCTCAAATAATGCTTTGTAAGGGGTTTGCCCATGAAGAATTTTTGTAGGTGTTCGATTAATAAGGTGGGCTACGGCTAAGACACATTCTCCCCAAAATTCAATAGGTAAATGAGCTTCAAATCAAATGGCCCTTGCCACATTCAGAATGTGACAATGTTTTCTTTCTACCCTTCTGTTTTGTTGGGGTGTGCCAACATAGCTAGTTTCATATATTATGCCTTGCTCCTTGTAATTTCATACGAGTTGGAATAAACTCACTACCATTGTCATTCCTAATGGTTCTAACTTTTGTAGTAAATTGAGTTTGTACCATAGTACAAAAATCTTTAACTAGTTGAGATGCTTCGCCTTTGCACTTCATAAGGTATACCCAAACACAACAACTAGCATCATCCAAGATAGTTAGCAAATAGCTTGCTCCTCAAAAATACTCAACAAAATAAGCGCCCCATATGTCGCAGTGAATAAGATCAAATAGTTTCGAGGCTTTATTTTTAGTAACATTAAAAGGCAATCGAGTTTGTTTTACTCTTCAGCACACATCACATAAATCCATTTGACTGCTACTACCAACTATTCCTAAAATAATATTTGATAAACTAGATAATGCCTGATTTGACGGATGCCCCAATCTTCTATGCCATATCTCATGAGTATCACCTTGTTTGCTTGAGCTTGTGTCATTGCTCCTTCTTTGTAGAAATAAACCCCCCTTCTATGCTCACCCGATCCAATCAGCATCTTCGTAGTAAGGTCGTATATCGCACATGACTTACGGGTGAATGTTACAATACAACAAAAATCTTCAATTAATTGTGCAATTGATATCAAGTTGCAATTGAGGCTAGGCACATACAGCACATCATGTAATAACAACATGTCATTTAGCCTTACAGATCCTCGTTTATTGGCATAAGTTGTAACCCCATTGGGCATTCCCACGGGTACGGCATCAATATCAAGGATATGAGAAAGTAAGCTTAAATTCCCTGTCATATGATAAGAAGCACCAATATCCAAGAGCCAATCACACTTACCCGATAAGCGTCCATGATTGTCTTTTAAGGTCTCGATGAGACTTAGTAATTTTTGTACCTGTTTATTTGTAATCCTAGACAAAGCTGCACGTCCTTCTTCTAACTTGCTATTGTCGCTATCTGGAGTTTGGGCCGAATTTGCTTGCTCTCTCGATGAGTAGCCACCACGCCCACAGCTGCTACTGTTTCGACCTCCACCGTGAGAGCCTCGACCCCGGTCCTGGTTGCTATGTCCGCCTCTTGCAGTCCACCCGGCGGCATATCCTATCAGCTCAAAGCAATTTGACTTCTCATGTCCGTTCTTGCCACAATGTTTACAGCTCACCCGGTCTCCACCAGATTGTCCTCCTTTGTTGTATTGAGTGACAGCGAAAGCAACTACATTTTCATGCCTATGTTCTCGTTCACTCATCATCCTCTTATGGTTCTCTTCTTGCTGAACCATACTAAATATTTTGTCACGAGATGGGAGTGGGTCCAAGGCAAGATTTTGAGAACGGACGTTTGAATATGCCTCATCATCCAAGCCCATCAACAATTGATGGACCCCGTCTTCCTCGATCATCTTAGCATATTTGCTTGCGGCTTCACACATACGGGTAGGGCACTTAATAGTATTTTCGAGTTCATTCCAAAGTCCCATCAACTTTGAGAAGAACTCAACCACATCCAGATTGCCTTGCTTACATGAAGCAATCTTGGCCTTTAACCGATGAATTTTTGGCACATTCGGTATAGCATATCTTTTCTGAATATTTTCCCATATGGCTTGAGCGAAGTCAACATAAGCGATACTTGCATGAAGTTTAGGATCTACAACATTTCGAATCCAAGAAGTGACCATGAAGTTCACAATAATCCATGCATTGGCCTCGGCTCAATAGGCTCCCTTTGTCATCTCCGGTTTGGTAATTGTTTCATTAATGAATGCCACTTTATTTTTTGTTGTTAATGCAGTTAGCAGAACTTTCTGCCACATGTTATAATTTTTCCCATCAAATTTGAGTGCAGTGATGATTGCCCCAGGCGCAACTTAGGGATGAAGGTAGTAGGGTGATTGATTATCAATCACAAATTCTTTTATTTTATCGTTACCCATCTTCCTGTTCATTCTTGTGTTTCGGTTTTTGTTTTTTAAATATGGATCAATGCTCTGATACCATGTAGAAAATTGTAGTGTTTGGAAATGAAGAACCCAAGCCTAAAGGTCTCGGTTTTCAATGTCGTATTTTTTTACTCAGCCATGTACCTGTTACATGTACGTACAAGAGGGAATCACATAAATTGAGCTAACCCTAATCACTTGGTGGCTAAGCAATCACCAGAGTTTGGTAAACATATAATCTCTACCAACATAAGGACACTACCATAGCTACAATATTATGACGAAAGGAAATAAAATCCATTTGCAATATCCTATCAAAAGTAAATAGGGAAAAAACTAAGGAAAAAGATCAGACTGTTTGCTACATAAACCTTTGTCTTGCCCTAAACTTGAAATTTCCTTGCTAATGGCGGAAGTAACACATTTATACTTATATAAGGTCACCAAAATGATTAAAATAGAATTGTCTTCCAAATTTGGAGACAACAAAAACTATCATGCATAGTTCATTTGGAAAAGTAAATGTTAGAAAACTACATTTCTAACTTTAAAGATTCTATTTTAAGTCCACATATAAGAAAAAAAGATTATTACATGGCCACCAGAACCAAGTACAACCACCATAACATGCAAACAATCAAATAACAGACAAGGATCCATCTTTCAAAATAAAAATAGAAGGCATAAAAATTATTACCAACAAAACACATATCAAAGATGACAGAAGACCCCATCTATCAAATAATCAAAATATATGAAGCCAAAAACAAGTTTTAGCTAAATTTGAGTGGTAAATAAGATAAACGTAAACAAAATGAGAAGAACCCTAAAGAAAGCTTACTGAGATAATATAGTTTCATTGAATTGTTAGAAAAAGAAGCTGAAAAATAGAGAAGAAGAAGAAGGATTTAATTTCATTTTAAAAATTTGAAAACTCAGCAAAAATTAGTTACCAAGATAACTTGAATTAAACAATACATTTCATTGTCCTAAAGTGCTAAATGCAACTGTAGTTTGCAAATCTAAAAAAAATTGTACAACCCTTTAAAGTTTTCTCAATTTAATGATAAGAAAACAATAACAAAGCCGAAAATAATGAACAAGAGAGACCTGAAGATAAGAATTTCTCCAATCTTAATTTGATCATGCCAATCTTAGCAATATTGAAGATAGAAAAACGGTTTCCTTCATTAGGATTTTTTGAGTCCGACTAGGGGAAAAAAAACTAAACTAAAATTGACATGTAATTTGATGAGAGAGATGTAGAGAGGAGATTAGGACAATATGAAGAGAGAAGATGGTAGAGAAAGTGAGAGCAAGAAGGAACAAAGAATGGGACAAATGAAAAGAAACAAAAAGTTGGTGCTCAATTCTAGTGGAAGCAAGGTAATAGAGTAGAATGATGATTTTTCACCAGCTCAAATTTTGCTAATTTTATAAAGTTGCCCTCACTATTCTCACGAATAGTAACTTCTCTTATTGGTTTTAAGGTTTTTATTTATATGAAGATACACGCACATGTATGTGTGTATATATTACATAATATATTATCTATTACATAATAAAAAGCAAATAAGATGCTTAGCATGTCACACTTTTAGTTTACCAAAATACCCTTGTTGATGTCATTATTTTAGTGTCATCTGCTTTACTCATTGTCGTTCTTGCTACTTCATTTTTTACATATGACGGACCCTACTTGTTGTCTGCTCCCGTCCTTTCTCTCCCACTATTCTCAATTCTTCTGCACTGCACTTTCTCCCCTACTTCACCCAACAAATTCTAATGCTATAATTTCATTCTATCTCATTTTCCCTGTTTCCTTCCTATTCTGCTCAACCTTCCATCAGTTGTCCAAAATTTAGAAATTATAGTGTTAAATGCGTGTTAGAGCTCCTGAATTTTTTTATTCTAATGATTATTGATATGATTCGATAAAATTTTAGGTATTAGCAGTCATGTGTTTACTGATCCATTTTGTATTTACATGTAAATTTGGATGTAGAATGTTAATTTATCACATCTAATTTCTCACTGGTACTAGGGTTTTAGAGCAATTTGAGCAAGTTGATTGTATCCAGTTCGAATCATTGTGCATCGCATACCAAGTTTTAACATGAATTACTCACAATTTCATAGGTGTTTTTTGTAATCTCTATAAATCGCTTGCATGTTAATTTATTTGTTAAGTCCAAAAACTTTTTATCAGTTTTTCTTTTTAGGGCTTATTGCTAGATTTCTCAAATGTTCAGGTTGAAAAGGTTTTTGTTAGAGACGTCAATCTTGATTCAACCCTTTAGTCGCATGTGCTAATAGAGCAAGTAGATTGTGAATCCCTAATATGTTCTAATAGGTCCTTTAGTAGAGGCGTAGATATCCTCGTTCCTATTAAAATTTGATTGCGGTAGCATCATCGGTCTACATAATGGTAGATGTCAGTATAATTACAATACAGACTCTCCATCCTAGTAGCGGCACATATGTTACTCAAATTTTGTAACAAGCATCCAATATAGATATGTATTTTAGTTGTTGAGCTAAGGCTATGTTCTGTAATAAAGGTTAAAGTAGAGGTTAGTGATTTGTAGTGGTCAAAATATTATAGACCATTACTTAAAAATATTCGGTACGTGAATGAGGCAGTGGTTAGAGGTTTGTGTAGTGCTTTTCAAAAGCTAATGAAAGTAGTTTTTAAAAGCATCTATCTAGTGGTTGCATTGCAAATTATAAAATTCTTTTTTTTATTTACTAAAAACTTTTATTTATCGTACCCTCAGTATGACAAAAACATGAATTGTACACGGTTTATTGTTGACACACAGTTAACCTTTAATAAGTTTTCCGTCTAGTTTAGGAGTAGTTAAATATTAGAATAATTGAAGATCTAAAAGAAAGAGATCAGACTTTTTAGATTCTTCACAAACCTCACGCTATTGCATCTCTCCTTTCTCTCTCCTCTCGTTGCCCACTTTCTCAGCCCCATGCTCTGGCATCCATGGACTAAGATCTCCTCTCTCAACCTTTGCATTTCGCGGCTGTGTTCTCATCCTCTTAACCTTTACATTTCGTGGTTGTGTTTGGTCGCCGGATTATGTCATATCCAGATAGGATGGTTGCTTTTACTCATTTCTTTTTTTCCCCTCTAAGTTGCATAGAACTGGTTTCAATTTGTATGTGTATAAATCTAATTATGATTTATTTGGGTGATAGGAGTGTTATGTTGTCTACCTTGAGTTAGGGTTTTTAATCAATGAATTTATTCTTATAAGTTTTAATTTGTTGAATACCCTGAATGTATAATCGAATTTGATATACAAGTGAACACTAATCCTTCTTGCCCTTCATGTTGTCCTTTTTATCAGCCTGTGATTCCAGCTCTCTGGGTTTTGCCTTCTCAGCAAACCTGAAAGAGCAAATCACTTATGAACAATCTCCTTGATACAGAATGCGCTCATAAGTAACTTAATAATTTGTTGATAAATTAAGTTGACAATTAATGGAAGAATGAAACAGGATGGGAACACGCAATTCAAGACTTCAAGCGAGCTAATGAAGACCACCATGGCCAGCATTGTATATCAAAATTGGGAATAGAGGGGTCTAAGTTCTGAGTTTTCATGTTTATGATTGGTGTTCATATATTACTAATATATTTTATATGCCTTTTTCCCCAAAAAAAAGATATTCTGGATGGGGTATGTCTCTATAAACTTCAATTTTCATGTGTATAAATTTGATTGTGATTTATTTGGGTGATAGGAGTGTTTTGTTGTCCACCTTGAGTTAGTACTTTTAATCAATGAATTTATTCAAATAATCTTTAATTTGTTGAATATCTGCGACCTATAATCGAATTTGCTATAGTTATTGGAATTGAATTTTTAATTTTGGATATATCTTTTCTACATCTTACTTTTCTCCTTTTCTTCATCATTGCTGGGCTCTTATGAATCTAAAACACAGGGTTTTGGTTTTTGGGAGTTGCTTAGATCTTAATTCATTCTTATAAGCTAAGCTCAACTTGCGTATAAAAGTAAATGCTAAATTGTGTTTTTTGGCTGTTTGTGATGGTACCTTTGAATTCAGCTTTAATTTCATATGTACAGTCAATTAGTGATGAGCTGTTTGTGAAATGCCAACTCCATGTCTTATAAGTGACTTTTTTTATGACGCCAGAACTGAGGACAATTGAAATATGAGTTAGTGAATAAACTACAATAACAATATATAGTGTTTTAAGATCAAAATTGAAAGGTACAGAACAATTTCTATATTGATATGTCAGCTACTAGCCACTCACTTACAGTTTTTACATTGAAATGTCAGCTACTGGCTAGGGAATTATACGTTTAATGATGAATGTATTTAAAAATTCCAATTCTGTAGCATCACGTGTGAAAGGGAATTATATATCATGCTTTGTGATTATCATAAGAATGAGAAACTTCTAGTTTAGAATTTATCTTCTCTATTGTTTGTGTAACTTATCAAACTTTTCATTTTATTGTATTTTTAGAGTGCTTACTTAATTTTTATGCATGGAAGAAAGATGAATTTATAAGTTTTTCAGAATTCCAATTTTTGGTTGAATGTTCTGTTGGGTTTTATGGCCCAAAATCTCGAGTATCGGCACGGGGAGCCCATGCTGCACAGACACGGGCGTGCCAAGACGAAGAGCCGAAGACGAGAGGGACAGAAAATTGGCACGGGGGCACCGTGCCATATGGCACGGTCGTGCCATGTGGCACTGGGTGACCGTGCCACGTGGCACGGTCGTGCCTCGGGTCTTCTCGCCGCCGCTTTCGGATGGCGGCTAGGGTTGCGCTTTGGTGACGGTTTTTGGAAGGTGGTAGCTAGGGTTTTCAGGGGGAAACCCTACCTCGCAGACCCTATATAAAGGGGGTCTAGGGCCTTGTTTCAAAACACTTCAGTACTCATAAACACATTGAGAGGTAAAAGTCGTTTGTGAGAGATTACAATAGAGAGATTGTAATTCTGCTCTTTGATCGAATCACTGAGGTGATTGTGATCGTGGTGTACTTTCCTGCTCATAGTGAATTGTTCTGGTGCTGTCGCCGTCCGTGGTTTTTCCCACATTGGGTTTTCCACGTTAAATTCCTGTGTTCTTGTTCTCTTCCTATTGTTCTGTTGTTTGTGATTGGTTGAATTTCTGATTTTCTATTGCATCCTATCGCTTCCGCTATACTGTTATTCTGATATTAATCCTAACAAGTGGTATCAGAGCCGATGGTGCGTTCGGCTAGGCAACAAAAAAGTGTGGCATGGTGGACCCCATGGACGAGCTTGGTGAAATGACACGCAGGTGTTGATCGAGCGGTAATACGTGTGCTGCAGCGTGGCTCGATGGTGTGGATAAGCTCTTGATGGGTGGCTTGACACCTTGGTAAAGGCTTCCGCTCAAGGGGGAGCTTGTGCACTCATGTGTGAGGGGGAGATTGTTGGGAACGTCACACATGAGTAAAGAAGTCCCACATCGGGAGTTTGAGAAGAAGGGTCATGGTATATAAGTCAAGTGGGCTACTCCTCCTATTGCCAATTGGTTTTAGGATGGAACCTCACTTGGGCTTGTTGCCATGGACCTTGGTTGAAGTGGGCTCCCTCCTTGGATCTCCCTAACAAGTGGTATCAGAGCTTTGGTTTAGGATGTCTTCAATCCTGAAGGTAGACATTCAGAAGTTCGACGGGGAGATTAGCTTTAATCTCTGGAAGGTGCAGATGAGAGCGGTTCTCATCCAGCACGGGTTGTGGAAGGTCCTGAAGGGACCTCATGTCAAACCTGAAAAGACAACAGATGAGCAATGGGCTGAAGAACAGAAGAAGCGGCGTGGGTCGCTGACGGAGGACGAATGGGAGGAATTGGAGTTGAAGGCGGTTTCAGCCATACAACTGTGCCTGGCACCTCACGTTCTGCGAGAGGTACTTGATAAGGTAACTGCTGTTGACCTTTGGACTCGCCTAGAAGAGTTGTATATGACGAAAAGTCTAGCTAATAAGATCAGGCTGAAAGAAAGGTTGTATACCTGTCGTATGGCTGAAGGTACGCCCGTCCAAAAACATCTGAATGAGTTTAATTCAATTCTAGTGGATCTAGAAAGCTTGGACGTTAAAATTGATGATGAGGATAAAGCTATTCTACTTGTTGTCTCACTACCCCCTTCATACAAACACTTTAAAGAAATTATGCTATATAGTAATTCAGATACTATATCATTTGAGGATGTCAAGGCCAACCTACTGTCTAAAGAAAAGTTTGACCATGACATTTATGCTGATCCGGGTGAGGGACTGGCTGTCAGGGGTAGGACAACAGAGAAAAAGGGGAATGGTAACAAGAAAAAGGGCCGTTCTAAATCACAGAATCCTCATGCAAATAAAACCTGCCACTTCTGCAACAAATTGGGTCACATCAAAGCTGATTGCTAGAAATTAAAGAAAAAGAATGAGGAAAAGGAGAAAACTGCTACAGCTGATTGTGTAGTAGAGTCTGAGTCTGATGGGGATGTACTGCTTGCTACTTCGTTAGCTACCACTTCTGGGAGAGGAGTGGATGTTAATTGGGTTTTAGATTCTGGTTGCACGTTCCACATGTGTCCTCGTAGGGATTGGTTTGTAACTTATGAACCTGTGGATTCTGGGGTGGTACTTATGGGCAACGATGCTGAATGCAAGGTTGCAGGGATAGGTACAGTTCAGATTAAAACCCGTGATGGCACTATTAGAACTTTGTCTAAAGTGAGACATATTCCTGATATGACTCGTTGTTTGATCTCTTTGGGTACTCTTGAGACTAATGGTTGCAGGATTGTTATAGAGAATGGTGTCCTAAAGGTAACTAAGGGAGCCATGGTGATGATGAAGGGACTGAAGCAGGGAAGTCTCTACATTCTGCAAGGAGCTACAGTTACAGGCGTAGCTGCAGTGGGTACGACAGATGACACGAGGTTATGGCACATGAGATTGGGCCATATGAGTGAGAAAGGGATGACCATTCTGGGTAAGAAAGGTTGTCTTGGTAACGCTAGTACGGGTAAGTTGGATTTTTGTGATCACTGCGTATTTGGGAAACAGAAAAGGGTAAGTTTCTCAAAGGCTAGTCACCGTACTCAGGGGGTCCTGGACTACATCCATTCTGATTTGTGGGGTCCCTCTAAGGTACCTTCGATGGGAGGTAAGCGTTACATGTTAACATTTGTTGATGATTTCTCACGAAAGGTTTGGGTGTATTTCTTGAGACAGAAAAACGAGACATTCTCAATGTTCAAGAAATTCAAGGCTCTGGTTGAGAACCAGACTGGCAAAAGGATCAAGAAACTCAGGACTGATAATGGCCTGGAGTTTGTTGAATCTGAGTTTGAAGAGTTCTGCATAGCAAACGGCATAGCCAGACATAAAACCTTGGTCGGGAAACCACAACAGAATGGGGTCGCAGAACGAATTAACAGGACATTGTTAGAGAAAGCACGGTGTTTGCTTTCAACTACTGGGCTTTGGGATCGCAAAGCGTTTTGGGCTGAGGCCATTTCTACGGCCTGCTACCTGGTGAATCGATCACCACACTCCTCCATCGAGTTTCAGATTCCAGAAGAAGTATGGTCAGGTAATCCTGTTGACTACTCTAATCTCAGGGTATTTGGGTGTCCTGTGTATGCTCATGTAAATGAGGGAAAACTAGCACCTAGAGCAGTTAAATGTATGTTTTTGGGGTATGCTAGTGAATCTAAGGGATATCGTATGTGGTGTCCTGATTCTAAGAAAGTAATACAAAGTAGGGATGTTACTTTCAATGAGTCTGATATATTATCTTCTGGAAAGAATGCTGCTGTTCCTTCTACTGGTGCAGGAACTCAGCAAGACACCAACATGGAGGTGGAGCTGGAGACTGCTACAGCTCAAGGTGGAGCTATGAGGGAAGTCCAGGTCACTGAGCCTGGGGCTATCAGCACTAATCAACCTCAGGAGGAGGTTGAGCACTCTATAGCACGTGATCGTCCTCGCAGGGAGATCAGGAGACCGACCCGGTACAACGATGATGAAGGGCTGATAGCATATGCACTTTCCGTTGCAGAGGAAGTGTCTGAAGGAACTGAGCCTTCAAATTATACTGAAGCCATCACCTGCCCAAGTTCACCCAACTGGATTCAGGCTATGCAAGAAGAAATGGAAAGTCTGCAGAAAAACGGGACTTGGGAGTTATGTAACCTGCCTAAAGGCCGACGGGCCTTAACTGCCAAATGGATATACAAGAAGAAGGAGGGCATCCCTGGGGTAGAGGATGCAAGGTGGAAAGCAAGGTTGGTTGTTCGTGGTTGCAACCAACGGGAAGGTATAGACTATAATGAGGTTTTCTCTCCTGTAGTCAGACACACCTCTATTCGATTATTGTTATCTATTGTGACATTGTTTAACTTGGAGTTGGAGCAGCTTGATGTAAAAACAGCCTTTCTGCATGGTGAGCTGGAAGAGGAGATATATATGAAGCAACCTGAAGGGTTTGTTGTTCCTGATAAGGAACACATGGTATGTAAGTTGGAAAAGTCCTTATATGGACTCAAGCAGGCTCCTAGGCAGTGGTATAAACGTTTTGACACGTTTATGATTGATAATGGTTACATACGTAGTAGATATGATAATTGTGTATACTTTAGACAATATGGTGATGGGTTCTTTATATATCTACTACTGTATGTTGATGACATGCTAATTGCATCTAAAGATAAAACCCTGATTAGCATGCTAAAATCTCAGCTCAGTAAGGAATTCGAAATGAAAGACTTAGGTGCAGCTAAAAGGATACTGGGCATGGAGATTCACAGGGATCGAAAGGAGGGAAAATTATACTTGTCTCAAGAAAAATATCTTGAGAAGGTATTAAGCAATTTCAAAATGAGGGACTGCAAAGCAGTGTCTACCCCTCTTGCTGCACATTTTAAACTGTCTGCAGAATGCTGTCCGCAAACAGAAGAGGACATCGGTAGAATGTCCAATGTACCATACTCTAGTGCTGTAGGGAGTTTGATGTATGCCATGGTCTGTACCAGACCAGACTTATCACATGCTGTGAGTGTGGTAAGTAGATATATGCATAATCCTGGAAAGGACCACTGGGAGGGTGTAAAATGGATCCTACGGTATGTAAAGGGAACTGTGGGGAAAGGGCTGGTATTTGATAGAAACAAGGCTGCTACATCTGATGTAGTAGGGTATGTTGATTCTGATTATGCTGGTGATTTGGATAGGAGGAGGTCCATATCTGGGTACATCTTTACCATGTGTGGGGGCGCTATCTCTTGGAAAGCGTCTTTACAATCTATTGCAGCTCTGTCCACAACAGAAGCTGAGTATATTGCTGCCACTGAAGGGGTGAAGGAAGCTACCTGGCTAAGGGGACTGGTAATGGAGCTTGGAATACCACAATCTGCTACTGTGGTATATTCTGACAGTCAGAGTGCCATACATCTGACAAAGAATGATGCCTATCACTCGAAGACCAAGCATATCAGCGTCAAATATCATTATGTACGAGACACAGTTGCTGCAGGAGAAATAATGATGAAGAAAGTTCACACCTCAGAGAATCCTGCTGACATGCTTACAAAGCCACTACCTACAGCTAAGTTCGAGCATTGCTTGGACTTAGTGGGAGTTCACAGTCATTGAGAAGCCCTGCGGGGCATAGCCCCTTAGGGGGCATCACCCCTTGGGGTGTGACGACGACGACGGTAATTGAAGACTGGAGATTTTGGTCCAAGGTGGAGATTGTTGGGTTTTATGGCCCAAAATCTCGAGTATCGGCACGGGGAGCCCATGCTGCACAGACACGGGCGTGCCAAGACGAAGAGCCGAAGACGAGAGGGACAGAAAGTGGCACGGGGGCACCGTGCCATATGGCACGGTCGTGCCATGTGGCACTGGGTGACCGTGCCACGTGGCACGGTCGTGCCTCGGGTCTTCTCGCCGCCTTCTTTCGGATGGCGGCTAGGGTTGCGCTTTGGTGACGGTTTTTGGAAGGCGGCTAGGGTTTTCAGGGGGAAACCCTACCTCGCAGACCCTATATAAAGGGGGTCTAGGGCCTTGTTTCAAAACACTCCAGTACTCATAAACACATTGAGAGGTAAAAGTCGTTTGTGAGAGATTACAATAGAGAGATTGTAATTCTGCTCTTAGATCGAATCACTGAGGTGATTGTGATCGTGGTGTACTTTCCTGCTCATAGTGAATTGTTCTGGTGCTGTCGCCGTCCGTGGTTTTTCCCACATTGGGTTTTCCACGTTAAATTCCTGTGTTCTTGTTCTCTTCCTATTGTTCTGTTGTTTGTGATTGGTTGAATTTCTGATTTTCTATTGCATCCTATCGCTTCCGCTATACTGTTATCTGATATTAATCCTAACAAGTGGTATCAGAGCCGATGGTGCGTTCGGCTAGGCGACAAAGGTGTGGCATGGTGGACCCCATGGACGAGCTTGGTGAAAGTGACACGCAGGTGTTGATCGAGCGGTAATACGTGTGCTGCAGCGTGGCTCGATGGTGTGGATAAGCTCTTGATGGTGGCTTGACACCTTGGTAAAGGCTTCCGCTCAAGGGGGAGCTTGTGCGTTGATGTGGTGTGAAAGAGACTCATGTGTGAGGGGGAGATTGTTGGGAATATCACACATGAGTAAAGAAGTCTCACATCGGGAGTTTGAAAAGAAGGGTCATGGTATATAAGTCAAGTGGGCTACTCCTCCTATTGCCAATTGGTTTTAGGATGGAACCTCACTTGGGCTTGTTGCCATGGACCTTGGTTGAAGTGGGCTCCCTCCTTGGATCTCCCTAACATGTTCTTATAAAGGTTTGCGATCTAACATGCTTATTTTTTTGTAGCAACTAAAGAAGAAAAGGAAGCCAACTGAGGTTGAATTCTTTGACATGGCTCATCAAACAAAAAATGGAACATATGTTCAAGAAGAATCTAAAGAGTTTATGGTAAAGCTAAAAGTTATTTTAAAGGGTTATAGATTTATGAAGGGTAATCGTTTTGGTTTATGCATGGTTTGTGTTGAACACATGCTGCAGGACAAAGCAAGGGACCTAATAGGTAAAAAGACTATGGAATAAGGTATATCTGAACCTGTTGATTCTGCTACAGAATTTGAAATTCATAATGCAGTTTGAAAAGAGCTTATAGAGGGTGAAACATCGCGAAGGTCACTTACTTATGGTATTGGAATCACAAAATCTCAAATAACAAAACTCAATGATGATTTAAGAAGAATGAGGAAAAGAAGCTCAAGTCTTGCGCTAGAAGCTAAAATCAACTTCAAAGACAATCAAATTAAAAGCATGGAAAATATGATAAAAGACTTACAGTCCCAGATTCATCTTGTTTACACTGCATTTGATATGTCTGGTATAGCGTTTGCTTTTCCAAACATGGATCCACTTCTTTTAGAAAATTATCATCTACGCCAATCATGGGTAAGATATTGTTTATCACTATTATTCATACGTGATTCGTATTTGATAGTGTTTTCATCATTGCTAATTAATTTACCGTGGGATGGTCATTCTTTGCCTCCATATTCTTCTCATTTCTGGTGGCTTATTGTTGCTTGATCTGATTGAGTTGCTTCCCTAACCTGGGGATTGTCACATTCGATTTTACGCTTGTAGAAAATGTTGGAATTCGTCATAATTTTCATTCTAGGGAGTTTTTTGGACAAATTACCTCCCATAACCTTGCTTTTATTTTGTGTAAGTTGACTAGTTGGCCAAACGGCTCTTTCGATATTGATATAGGAAATTAAGGTTGCAGGTTTGACTTGGAGACAACATTTGGCTCTTTCATTATTCATATATAGGAAATTAAAGGTGTAGGTTTGACCTGGAGACAACATATTTATTTACTGACAGCATACTTATTGCACGTGTGATTTTCATTATCAGGTTTACCTGATATATATAGGTTTCATATGCTTTATTATCAAGGCTCAAGAGAGTGAAAAATATTCTTGTTTGTGTTGGGCTTTTACCTTTTGGGTTTTTTAGCCTAGAATCGATACTATTGTTATTGTCTTATAATAGATGTAAAGTAAAATATGACTTTTGTCCTTGTTTCCAACTTACTTTCTTTAAAATTTTTAGTTTAAACGTTGCTAAATTTAATGAAGTTATATTTGACCTTTTTTGTTCTGCTCCTTTTGCCATTTTAGATCCAATACTTAAACATTCTATCCATAGTTGTTTCGTATTTTCCAATGCCTCCTTTTCAATTTATTTTCTTATTTTTAGATTGGAGTCATCATATCACCTATATATGGTTATCCTCCCTATGTCCAAAAGAGCGAATATCCCAATCCTATATTTTTTTTGGTATGATACTTTTTATTTGATTCAGTTCTCAACCTCGGCTTTGTGTTGGATATTCTTCATTAGACTGATGTTGCTCTAAAACTTTATTGCTTGTCACATGCAGTGTGTCTTTGCTATTTCAATTGTTTGCCTACTATGATAATTGTTTTGTCTTTTTTTTTCCCCTTAATCAATTATCTTTTTAATGAAAAGCTTATATCAATTATTAGTGAGAATGATGTGAAAAATTGAAGGATTATAAGGATTATTCACATATTGGCTCCTAAGGGTTCTTAAATTATCCATACTGGGGTTGTTGGTTGTTGAAAGACTGCAATCATTTTGTTATCCTTCCCACTTAGAAGGATTTGACAAGAGAATTGAAGCAATCTTGTAAATGAAAATCAGTATCTTGTTTTCTGCTATGGAATTATCATATCAGCGTCTTTCATTCTCATATGAAATTAGTAAAAAGAAGTAACCTGCTACTTTATATCAAAGGTGTGATGTTGCATGTTTGCTTCTTTTTTGGCTGTCTCTTTTCCTTTCTTATCTCTCTCCCCTTTTTAGGTTAGATAGAAGGGAATTTGTCTGAATTAATTGGCTATAATGCTGTGTTTTGACTTTTAATTAAGTAGAAACAATTCCAAAAGCCTAAAACCCTACTTGGCCTCATTTTGGTTTATTCTACAATGGTTTCTCCTTTTACTAATATGAGGAGATAGAGCATGACTGAGCAAGACTGGAGATGTTGCGTCTTGTGTAGAAACTCAAAACTTAGAATTATCTTGAGGATCTAACGTGAAGTATTTGTTCTAAATTAGATTGTTCAAGAGCAATCTCAATTAGCCACAGTATTTCTCGCTAAGTTGTTTTGCCCTATGCATTTCTTTTAGCCTATCATTCTAGTTTTATAAATGCTCTTTTCTTTTTCTTTTTTTCTTTTTCTTTTTGCTTTTGGTCCATGATTATCATGTCATCTGGACTTCTCTTCATGAAAGTGTGAGATGCTAAATAGTGACATTAACATGAATTTCATTTTGGATTTATGTATTTACAGGGACAATTGAATGAGGACATTTCAAATGTTAATGGGATGAATATTCCATCCCATTACATTCCAAGTCCATATGATGAGGATGCGGATGTCTGCGGTTGAAACAAGATCTATTCGAAGTTGGATACAAGTATATTTTTGTGATCTGGCTTTTGGGAGATACAAAATCATGGTTTAGAATATTGGTTTTGATAAACCAGCCAAAACCAATGCCTTTTGGATGAATGTATTTATTGTCTTTTTTTGGTTGACTTGTATTTTGGATGATGTTATATATGTTATTGTATATTAGTCTCAAAGGGGTTTGAATGTCAAGTATATATTTTTGGTTGTTATGGTGTCATTTGCACAATTTTATTTTGTTTAGATCAATGTTTAAGTGAATGTGTGATTAGCAAGTAATTAAGTGTGTGAGTGTGTGTGTGTGTGTGTTTGTGTGTGTCTGTATGTGTGTGTGTATGTATGTATGTATGTATGTATGTATATATATATATATATATACACACACACACACACACATACACACACACATAAATGCATGAAAAGTGGCATAAATTATATAGTACAAATAAACAGGGGGGGAAGTGTGCACAATTGAAGCAATTCATAAAGTGGACGGCATTTGCTATCAAGTTTTTGAGTGATTTATATATATATAAAAAAAAAAAACCTCATTTTGTGACAATCAGAGGCATGTACAATTTATTTTGTGACAAGTATGTCTGTCACAAAATGATTCTATGTAGCACTTGTTTGGGTTCATTTTGTGACGCCTGTGCTTGTCAAGAAAAGTTGTGACGTGAAACTGTCACAGTAAATTCTGTGGCATGCATTTTTGTGACGCATAGGGCTTTTGTCACAATTATATTTTTGCATAGCTTTGTTTGTCAAGATTCCCTGAAAATTGTGTCAAGATCCTTCATATTTGTTGTAGTGCCGTTTTAGTTATTTTACATAAATCTGCTATTCCGACAGCTACATTTACCAAACGCATTTATTTTAAATCGCTAGTTGAACAGCTAACCACTAGCCAGTAGTGGGTCCTAGCTCATTGTTAGTAAAACCGCTAATAGCTAGTAAAATAGGTAACCATTACTAAAACAGCTAGTTTTACCGAACACGCCCTAAACCTTGTGTGTTCATTAGTTGCAACTGACAAATCAAAAGTCAAATTTGAAAATTTGACAACCTGGAGCTGATTTGAAGGGTAAAAGTATTGGAGTTTAGAGATGAGAAGAAGATGATCAAACCCCATAGTCTTTATAATTCCTTGATCAACCAAACAGGAATCCTTACTTGAAGAACCATGTTATGGTGCAGAAAATTTTCAAGAAATCAAAGTAATAGATACACGAAGAAGTTTTAAAAAAGTCTTAGCCAAATAAAAACAATGTCCAAATCCTTTCAGTGTAGTTGTGGCAAAATGTATGTCACTACCTTTTCTTCAAGTTAACTTGGTGACTAATGAGCTTATTCCCGTTATAATCTGCATTTGATTTGTGAATAGCTAAACCCAAAAAAACTGTAATCCAGAAGCATCCAACTCCAAGGGAAAGGACTTCTGCCTTGTTTATCCTATGGCCAAGCAAGTAGCTCCAAGTAGTCCCCAAAAATGTAGGGAAATATCAATAAGGATTTTTCCGGCACAAAGAGACTCAATATAGCATGCATACTATGGAAGAAAAATAAAAACACAGACCTATGACAGTCATATGGCTAGAGCACGCGACCTCGACCACAAACAGGCCGGCTATAGCCCAAGCATATTGGCGGATAGGTTTCCTATGCTAAGAATACCACCACCTACAATTGCAAATAGCATGGGGTCCTACATGAATGACCATAAAGAAGTTTGCAAATATTAATTATGGCAACAAGACCTAGCTAACAAATAGTTTGGGTTCAAACCAGGTCTACACCTTTGGCAGTGCTAGGGTAAATGAATTTTGGGTTAGCTCGATTTAGGGATTGTCGATTCATCAGATAAATTTGTATCGTAACAAAAGCAATATTGGGTAGGAAAATTTTTGGTTCAGATCAGGTCTGATTGACTTGAGTTCCCATTGTGATGCCTATTTCAGTAACAGAGATGGACTGGATTTGGGTCATCGAACAGAAGTCTAATATGGTTAGTTTGCCAAGTCTATAACTGAATGGCACCTTTACAGTGTTCCTCCTCATTGAACTACAGACTCAATGGAGTGTTAAACAAGAAGTAGTTGAGGCATCTCATATGCTTCCACCTTACGAAGGAGCACTTAATTAGGAGTTTGTTGATACCCAATGAATGATTCTACATAATATGAGCTCAGTAAAATATTTGTTAAGGATTGATGATAGATATGTACACCATCCAACCAAACAGTCCCATAGGTTAGTAACTACCCATGGAAGGCCAAACCAATGTACCTACTCTAGGATACAACCAAAGTTGGTTATTTTCATTTGTTTTCTTTTTCTTTGCCCACAAAGGGGGAAGGGGGAATTGATTCTGCCTTGCCCCTGATGTTAAAAATTTAGATGGACTTATTAAAAAGCCATCACTCACCTACTATTTCTAATCTTGGGAAGTCAATGACAATTTTGCCAGAGAGTACCATTCTACTTCAGTCAATTGTAAGAGAACTTTAGCCAATAATAGCAGTTTGGGAAGAACAATTTGCATCAACATCAAAGAGAAGCGTATTCAAATCTAAACTGATCATCATTCTTACCCCGAAAAAAAAAAAAGAAAACTAAACTTGTCATTGTTACCTGATAAAGCTAGGTGAAGATATTCGGTATGCTAGGTTTATTGTCTCTGATCTTACATAATGTTAGAGCTATAATCACAGAGACGAACAGAGTGGTTATACTATAATCAAGATATGCATGTTGAGGAAGGTGGCCATCTCTCAAGTAAGGCAATAACAGTAGGTGAGGAGGAATAGAGGAAGCAACATGCATATTATAGCTCCTCCTTTACTCTCTACCACATAAATTTTCTATGTATCTCTCAAAACTACCAAAAACCAATGTTGTTTGAAAATTCTCCATATCAGCATGCTGCCAAGCTTGCGATTGGAATAATGCCAAATGCAGAGGCAATTGCACATTTAGTGCCACTCCAAAACTTCACCGGTGAAGAGAACCAAAATTCTGAATTAAATGGAATAAAAGCTTTATGTTGTGAATGTATGACAGATTTGATCGAAGGCAAATACTATATAAGTAATTCTTCTCTCTTTGGAAACCGTCCAATATTTAATAGTCCAACTGAATTAATAGTTAGATGCACGTATCCTTAACTCTAAATTGCATATTAGTTTCCGCTACAAGTGCAACAAGCCTTCAATCCCTGGGTTAGAAAAGCCTTGCTTGTAATTAGTTTGAAAGCAAATGTTCTCCCCTAATGAGGTTATTAATTTGTTGTGCTTAGTGTTCAGCTATTTGTAGCTCGTACATTGATTAATTCATGGAATACGGAATCTTAAACCCCTCCCCCCCCCCCCCCCAAACAACAAAAGGGAAGAACCAAAAAAAGTATTGTAAGCACATTAGCAGAGTGGTATTTTTTTACTATTTGTCAGCTTTGTAGGGTTTGAAATGTTTGAGGGATGGGATGTAAACGATTGAATAGTGTGCAATTTTCCTTGAGTAGTACTCATCTTGGAGCAATTTTTCTTTCTTTTAAAAACCTTTCTTGCGTAGGTCAAACTGTCTATTGAAATCCTTGGCATTATGTGGATATACATGTGAAAAATGTTATACATTATCAGCTGGTGCTTGACCCTTTCAAAAGCTTTTTGTTCTTTGCATTGGATTAATGCATCAAGTTGGAAAACCCCCTAGCATGTTTCCAATGCATTTAGGTTTCAGGATATCAAGGTTGTCTTCCTAGGAGACCTTGTGATTCTCTAAGCGAGAATTGCATTTGTGCTTCCTACTGTTAATTGTCAGAGCAAATATTTCTAAATTTTCTGCAATTTATTGTTCTTTTTCTATGAAGATATCATCGTTTCCTGCGTGGAATTTTTTGTTAGGTACCGAAGCTTACAAAGACTGTATCTCACACTACTAAAATAAAGGTGAGAAAATAGGAATTGACAAATGACAAGAATTGGAGTATTAATCTAAGAAAGAAATATTATAACTACTCTCTAAATACAAGGAGAGTCAACAAGCCTTAAGAAACCCAATAGGAGAAACAATAATTTTCTCTCTACAATTCTATGCTGCTTTCTCTCTTCCCTTTTTTTTTTTTTTTTGATGATTTAACAATGAAAACGTAGCTATTTATTCAAAAATTTCCACCTAAATATAGTAGGAAGCAATTATCTAATTTGTGAATGCTATTCCTACTTTCTACCATTTCCTCTCAATATACTTTTGACATTTTACTTATTTGCTAAAAATGAGTTTACCAATTTAACAATCTCCCACTTGAAGTCACTTTTCTGGCAAATTTCATGTAGCTTGCATTTCGAACAAGCCATAGGAAAACGCCATAGGAGGATCCGCACGATATGAACTTGTCAGTATTAACTGGCTTGGTCACAATATCTGCTAGGTTGTCTTTATGTGAACCTTTTGCATATCCATGGTCTCTTCCTCTACTACTTGTCGAACAAAATTATATTGAACATCAATATGTTTCGTCCTGGAATGAAAACTTGGGTTTCTTGCAATGTGCAATGCACATTGGCTATCATAATATATTGAAATCATTTGTTGTTTATGTCCAAGTTCTTTCATTAATTTTCTTATCCAAATTACTTATTTGCATGCTTGGGTAGTTGCC
Organism: Carnegiea gigantea; assembly: GCA_029747015.1. NCBI lineage: Eukaryota > Viridiplantae > Streptophyta > Magnoliopsida > Caryophyllales > Cactaceae > Carnegiea > Carnegiea gigantea. Next base: position 591,892 of record JAKOGI010000311.1, read on the forward strand.
ACGTATTCAGGTTCTGTAATAGATAAGGCTACTACAGTTTGTAACTTTGATACACAACCTACCGCTACATCGGCAAGTGTAAACACATAGCCTATAGTAGATTTTCTTTTATCAAGATCACCTGCAAAATAAGAATCAACATATCCTTTGACTATAAACTCTGATCCTCCAAAACATAATGTCGCATCTGAGGTTCCTTTAACATATCTTAGGATCGTTTTCATAATATGCCAATGCTCTCTACCAAGATTTGTCATAAATCTACTGACCGCTCCCACTGCTTGAGCAATTTTTGGTCTTGTACAGATTATAGCATACATTAAGCTTCCCACTACTGATGCAAATGGTACTCCATACATTTCTATCTTTTCTCCTTCATTGCTGGGACCATACTTGAGGATAATTTATAATTGATAGGAAGTGCGGTTGATATTGGCTTACAATCTTACATGTTGAAGCATTGTAAGATTTTCTTTAGATAATTCTTCTGAGAAAGCCAAATCTTCCTATTTTTTCAGTCTCGATATATTTGTATCCCTAAAATCTTATTTGCTGGTCCTAAATCCTTCATATCAAACTCTCTAGCCAACTGTGCCTTTAATTCTTAGACTCGATCTTTGTTGGGGCTTACAACCAACACGCCATCCACATACAACAATAAAATGATGAAATCATTATTATCCAATCCCTTGTAATATGCACGATGGTCTGAATTATGTCTATTGTATCCAAGGCTAATAAGGAAGGAATCAAATCTCTTGTACCAACACCTTGGTGCCTACTTTGGACATTACAGAGATTTGGTTAACCTACAAACCAAGTTTTCTTTTTCTTTTTCTTTAAACCCTTCTGGTTGGAGCATATATATCTCTTCTTTAAGTTCTCCATGAAGAAAAGCTATCTTGTATTCTAACTGTTCTAGATGTAAATCAAATATAGCACACATAGTCAAGACTACTCTTATAGTTGTAAGTCTACCAACTGGATCTCGTTAAAATTAATGCCTTCTTTCTGAGCATATCCTTTTGCCACAAGTCTCGCACGATATCTTTCTACTTCACCATTGCCATCGCGTTTGATCTTATAGACCCATTTGTTACCAATGGCTTTCTGTCCTTGTGGAAGTAGAAAAGGTTCCCATGTCTTCTTTCTATGTAAGGCTTTTATTTCTTCCTGCATTGCTGTCATCTATAGAGAAGCATCTGGGCTATTCAAAGCCCTTTCAAAAGTGGATGACCCTCCATCTTCTGCTAGAAGACAGTACGCATCATGGCTTGCCATAACATAATCTGGGTGTCATGAAGGTTTTCTTGTTTGACAATGTGATCGTCGAAGTTCTGTATCATTGATCCTCTCTGGCTCTTGTTCCTCTTGTTCTGGCTTTGCTTTAGAAGAATCATCCTTGCTAGACTCATCATCTATATTTACTGTAGCATTCTCTTTAGATGCATTATCATCTTTATTTTGTAGTTCTCCTTCTGCAAATATAACATCTCTGCTGGCAATAACCTTGCAGGCAGTGAGATCCACAGGCGACTCCCCTTAATACTGTCAACATGACCTAAGAATATGCATCTTTTGGATTTCGGATCCAATGTACATTACATATGTGGGACATCCAAACACATGTAAAGGAGAATAATCGACTGGCTTTTCATTCCACATGTCCATTGGAGTCTTTAAATCGATAGTCGTTGACGGCAATCGATTTATCATATAACTGGCAGTTTTAACTGCTTCAGCCCAAATAGACTTGGGCAGTCTTGCAGTTCTCAACATAGCTCTTGTTCTTTCTAAGAGAGTCCTATTCATCCGCTCAGCTATACCATTTTATTGAGGTGTGTCGACAACTATGAATTGTCTTTGAATACCTGCTTGTTTGCAAAATGCTAGGAAATCACTGTCTATGTATTCTACTCCAGTAATTGTCCAGAAACACTTAATTCTTTTTCCAGATTCAATGAATTCCTTGAAAACTATAAACACATCCGACTTTTTCTTGATTGGGTACATCTATATTCTCCTAGAGTAATAATTAATAAATGAAACAAAATATTTTGCTACTCCTAGGGAAGTAACCGGTGATTCCCACATATCAGAATGAATCAAGTCCAATAAGTGTTTGCTCTTGGCAGCAGACCTTCCGAACTTTAATCTATCTGCTTACTCACAACACAGTGCTGACAAATGGTAAGTTTACCGACTTGAGGCCAGGTAGTAGATTGCGTTCAACAGAATCTTCAAATCACATTTTGACATGTGGCCTAGTTTTTGATGCCACATTATTGTTCATTCTTCGTGACATGTAGAAGCAACAAATATTTCACCATGTTTTAATGTATCTCCTTGAAGCATGAATAGTTTAGACAAGATCTTCTCTGCTTTCATCACAATAAGGGCACCTTCGATAACTTTCATTATGCCATTTTCTATTTGGGTCTTAAGCCCAGGATCATCAAATTGACCAATAGATAATAAATTTTTCTTTAGGCCTTCACATATCGTACCTCTTGGATAGTACGGACAATTCCATCATGCATCATTAATTTGATGGTGCCAATGCCAATAATCTCCAAAGCACGATCATGTCCCATGAACACATATCCTTCAGGGATAGGTTTATATGAGTGAAACCAATCCCATCGAGATGTCACGTGCCATGTTGCTCCTGAATCTAATACCTAAATGTTAGTGAGTGAATTTACTTTTGAAGTTATTGGCGCATGTGCACATAAGATTTCTCCATCATCCAATGTACTAGCAACACATCCTTGAGAGGTTGTTGCTTCGGAAGTCTTTTCTATACTCTTCTTATAACTCCAACAATACTTTTTAATATGTCCTCTTTTGCCACAATAGTGACATTTGACATTTTTCTTGCTTCGTGACTTTGCTCTCCCAGGATTTTGACTCCCACTGGAGTTGCATTCCATTGATCTTCCTCTCGTCATCAATAATGCCTCTGTTTGCTTTAAACGATCTATCTTCATTACTTTTGCGCCTAGATTCTTCTTGTAGGACAATGGCTGCAATATTATCGAAGTCTAGAAAGTCCGTAAGCATATTGTTTGTCAAATTAATGGTGAGTTGGTCATATGCAGGAAGACTTTGAAGGAGAAGCTCTGCACGCTCATTTTCTTTTATATTATAATCCATCGCCGCAAGCTTTGAAAATAGCGTATTTAGATTGTTGATATGATCTGTTACCATTATGGATTCACTTATTCGAAGAGTATAAAACTTTCTTTTCAAGAATGTCTTATTATTGATTGACTTTGTCTCGTACAATCTGGTGAGTGCATCCCAGATTTCCTTCACATTTGCTTTCGCTACCATTGATAAGACTAAATTTGCTAATGCCATATGGAAATTAGCAATAGCATTGTTATCTATCTCTTTCCATTTGTCATTAGCTAATCCTTCACGTCTAACCTCAATTGCTGCTATACAATGGTCTTTCCTCAATGTTGACTTCATTTTCAATTTTCAAAGGAAGAAATTACTCATATTGAACTTCTCAATCTCATATTTTACCGCCATAATATTGAATAGTACAAGTTAACCTTACTCTGGTACTACTATTAGGTTCCGAAGATTACAAAAACTATATCTCACACTGCTAAAATAAAGTTGAGAAAATAGGAATTGACAATGGCAAGAATTGGAGGATTAATTAAAAAAAAAGAGATATTATAATTACTCTCTAAATACAAGGAGAGTCAACAAGCATTAAGAAAATCAATAGGAGAAATAATAATTTTCTCTCTACATTCTATACTGCTTTCTCTCTTCCTTTTTTTTTGGATGATTTAACAATGAAAACGAAACTATCTATTCAAAATTTTCCACCTGAATATAGGAGGAAGCAATTATCTAATTTGTGAACGTTATTCCTACTTTCTACCATTTCCTTTCAATATAATTCTGACATTTTACTTATTTGCTAAAAATGACTTTACCAATTTAGCATTTTTTCCATCAATTACGCAAAAGGGGCTATGGAATCTCTTTGGTTTATTGATTTGTCTTTCAGATACGTGCTTATCCTCACATGTGAGCATCAACTTGTACCTTACTGCACATTCATTTTACAAAGAGGGGGTCGGATTTCGATGTTGGCTTACAGTGAGGTTTAATTGATCAAGCTACATTAGTTTCGATAATGTGACTTTTAGATGGGAATTTTACAAAATACATCTATCAAATTTGCCCAATGCTTATGTGGGGTGCTTTCCCTTGTGGGATAAAATAAAGGTTTTATCATAAATCTATGTGCAGTCGGACATTAGTAATGTGTGCATGAGGGTCAAGTAGTTTGAGATGTTTATGTTAGATAGTGACTGTGACACCTGCATCTTTTGGGGATTCAGGCAACTCTGGCCAGGAAATCGATGGATTATTCTCAACTACTCATGGGGTGGTGATGGTGGTGACGATGAAGGCTATTCTATCGGAAGTTGAGCTCATCATGCAATCATGCGGAATAACTATGCTTAAACTAGCTAGGCAAATTTAAAGTCATTACTCAGTTTAGTTTAATCTTTTCACATTATTTCGGCAAAAACCCATAAGTTGCTCATCTACATATATCAAGATTGGTATCGGGAACTACAAATGTCATAAGGAGTGCAAAGAAAGAAACTAATCGAAAAATAGACTCAGAGATTGGTTGTTCTATTGATGAAGAAATGAGTGTTCATACTACGTAAATGGACATGAAAGACACCAGTGGAATGACCTACTGATAGTGTTGTTTATATCAGAAGTTGTTCCCTAGACAATTTGTTAGCTTTTTAAAAAGCTCACATTGAGTTTTTTAATATGTTTTGATGAAAGACAAAAAGAAATTAATCAATTGATATATTCATCATGTTATATTTGAATTATCTTAATAATTATTATTGTTTAAATGTGCTATATTTTTGAAGTGGATATTGGAATATTAATATTACTTAATTGATTTTATATAAGGTGTCACAATATCTTTGAGATTGTTTAATATTCAAATTTGAACATGTTATCTTTATGATATTATATTGTGTGATTCAAATTTGAATATAAGATTGTAGAGCTATATTTATCAATGTCAAAAATTTGCTCTTAATATGATAATATCTTGTGATAGAATATATTAGAAGATTATGCTACAAATTATGAATGATTCTAGTAGATTCTCAGCCAAGATATTCAGCCCAAATCAAGAAAAGTAGCCGTTGGAAGTACTTGAGCAAGAACAAAAAAAATCAAGGGTTTGGAATGCCAATTCAAAGCCTTGAAATCAGGCATGGAGATTGGATTTCCACAAGATGTGCAACGGTCACTTGTCATATTTTTCTCCACTCTTCTTTACACGTCTCATCTATAAAAAAGAAAGAGATTGGCAGCAAGAAAACACAAGAAAGGGCAAGCACTCATTGACATACACATTACTCGAGAACTTATTGGCATACATTGAGCTTAAATTAGCTTCTATACATATATTACATTTCATTGTATTGTTCAAGTTGTAATTTGGGTGGGATCATAGAGTTGAAGGGTCAACTCCATCAACGACTTGTTGGAGGTTCAACTTGTAGTTTGAAACTTAGAGTAGGTGTACTCTAGAGTTATAATAATCCCTCCTAATAAAATTGGATAAATCCTAGAGTTAGGGAACTCTAGGCGGGGACTAAACTTGGTTGATGCTAACCTCGTAAAAAATTACTTGTGTCTTGTCTACGCTTATCTTTCCGCTCTTTACTTGATTAATTTGCAATATTGATCATCACCCTATTTAACCCCTCCTCTAGGGTGATTTAACTAGTCAAATTGGGCCAACAATTGGTATCAGAGCCAGTACTATTTTTGTGTGACTTTACCGTCTAATAGTTCGATCCCATGACTAGTTATGATTTTGACTCTAACTGCCCTCCACTTTTTAAAGGTACTAATTATTTTTTATGGCAGGAAACAATAGAACGTTATATCAAGCACAAAGGTCTCGATCTTTGGAAGATTATGATCAAAGGTCCAATAGTTATTGAGAAATCAGAAGATGAATATGCTAAAGATGATTATAAGCGGATATCCAAAAATTTTAAAGCTATAACCATTTTATTTTGTGCTCTTACGGTTGATATTTATGAGTTTATCTCACATTGTGATAGTGCCAAGGAAATTTGAGAGACTCTTTATAATTTATATAGTACTCATCAAAATGTGGTACCAAGCAAATTTGTGGTGCAGGACGAAATAATCGTGGATGAAAATATTAAGCAAGTTGAGGATCGCCAACCTCATGAAGAGCAAGAACATGAAAATGATGATCCAATTTAACGGTTTATACATAGTGATGTCAAGCATGCCCAAATTGAGGAATTTCTTGAAAATGGTGAGAAAAATAATGATTCATCTATTCTTCAAAGCGGTAAGGATGATGTAACATCCATAATTGAATTTTCAAATAATAGTATCTCTCCAAGTTGTCACATTTTTTATGATTTAAATACCGCACCAAATTTTCAACTTTTAAAAATTCTTGATTGTGGTGTTAAATCAACAAAATGTGTCAAAATTGAGGGAAAGAAAAATTTTACCTCATTAATTTTTCTGACTTCCAACAATTTTGAATCCAAGAAGAAAAGGGTATCAAGATTTGGTCGAGCAACTTCATTCTTAAAGAAATCAAAAAAGAATGCACATGTTCGTGGGAAATCATTGATTCCTCATTTATGTACTAATAATAAATTTTCAAAAGCACTTAATCCTCTTAAAAATTTTACTGGACAAAGAAACATTGGAGCTTCGCATAGGCATATGGTAAGTTATGGTTTGCCAAAAGTAAAAATAAGGTAAGTTCATTTGTTTTGTTGTTGCTCAGCTTTCAAGGCCCTGAAATGCAGTTCAAGGCCTTGAACTGTAGGCAGAAACTGGAAACTTTGGTATGATTGAATCAGGGGTTGGATTTTTTTTTATTTCAACAACATGAATAGAAATCAAAATTTAAATTCTTACCAAATGGAAGGTGGTGTCATCTTCGCATGATTAATATTACATCATATTTTATGCTATTATGTCATGTAATTATCTTTATGTATAAATGATATATTGTCTATGTTTTCAACCTATTTGTCCATAATATCTGTCCATAATGCTATGCTCCCTAGCACTCACATAAATGTTATTGTTTCTTCCTATAAGGGAGAATTATATTACTTGATGATTTTTTGATAATCTTGATTTTCTCTTGAAGGGGAGAGAATTGTTATGTTAACATGCTGATCCCTTGTAATAAGAATATCAAGTCAATGCATGCATGTTAAGATATATTATTGATAAAAATGTTAGTGTTTAAAACTCTTATATTGAGGGGGAGCATCTTTATATGTCATTGATTTACTAAGGGGGAGCTATATGCATTTGTCATAATTTTTGTACTTTGATTTTTTCCTTCTCCTCTTGTACTACCTTTTTGATGAAATACAGAAAGGGGGAGAAGTATTTGGAAAACTTTTCAATGTATGCCATTTAAGATTGTATGGATATATTATTTTTATTGGGTTTTGTCTTTTATCAAAAAGGAAGAGATTGTTAGCTTTTTCAAAAGCTCACATTGAGTTTTTTAATATGTTTTGATGAAAGACAAAAAGAGATTAATCAATTGACATATTCATCATGTTATATTTTAACTATCTGAATAACTATTATTGTTTAAATGTGCTATATTTTTGCAGTGGATGTTGGAATATTAATATTACTTAATTGATTTTATATAAGGTGTCACAATATCTTTGAGATTGTTTAATATTCAAATTTGAACATGTTATCTTTATGATATTATATTGTGTAATTCAAATTTGAATATAAGATTGTGGAACTATATTTATCAATGTCAAAGATTTGCTCTTAATATGATAATATTTTGTGATAGAATATCTTGGAAGATTATGCTGTAAATTATGAATGATTCTAGAAGATCCTCAGTCAAGATATTCAGCTCAAATCAAGAAAAGTAGCCGTTGGAAGTACTTGAGCAAAAACAGAAAAAATCAAGGGCTTGAAATGCCAATTCAAGGCCCTGAAATCAGGCATGGAGATTGGATTTCCACAAGATGTGCAACGGTCACTTGCCATATTTTTCTCCACTTTTTTTTACACCTCTCATCTATAAAAGGGGAAGAGATTGGCAGCAAGAGAACATAAGAGAGAGCAAGCACTCATTGGCATACACATTACTTGAGAACTTATTGGCATACCTTGAGCTTGAATTTGCTTCTATATATATATATATATATATGTTACATTTCATGGTATTGTTGAAGTTATAATTTGGGTAGGATCATAGAGTTGAAGGGTCAACTCTACCAACGGCTTATTGAAGGGTTAATTTGTAATTTGGAACTTAGAGTAGGTGTACTCTAGAGTTGTAATAACCTCTCCTAATAAAATTGGGTAAATCCTACAGTTAGGGAACTCTAGGCGGGGACTAAACTTGGTTGATGCTAACCTCGTAAAAAATTACTTGTGTCTTGTCCACGTTTATCTTTCCGCTCTTTACTTGATTAATTTGCGATATTGATCATCACCCTATTCAACCCCTCCTCTAGGGTTATTTAACCAGCCAAACCGGGCCAACATAATTTAAATTTGTTCCTACTCACCTCATGGACATATAATTGCATGTCTAAAAGGCCCTGAGCTTTCCAAAAATCGATGTGTAGCCTCACATGCTGGTCAATTTGCACAGCAACTTCGAACAAAGTTCGTTGGTTTACTTTGTGTCATTTGATGGTCAAACAATGGATTTCTAGCTCATATGAGTACCCTTTAGTTACAAGCCACTAGTAACTTGTGAGCAAAAGTAATCCAGCATGGCATACGGTAGTTTCCTCTTAGGGTGTGTTTGGTGTGGTTGAAAATCATTTTCCTAGAAAACCATTTTTCATGTAAAATCATTTTTCATGTAAAATGATTTTCAGCTCATATTTTCGGTTGTTTTGTAAAAGAAAAAATGAAGTTTTGAAAAATAAGTTTGATTAGCAAAAAATGAACAAAAAAGCTAAAAAAAGGCACATTAATGAAAAAATAAAAATAAGTAAGATATTTAGAAGAATGAGAATTTATATTTTCTTTTTTGGGGAATTATATCATAATAGTGGTATCATCCAAATCAAAGTTATGACAATATGTACATTTGTCAATTTTTTTGATCTTACCTACTGCCAACAATTTGATGCTGGCAACATTTATCGATTTTCCACCTTCGAGTAGAAATCAAAACAAAGAAGAGGAAAAACCTAGTGAGTTTTCTATCTTCTCAACCCTGACGATATGGATTTCAAAGAAATCATGGTTGTTACTTGATAGATTCACCGGCATCGGTATCGGTATTGGTATTGGCATTGGCATTTGCATCGGCATCGCGATGATACAGTTTTGCTAATCTTTAATATGTTGCCTTAGTCTTCAAACTATATGTCACTGCCTTAATATTCGAACTATATGTCGAGGAAAGAGACATGGAAGAGAGAAAGAATGTGAAATTGTGTGAACGCCAAAGGAACGTAAAATTAACTTACACTCCATTCGAAGTGAAAATATTTTCCTTCATTCTAGGGAAAATGATTTTCCCTTGAAAATAATTTTACCCTCATTGTTTCACCAAATACTATAAAATGAGAAAATCATTTTCCGAGAAAATGATTTTTACTCCTACCAAACACACCCTTAGTCTCTCCTATTCAACCATGAGCTGGAAATGGATCATGCTTCTCGCCATCACCAACCCCCCTCCCTCTGACACCCCCCTAAAAAAAACTATTGATGTGAATAGATAGAGCTATACATATATATATGTTAGGAAATTAGAACAGAGTAATAGCGGAAGCAATAGGATGAAACAGATATTCAGAAATAGTTAAAGAGCGATAACCATAACAAAGCAACGATACAAGATTTACGTGAAAACCCAATGCGGGAAAAAAATCACGGACGGCGACGAGCACAATCAATCCACTATATGAGCAGGAAGAGTATAAACGATGACAATCATAACAAGTGATTTGATCCCATAGCAGAATTATAATCTCTCTTGTAATCTCTCTCAAAGTCTCTCTACCTCTCAATGTGTTCAGGAATTCAGAGATTCAGGAGTGATCAAGTTAATTTTAGATCGTAGGTATGTCCCCTTTATATAGGGGCAGGAAGGTTAGGATGAGGAAACCCTAGCCACCACGGTATCTTAGTCACCAAACCTCATCTTTCCAAAAAGAAAAAAAATTTTCAACTCAAAATATGAAAATAATATAATTTTCATAATATAGAAGATCTCAAACACAAAATATGATCTTAGATTCCAAGTAACCGGTAAAAGGGATTTGGGCTATAAACCCAACAATCTCCACCTTAGACCAAAATCCAACACCATCTCTCGATCATCGTCATTGCACCCCAAAGGGTGACGCCCCCAAAGGGGCAATGCCCCGAAGGGGCGCTCAAATACTGCGAATGTCAACTAAGTCCAAGCAATGCTTGAACTTAGCTCTGGGAGCTGACTTATATGAACCTTTCTTCATATAACCTGTCGTAGTAGATGCCTACAAGACATAGAGGTCTCCTTGCCTCAAACCCT
>JAKOGI010000311.1:607500-712500 GCA_029747015.1 Carnegiea gigantea
GAGGGCAGAAATTAAAAGATTTCAGTACTTTTTCTGGTTCAATAAGGTTCACAAAGATAACATTACTATTGCTATTTCACTATATCTGATAGATATCCTGTCCCATATCATTGAGTTCTTCACATGAAGAAACCCATTTCAAAGACATCAAGAGATGGGAGTAGAATTCTTCCATAAAGAAGAAAGAAATGAAGAGTATTTACCTGTATGTACACACGCGCATGCCAATCCTCCTTGTCAGAGACATTACACTTCAGGAGGTCCATCCTGGTGGAGGCAACAAATGGATTTCCTTTCCAGTATGCATAGGGCTCTCTCTCCGGCCATGTCATCTTCTTATTGCCTTCTTTCAGTTCCTTTGACAACATTTCCCATGGTTTGATATTAATTTCAGGCCTGTGCAAACATCTTGGCAACTTAAGTAAGCAATCAGACATAGACTGATGAATTCACAACCCAGAAGAACTGGAAGCTTTTAAATACACTTTTTTAGTAGTTACATGCGTCTATATTATAGGAGAAAACTAGCGCTCTGATGAGCATTTCCTGCCTATAAAATACTATTATAATTGCAGCATGCTTGTGGACTGTCAGTAAAAGGTCTGAGGTCATAAAACAGTAATGAGATCATAGTGTAGCAGTCTGTTTTGCTGAGAAGGAAAACTTCATGTAATTTTCACACAATACTTGATTCAGGAAAAGGGAATATCTTTCATGAACAGTAGAACCCTTTTCTGAAAGTTTGAGGCTCTAATCACCATGTCCTTGGCAACTGCAACTCAAAGTAATTATGCAAGATTACCAGCACTCACCATCCCCAAAAGGACCAGTCTGGGAAGACTATATCCAACGTGTCGTCATCAGCACAATAACGAAACAGAGGCGGAGGGGCAGGGGCCTTGGGACCACGAAAGTGTCTCGATATGATGACTGGCCAGTCGACACAGTCAAACATGAGCTCCAAATCAGGCACTTCACCAGGATACTTGCGCAACAACTGTAGAATACCCCACAGTGTGAAAACATCTCTGGTCTGATATGATTTCTTGTACCTCTCCACATAAGCTCTTCCATCTGATATAACCAATCTGAACGTAGCAGTTCGCTTAGCTCTCTCTACCATCTCTCTTGTGATACCACCCTTACTCCAAGGGCGTAAATCTTCATAGATCCAGCGAAAGTAATCAGGGCAGGTGGAGGGGAGTGGTGCATCAGGGTCTACTCCGAAGCTTCTAGGGTAGTTTGTAGGGCAAGTCTGTGAAGTGTTACTGGGTGAACAATTAAGTGGAATCTCAATTTTCCTCGGAGCCTCCTTTGTAGTCTTGGTGGTTCTATTGTGACGCTGTTTATCGTCACCAATTGATTGGCCTGCTAAAATTGTTTGGCATGCAGAATTATCTACCTCATTGGCAGTCTGGATGGTTTTGTTTTCAGGGTGTATATCATTACCAATCAATTGGCCTCCTGAAATTGTTTGGCGCACAGAATTATCTACCTCATTTGTAGTCCGGATGGTTTTGTTTTCAGGTTGTGTATCATCAGCAGTCGATTGACCTCTGGAAATTGTTTGGCGTGCAGAATTATCTATCTCATTTGCAGTCTGGATGGTTTCGTTTCCAGGGTGTGTATCATTACTAATCGACTGGCCTGCTAAAATTGTTTGACGCGAAACATCATCGACCTCAGTTGCACTCTGGGTGGTTTTGTTATTAGCTTGTGTATTGTTACGAATCAATTGGTCTGCTAAAATTGTTTGGCGTGCAGCATTAGTGAATACGGGCTGCAAGAGAAGGCAATATGAGAGAACGTGTCAAACAACAGCAATACTATAGAACAGTATAGGAGCAATCACAAAGCTGTTACCAGCGACAAGCGTAAACTGAAAAGAAAAAAAATTCTGCAGTGCTGTATAACAGTAATAAGGGTACTACAGAAGCATGATACAATCGATCTGGACATGTGTTAGGGTCAATAACAGGGCAACTATATAAGGACCAAAGGCCTTCAAACTTTGGTGAAAGCTCAGGAGACATCAGCGCATATCAGCACTTGTCATGGTCAAAAATTTTCTGTGTGGAGTTTTGATTGCTAACTGTTAGAGTATAAACCTATTCATGGGCCTTCAACCATAAGCTTAAGCTTTTGGTTGAGTTGGTTCATGCACATGATATCAGATCCTTTTGAGCGAGAGGTCTCGAGTTCGAATTTCAGCAGCCACCATATTGATTTATTGCGCAAGGTAGGGGGAGCCTTTGCAACATCCACGCTTCAAGCCCAAAAGGCATTCGCGTGAGAGGGCGTGTTAGAATATAAACGTATTCCTGGCCTTCAACCATGAGCTTATGTTTTTTATTGAGTTGGTTCTTGAACACTAACTTTGGGATCTAAAACAAGCGAACATGTGGAATTTCTGAGATATACTAGTTCTTTCAGAATAGCTCTCTGAATCATTAATACCGCATCCTCAAAATATGTGGTTTTCATTTCATATTTCAGGCAGCCTTCATTTTATTTATTGGATTCAACTTATTTTTCATATATAAAATAACCGCCCCTACACCCCCCCCCAAAAAAAAAAAAATAAAAAAGGGGAGCACCTTTATGACTAATTTTTTTTTTAAAAAAAAAATTCTCCTTCACCTAAATCAACATGCTATTGTACTAGCTGGCCTCAAACGACTAAACTAGTGGCACTTCCAATCATTTATAATTGTTAAAACTGGGGGGGGGGGGGAACCATGCCCCACTCAAGTGTATTTTTATATTTTTTTTGGGGGGTGTATTTGTCATATATTTTATATTTTAATATGTAATTGCTTATGTGTCATATAGGAGTATATACACTCAAGTATATGATATAGGCTTTGTCACTTCAAGGAATACAAACAATGTCATGATATATTCAACTCTATATTCATAACTATAATTATACAAGTAATACTTCCTCTAACTGAAATGATAATTAATATAATATTTTTACGCAACTTAAAGAATATTTTCTTTCTTACACTATCACATGATTCACATTCTACCCTTCTCGCTTATCTTTACATATGGAACATAGATTTTTATATCCAAGAAGGACCTCAAATAATATATTTTTTAATTTTTTTTCATTAAAAAAAAAGACAACCTTCACTAGAAACAGGATTTCCGTTTTGTTGCAATAACACTCACCCTACTACATTCACGGGCTAAGAATTCCCTAATTTGGACCGTGCAATGAATTACCATTGGTGGAAACTTTAAGAATTGACATAACATATAGCAAAATTTCATGTCAACAATCAACATTAAAGACCCTATCAGTAGGGGGGTTTTTTGGGGTTGGGGGGGGGGGGGGGGGGGAGGGACCTTGTATATGCATAATATGCATTAGTCTCATTCATGCAGTAAGCCGATAATATTCCGGGCCCCCATCACGGGAAGGTGTCCAAAGTGCAAACTGCAAACACTGAAACACTCTATGCGCACCAATAAGAAGCATGAGGTGCTACTGCTAGGGCCGGGGCCCCCTCTATGCGTACCAACATTCACGTGTCAACAGGATGAACACACAGCTTTTTCTCTTGTATTTGCAAACTACCAGGGCAGTGGAGCCCTTAGCATGATTCCGATTCAGGACAATTGAAAATTTACAATCTATCCATTTTAAAGTTTTTAGAAATATTATAGCAATTTTTTAATTTTACTATCAATAATAAACTTATTTTATCACCTGTGATAAATTTTTAAATTAAAACAGTTTATAATTTTGACCATTAAATAAGTGGACTTAAGATTGTAATCCCTCTTCTAATTATACAGAATCGCCTTCCACTTATTAGCGGCTACCTACTGTAGCTTTCTTTCTCTCTTTTTTTTTTTTTTTAATGAAGCATATCTCATCATTTACATTATTTACTAAAAAACCTATATTTGTATTGACAAAAAATAGAATAAAAGTGACTTATTGTAATAATTGATTTATTTTAATTTTATTCACAAAACTTTTTATTTTTAAAAGTATATTTTATTTAATTACATCATATTACGTAGGTATGGACAAATTCGACATCCATCTTCTCAATGTAGTCAGAATGCTTATTATTCATTTAACATAAGATCCTTCGTTCTAAACGAAAATAATCGACCGACGAAAAAGAAATAGCCCCCACATCCACAAGCCACAAGTAGTCAAATGACGACGTATACGCAAACAAACGGGCTGATTTAAGGCATAGCGTTACGTTGAGCAATCAAGCTTCCTCGTTTTCATAGCCAAAAAATTGAATATTCTTTTGGGGTTAATTTTCAATTCATGCCAGTTTTGGTATTCAATTGCATTAGTCGGTTCACCCATTATTTTTCAGTTACGCTTCGCACATTCATAGAGCACTACAATGTTGAAAAAATACAAATTTCGAGAAGTGCCAACTGCCAAGCCAATTATTAGAATAAAAAATAGTACAAAACGTGAAAGTCGAGTAAACATAGTCAAAGGCATCAGTGGGTTGAAGTTGTAGGAGAATTTTTTTACTAACCATAACCATCTAGGAGGCTATCCGATATCTAAGCATATTTACAAGCTGATTTTAGCCACTTTCAGGGTGTTTTATCGCTTTGTTTTTCGGTATTTTTAAGTTTTTATTTTGTCATAGATGGATTATTATTAATATATTAAATATAAAGTTATTCATTACAAATTTTTGTCATTGACATGACTTAAGATACTATTTAAGAAGAATAAATGATAAATTATCTGAATCAGCTTGTATTAATATTATTTTCCTTTAAATTTAATGATGTATATGGAATAAAAAATTATAAAAACAGAAAACAGAAAAAAAAAAAAAAAAAAGACAAGACGAGCGAGAAATGCGCTAACATGATAGGCGGGACCAGGAAACTTACAGAGGGATCGAGATAGCGCGTGGCGAGGAACGCGCCGACAAGGAGAGAGACGAAGAAGAAGATTACAACCGAAGATCTAGCTGAGATGGTGATCAATGGCCTCCAAATTGTGTCGGTCAAGGGACGATAAACACCCCCTCCATTCAACTTATTCACGGAATTGCCACTGAGCATCTCCTCCCCCATCTTCAATTCTCCTCCTGCTCAATTTCTCTCTCCTCCTCGCAGTATTATCTGATGAACTCGACCATAGAACACTATGAACATGCAATCATCTGTATCGGATCAATTGCACTAGCTCGAATTCACCGATATACGAACTGATTGAACTGAAACCATATCCGCAATTCACACAACTCAAACAGAGAGAATAATGAATGCATGAGACAAAGGAATTAAGAACAGAAAATGGTAATTTGAGCAAATCTGAGCTAAAAACGACGATGACTGGATCAAAAAAGCTAGATTAATGGCGATTGGAGCAAAAAAGAGCTAAATTAATGGCGATTCGAGCAATCGGTGACGATACACACACACCAACACACACACACACACACAGAGAGAGAGAGAGGCTGAAAACAGGCAACAGCTGGAAGAAGGGCGAAGAAGCGTTCGGAGGGAGAAAATAGTGTGTAATGAAGAAGGGAGGTGGGGGGGAAGGCCAGAAAAAAATCCACGGTGGGGCATTCGCTGCTTATGCAGTACTAAAGAGATGCGTAAGTCACACAACGCTTTAATAATTAATAATATATAATAAAATTTAAACTAAGGAATAATTTATTTTATTTTATTTTCAAAATAGGGCTAAGAATACAACAGGTGCACTTTAGAAAAATAATAAATCTATAGTAAGTGGGGTTAATGTACTTAAAATTGTTACATATTTCACCCATATCCTAAAGTTTTATATGCCTAGAAAATGAGATTTTTTAAGGGTGCATTATTGTTTTCTATTAATTTTAGAAGAAAGAGAAAAAAATTTTATACCAACAATGATAAGAAGACACTTTGTTTTGAAATTTTTACACAAAAAGGGATAATTTTTTCAAGACAAAGAAAACAATTTGAACGAGATGCGAAAGAACTAATTCAATTCACTAATTATTACGGCGGTTGAGTACCTGATTAGCTGCTATGGAAAAAAAATAACATATATATATATATATATAAATCTAGTGTGGATGGTGGTTAGAAAATGATTATCAATCATGAACAATTATGCTAATTTGGACTTTAGGGCGGGTGATTTATTAAATAAGTACACTTTTTTTGGGTGCAAATTAGGTAGGTACATTGAATCACTGGCTGACCATCGGCCACGAGTACAAGTGATGCAGATGGTAGTGTGGTACTTTGCATTGCTACTTACGTTTTTGGGAAGTAAGTTTTGGCAGTCGGCCGTCAATAGGACCGTCACAGGACCACTGTTCTAGGGAACGCACTCATCAATCAATCTCATTAGTTCGTTGGTTATGCTACATTAAAGTCATCCCCAAATTCTACCGAACTCTGTGTTCCATTGTTCTCCTTCAACGACCAATCAAATAAAATGAAAGAGAGGATTGCAACTTTGAGGCTACAAATTATGACAAGTTTTGGGTTTAGAGAAGATGAAATGAATAAATTATTTCAATCATGATTTTTTTTTTGGGGGGACATTGGAAGTCAACATAATAGCATAAGATTTCTAAATGGCATAATCAATTTTGCCCAATATCTTAATTCTTCATTTTATTAATAGTGTGAAGTAAAATAATAAATAGAGAGTTGATTTGTGAGTTGTCTTGTTCAAGTTAATACGGATTGGAATATATTTGGATTGATAAGAATTTCGTTTAAATTTGGTTTGGGTTTAGTTATTTTTGAATTTAGGTTGATTTTGAGTTGGTTAATGTTTAGTGTTATGTACAAGTCTTTTTAAGATAAATAATTTGGAGGAGAAGCTCTGGTCGAATTCAATTAAACTTTGGGTCCAAATTGAGTCGACATACCTCAAGTACTGGGTTGATAAACTCATCCAATTCAAGTTTCTTAATTTTTCCAAGTGGTGAAAAAAAAAATTCAGTGATGTAAGATTCGTGATTAGATTTTTTTTTTTTTTCTCGACATCCAACTACCTAACAATTTCCGCAATCCGAACACCCCCCAAAAAAAAAAAGAAAAAGAGTGGCATTGAAAATTGAAAATGAAGTTTAAAATACATGGGCAGCCTCTTAAACATTGGAAAAGTGTAGGCCCAAAAATTGAGTCCACGGCTATCAAAAGTCCCAGCCCTGTCTAAGTTCATGCAATGACAATTAGGACATGACCATGTCATTCTTAACGGACCCAAGCCATCTACTTAATTCGCATGATTTGGGGCATTGCAATAGACCTTTGACATCTTCATGGGCTTGTAAGCCCAACTTAACCTTATTTCTCAACTAATTGCTATGGCCGTGGCACAGACGACTGCATAATTTAGTGTTACATCGTGTCATTCTCAAGGTCCCTGTTTGTGCTAATGAACACGAGTATCACGAATAAAGGGCACATTCATATCAAGGTAAGGCCTAGTGAGAGTTGAAGCAGCAAGGGTTTACAGATTCCACAAGG
The DNA here is from genome assembly GCA_029747015.1 of Carnegiea gigantea. Lineage (NCBI taxonomy): Eukaryota > Viridiplantae > Streptophyta > Magnoliopsida > Caryophyllales > Cactaceae > Carnegiea > Carnegiea gigantea. The sequence continues at coordinate 614,989 of JAKOGI010000311.1, forward strand.
AAATGTTATACTTCAAATTTTCACCCTAGATTAAGCAGTAGTAAACTTTCAATTATATGATACTCATATAAATTCATATGTTATTGACAGTACATACCTTTAAGAATATGATACTTCAGTTGGTAACATATATGTATCATATTCAGTTGGTAACATATATGTGCCATTCGTTATCTATAATATATTTTCAGTAGACCTGTATTTAACTCGTTCATCCGAATTATGAGGTTTAGTTGTCATCCATTTCTATAAATTTTCAATATGGAGTATTTTGGTTTGGGTAAAATATGAGCAAATGTACGTTGATTATATGGATTTCGGATCAGACCAAACGGGTTTAAAACGCCTTTTTTTACGAGTTATTTCATTTTTGTCAAAACTAAAGTCTTGGTGTATTTAAAACTTAAAATTGTTCGCATTTAATGAAAAAACATTGTAACTGTAATTTCCTATAAGAACATTAAAGATTTTCAAACTTTTCATTATAATATATGTAAGTGTAATTTCTTAAAGACCCATTTAAAGCGTGTCAATTGGTCAGAACGATTCAACTTGCTAATAACTTATTTAATCATTTGATATTTTTGTTAACTAACTTAACGTTGCCTAAATAGGCACACTTTTTTAGTACGTTGATTAGAACACGGAGCCGGCCCATTACCTAACACTAGTATCATAGTTCCAAACCAATTAGAATTGAAACCAAATGAAAGAATATTAAAAAAACACAAGTTATACAAATTGTCTTTCAATTATAACATCAAAATTTTAGATTATTGCAGAGTGACGTTATTTAAAATATGATGAGAATTTCACTAAGATTATAATGATATGGCTTACACATTTTTACTATTTGCCTCATTCTAAATTGATTTTTTTAAGACTAAATAGTTATTTCACACTATTTCATACCATTTTTTTTAAAGTTTTCCATTTTATGAGTTGTGTATAACGTTACTGTATAAGAACGAGTTGGGAAAGAAATATTACTATTATTTAATTTATGACGGGATGCGATAATTATATAACTTCTATCTAAACAAATCGATATAATGAATAACCATTATTGTTAAGAGGGATACATTCAATAAAATCAAAAAATAAAGTTATAATATTCCACTCGAGCGGAGGTTCGGGTTAGATTTGACCAACTATTTTACGAGTCTTTTAAGTTCGGCTAATTTTGGGTTCAGTTTGAGAAACCTATGTTTAAAATTTTCGGACGTGTTTGGAAGGAAATTTCGGGTTGGATCAGTTTGTCAAGTCTACGAACAGCTTTAGGAGCTATGATGAACTTTAAAGAGCAAGATTAGACAAGTCATATTTAATTAGGTGTTAAAAACAAGGCTACAACCCACCTAAATCCCGATTGATTATTCTGTTTCTACGTTTTGATCAATCAATCTTAAAGGTCAAAGAAATATGAAAGAAAGAAAGTGAAAGGTGATGGATCAAACTTCAAAGAGGAGGACAGCGGAAAGAAACCAGTCAGCGCTTTATTTCGCTGTTCTGAGACAATGGTACAAAACAGTGATGCAACATACGTGAAAAAGTGGCAATAACCCAGATTACCACGAAAGTTACAACTGTAAAAAAGCAAAAGTGAAAAAAGAAGAAGAAAGCTGTGTTAGCTTGCTAGCTGAAGATTTCAAGGGAGCAGAGAGGGAATGATTACGTATAGGCATAAAAATGGGGCAAAAAGTATAGTGTACTCCTCCACGGTGTCCTCCACCATTCCAACAGATAATTATTCATAAATTGATAAGTATCTTATTATAAAATACTTTATAAATATTTTATTTTGACTAAAAAATTATAACATTATATTTTTAAATTAAAAAAATGAAAGGATCGAATCGTAGAAGCATATTATAATTTATAAATTGTATAAAATCATCTTTTGATTTATAATTTGTCACATTTTTAAAGTTCGCATATCGTATGTGCTCGTAGATAGGGTTAATGTGATTAGGGCATCATTTAATACTTTGTTAGCATAGCCGACGGATATTTAAGGCTAGTAATTCATAATTAAGTATAATCATTAAAAAAATTATGGTTTTAAATCATAAAATATGTTAATTTATAAGAAGGCAAGACATTTAAAAGTGTCTTACAATAAGACATATATACTATCCTTTATAAAAATAATATATTTGCTTTGGGAGTTCTAATTGAAGTTTAGATTATCTTTAAACTATGTTCTTATATAATAAAATCCATGTTAAAATAGAGTGTTACACAGTTTTATTTAATTACTCACAATTTGACCAACCATAATATTTTTTAAGTAGAAAACAACTGTTATATTTTAATGATTAACAAATAGATAATTGATTAGAGTAATGCAACATGTTGTATCCATTGAAATTTGGTTTCCTAGTTGGCATAGTGTTTACATTCATACGATTAAGAACAATTAAGGCATGAACGAGAAGTAATGTAAGACATTGCATTTATAGAACTCATCAATTATGAATAATTAATTACTTCTCAATATGAAGAATTTGAGAGACAAAAGACGATTCACCTCTTCATAAATTACTCAAAAAGCAACTGTAATAGGTATTTTCATAGGAAACGTAATTAAAATATTATTAGATGATCTCATTAATAATTACATATTCAATTCGAACTAAACTTCCTAAAATCAAAGGGTATAGAGAGTTGGATGTCTACTAGGGTGGAATGCCCTCTAGAGCTACAACACCGGCTAGGTCGGGGCAACTTCCCATTGAATCGTGGATCCATGGCCCGATGGGTCAATGCTCGTGAAACAACGCCATCTGTTTTAGTAGATGGGGTGGCCCAGAAGGGTCACAGATCGAACAAATGAACTGTTTTAGTTACATTGTAACATCATTAAGATTTGTCTAAGATGAAACTTTCCCACGCCACCCAAAAAAAAGGACGGATACATCAACCCACTCGGTAACCCAGTGACTATGGGCTATGGGATTTGATATGGGATGTGTGTATACGGACTCGAGTCGCACTATAGACCAGGTCCCAATTCTAGTTTTCCTAGTAGCAACTAGCTAACAATATACTAAAGCTCTGTTTGGCAAACAACTTAACTATTTGTATTAACTGTTAGTTGTTTGTATTAGTTGTTAGTTGATAGTTGTTTGAATTAACTGTTTATTGAAAAACTGTTTGATAAAATTAGTTGTTTCTGATAAAGTTGCGAGACAGAGAGGCCAATTTTTAAAAAAGTTTTTTCAAAAAGTTCATGGAATTAGTTTTTTAAAATAGTTTTTTGGACCTAAAAAACTCTTGTAAAAAGTCTTTTCACCAAATACCCAATTAGCTTTTTAACTTAGTCAAGCAGCTAATCTTGATGAAAAAAGATTTTTTTGACAAAGAACTCTTCAAAAAGCTATTTGCGAAACATCCCTTAGAAAAACCTATTTTCATAGACATAAGCAAAATGATAAATATCTTTGTACGAGACACTTTTAAAGTGTCTTGTTTTGGCCTAAAAATCATATTATCATATTTTTAAATTCAAAAAATTGGTATAAACGAATGGTACAAGCATATTACAATTTATAAATTGTATAAAATCATCTTTTTAACTATTATTGACTACATTTCTAAAATACATGCATCATATGCCCTCGCAAATGGTGTTGATTCAATTAGAGTGTAAAATTCAATACTTCGTTGGTGTAACCGACACATATTTAAGTTTAGTCATTTATAATTAAGTATAATTGAAAAAAAATTAGAGAGAGAAGGAGGGAAATGAACAATCAAATTTCATTGGATTGATCGATAGATTGTAGAGATACAATATCCATGTATATGTATAGCTGAATGTAGTGACTAACTGGGGTGAAGTTGTTAGAATACGGCTGATGTGGCAATCTATTGTAACCAACTCAACTCTCTATTCTTCACATCCCCCCTCAAGCCGGAATTAGTGGAGTGTCCTGCAATCCAAGCTTGGAACTAAGGTAATTATGCTGAAATTCACCAAGGAGTTTGGTCATTAGATCAGCCAATTGGTCTTTGGAAGAAACGTGTGCTGTCTTCAAGAATCCTTCAAGCAGCTTGTCTCTTGTATAGTGACAGTCAATCCAGAGGTGTTCTGTTCTCTCATGAAACACCAAATTTTCTGCTATATGTAAAGCGGCCTTCTTGTCACAGTAGAGTGTAAACGGTAGTTGTGCTGCTGCTCTTAGATCCTGGAGAATGTAAGAAATCCACTCGAGCACAGATGTGGTGGCTGACATTGATCCATATTTTGTCTTCGCTATGGATTTTGAGACTGTTTTCTGCTTCTTCGTTTTCCAAGAAATCAAAGATGATCCGAGGAAAACACAATACCCAGTCAATGATCTAGATGACATGCGACAACTACCCCAGTCAGTATCACAATATGTCACTACCTGCATATCATTGTTCTTAGAGTAGAACAAGTCCTTATTGATAGTTCCTTTGAGATACCTTAATACATGCAATGCTGCTTGATAATGTGGCTCTATAGGAGCTTGTAAGAACTGGCTGAGGTGCTATACAACATAGGAAATATCGGGTCTAGTGAGAGTTAAGTACAACAAATTGCTAATGATTTTTCTATAGACTTATGGATTAGGCTTCAACTGTCTTGTCTCAGTGGACAACTTTAACCCTTTTGGCATTGGAAATTTTGGTCGTTTAGCTGCAGTGAGTCCAACATCTGCTAGTATGTCCAATATATACTTCCTTTGCTTAAAAAAAGTTCTAGAACTGGATCAAGCTATTTCAATGCCAAGAAAATATCTAGCTAAACCTAAGTTTTTGATTGTAGAAACTGTATGAAGACTGGCCTTGATATGAGCTATGGACTGAGCATCATCACCTGTGATTAGTAAGTCATCAACATATACCTGAATAAAGATGCAAAGACCCTTAGATACTTTGGTAAATGAGGAGTAATCATTTTTGAATTGAGTAAATCCCTGCTGGACAAGAAACTTGGTTAATTCCAAGTTTCATTGTCTAGATGCTTGCTTTAAGCCATAGAGAGATCTCTTAAGTCTGCAAACTTATCCTGGTTGTACTTTTCTATAACTTTTGGTGGCTACATATGTACTTCTTCATCAATGAATCCATGTAAAAAAGCATTATTGATGTCAAGTTGGTGTAAAGGCCATCCTTTGGCTATAGCCAAGACTATGAAAACTCTCACTGTTGTCAGCTTAGCAACAGGAGAAAAAGTGTGCATGTAGTCTTCATCTTTGACTTGTTCAAATCCTCTAATGTCCAATCCAACCTTGTACCTTTCAATCAGGCTTGAATTTCACCTTGTACACCCACTTACAAGTAAGAGCCTCCTTGCCCGGAGGGAGAATTGTCAGTCTCCATGTTCCGTTTTTCTGCCAATAATATTAGTTTCTGGGAGTTGCATGGCAGTCACTAAGGATGTAACAAAATCCTGAGATAAATTATTCAAATCCTCAGATGCAAGTAGTGGATAAGCAACTTCACCATGTAAATAGTGAGACTGTGAAGTATCTTCTTGAGCCCTAGTGTTCCTTGGTTAAATAAAGTCTTTCAACCATGCAGGTGCATTTCTTGATCTGGTGGATCTTCTAAGATTGGTTTGATCATTATACTGAGGGTGTGCTTCCACTGAATCTCTACAATCAGGGTGTGGAATAGAATTTATGACAAATTCTGAAGCTGTATTCTCTCCTTGAGAAGGGATGCCATCACCTTGACTAGAAAAATCAAGGATTGCCTGATTATTTGAGAAATTGTCCTCTGATAATAGTGGCACCTGAATAGACTATCTTGAGGATGAAACATCCCTTCTTTGGCCCAATTCAACTCTACCTAGTTCAATTATCTCCACCAGAACACATCTTGCCTTATTAGACTTAGACCTTCTCAGATCTTTCTTACTCTTGTTTCTGGCCATCAAAGCATTGACAGCCTCAAGTCCTACAACACTTGAGGAGCATGCTCTATTTGCATAAGCTGCAATCCCCCTTAATGTTCTAGCAGTATTGGTGACATGCCTTTGCTTTTCTACTCTCTGAATCATAGAATAGGCCTTGTTTACTATAGGTAGAGGATCTAGCAACAAGATTTGTCCTCGTATAGGCTTATAATCATCATTAAGATGCATCAAGAATTGCATGAGCTTTTGTCTTTGCTCCAGTGCCAGAGTTTTCTTGATTGAAGGACATATTTTAGGACATGTGCAAACCGAAATATCTGACATATCATTGATTTTATCCTAAAGTCGCTTCAATTCAGTGTAGTATATAGCCACAGAATCACTTCCTTGATATAAGTCAGTGATTTCCTTCTCCAATTGATACAATAAAGGTCCATTGCTTTCTCCAAATCTTTCTGTGAGTTCATGCCATAGTTCTTGACCCGAATTCACATACAAGAATGCTTTAGACAATTCTGGCATCATTGAATTCAGCAACCAGCTTACTACCATACTATCACATTTGATCCATTGATCAAACTTGGGAGAACCTTGACTAGGTTTAGAATAAGAACCGTCAATGAAGCCTAACTTTACCTTTGTTCTGAGAGTGATCCGAACAGATCAAATCCATTTCTAGAATTTGTTCCAATCAGTTTAAGACTAATAATCTATGATCCAGGATGGTCTGAGCTCTGAAGGAAGAGAGGCTTGTTAATGTAGCATTCAACAATGCAACCTGTCTCTGATTCAAATTGGATTCTGAGTTCTCCATATCAGCAGACATTGTGTTTGATTCCAGAAGAAAACTCAATCAAGATCAATCAAGATGTAGAGTATTTTATCACAAATATTCAAGAATAGTGATCATCGCCGGGTCAGAACCATGGTGCGCTGATACCATGGAAAAAGCTTAGAGAGAGAAGGAAGGAAATGAACAATCAAATTTCATTGCATTCATCGATAGATTGTAGACATACAATATCCATGTAGATATACTGCTGAATGGAGTAACTAATTGGGGTGAGGTTGTTAGAATATGACTGATGTGGCAATCCGTTGTAACCAACTCAACTCTCTATTATTCACAGAAATCATTGAGAATTTGATAGTTTTAAATTCTAAAATATGTTAATATAGAATAATGTAAGACATTTAAAAGTGCTTTCATATCACTACTCTAGACATAATAATGAAGCATTGATATAATCATGTCTCATAAGAAAAGAAGTAGGAGAAGAACACAAAATTTGAAAACACGCGTGACAGTTGATCACTTGCATCCAAAAGTTCGAAACCCAAGAAATTAAAGCACTGCCCTCCTGAATCCTGGTTGGTCATCACTTACTATTCTTACCGTTCTCCCTCTTTCTGCCTTACATAATTAACTCCTGTAGAGTTGTTATTGATATCAGACCAACTGCCCCACTCTATCCCCCATAAATATGGCCATGTTTTGCATCATTCGACCTCCTGCTTCACGTCATATATTTTGCTAGCTGCCTGTCTCCCTTCTGTCCTCCTCTTCCTTCTTGTTCTGCTTCCTTGTAACGTATCTGCACTCTCGATCTTAGGAGAAAATAGCTTGGAATTAACACAATATAGCCATGTCTGTAAGTATCTCTCTCTCTATCTCTCTATGACAACATAATAACACCGACATAAATTAAACCTAAGACTTAATGTAATCAGCATTTAGTTTTAATCACTATCAAATACATTATTTGTTCTCTGATTTTCTTTGTATAGATGAATGTGAAAGAACTTCTTACATCTACTCTTACCAAATTTAAGCATGCAACTGAAAAACTGTGGCAATGTGGCTAATTTGTTCTTCCCTGGATGCAGATGGTGGAGGTTTTAGTGCCAAACCTTGATTGTGAGGGCTGTGCTGCCAAGCTAAAGAAGACCCTTTACAAGCTCAAAGGTATATGTTTGCTTCATTATTATTTCTTTTTTTTCCTTTAAATTCTGTTTCTTTTCAATTTGCTCAAATATCTTGTGGAGGGAAATATATGGTCTTCTGTAAACCAAAATATATTTCAAATTAAAGTCTTAAAATCTTAATGAAGAAAATTAAGTCATGAGCAAAAAGAACTCCGACAAGGAATTACATTGGCCATGCTGCATGCAAAGTGTTGATACTTTCTACTTTTAAGGGAAGTTTTGAAAAGAAGGGCTAGTTTTATGTGCCAACAAAACATAAGAAAATAATTTCAGCAAAAAATGCCCCCATCTCCAATTTTTTTTTTTTTTTGGGGTCTTGGATCCTCTATTTCACTAGAGTCAAGTTACTGTTGACTCAATACGAGTAGAGTTCTTCCATCGCATATTTTTTTCATGCACAAGATTTTTTTAGGTCTTGAACCAACCTATATTGATATCTCCAATAGCTTTTTTATTGAGAGAGATTTTGGTGCAAAAAATACGTTAAATTTTAAGTTTAATTTTTCCGCCTCTTTAATTGTATCGTTGTAATGACCCTTTTTTGGAAAAGAATTGAAAAAAAAAAAAGAAGGAAACTACGTGAAATTGTGACAACTGTCTAAAGAGGAAAATAAGGGGGAATTCATGCTTGACGCAAGAGGTTAGCTGATCAGTTAGTTATATGTGTTTAAATCTGAAAATTTTTCATTAAAATACAAGCAACTAGGCGGCCAACTAGTAGGCTATCTTGAAGCACAATAAACGAGCTGTTTTGTCATTTAATTTGCAGAGTTATCTAAACTCCCAATGACTTGTGTCTAAAGCATTTATCATGCATGAAAATTAGTTTTAAGCAAACGACAGATGGAAGATATGAAAAGTTTGTAATGCGAGTTTTGTCTAAATTTAACGGTTGTGACTTGTGAGGTGTAAGTTGAATTACGTACAAATGGTACAATCACAAATATTACTACTTGTTAAATTATTGCATTATTTGAGAGTCAAAGATACCAAATACGCTGATTAATTAGTAACAATTTCTTAACTTATTAACCTAAATGACGTCTCATTCACTTGTAAAATTTAAATTAATTGCCCTCTACACTTGTTTATAGAGAAATTTAAGATAATTCAACTTAAAAAACTAGATGATATTGTTTGCATTTGGTATGAACATGATCCAAAGTTTACATGTACCTTCTCAATTATGTGTCTTTTAAAAAATGAATTATATCGTACTTCTATCCCCAATAAATGCTCAAAATTTCAATTAGGATAGTAATATCTAGAAAATTTTTCCTAGTCTCTATTGATGAGTCCAAATCATTGCCTCAATAAGCCAATTTCGTCTATACACTCTTAGAATTGAACCAAGAATGCATATATATATATATATATATATATATATATATATATATATATATATATATATATATATGTGAAGACCTTTACTTAAGGGGGAAATGTTGACTTATATAAGAAATCATGCACACATCAAACAAAGTTTAAATCGTATATCATACACCTAGGAGTATATACTCTTATAAGTTACGTCAGCACCACATATTGAAATTATCTATATGATAAATACATATTAGAAAAATATATATATGTTGACAAGTAAAAGTACACATTTTTAGATTATACATTGCCAACAAAGTTGACATAACCCATAAGGGTTGGATTAATTTTCTTCTGATTTTATCATGCATATGCACAGCTTTACATATTTGGCCCATTCGAACCAAAATAAAAAAAGAAAAGAAAAATAACTTATGAATGAATTTTTTTTCCGCTTAAATCATTTAAGATCACAACCCACAAGTGAATTGATGACATACAACTGAGAACTTAGTATCCTTGGTGGAGTAGGAGTACCCCTCGAATGGGCCGAATGGGCCCCTTACATCTTTGCAAATTTCCGTAATACGCGCTCAACCATTGCCCCCCTCCCCCCTATTCTCCCTTTTGAAGATGGGACGGAACGTTTGGCATAATTATATATTATGTTATGTTACACAATTGAGCATGCATGGGCTGTCTATTCATGAATTATTATTTCTAAGAATAATGATTACTGCTAAAAAATGAGGAAACAAGATTGCTATTGATAATAGTATTTGGTAAATAATTGTGTCGTGGTAGGACAATTGTATTATGATCTCCCCATCGGTGGATGGTAAAACTTTGACGCCTCATGTCTATCGTGTTTGTTCATATATATAATTTTTAAAACTTTATAACAATACCTGTATTATCGCTATGTAAATACACTCAATAAGCTTTCATGTTAATTGAATGAATATTATTGAATGTAAAACGCTTGTTCTTACTATCAGATAGAGAGCAGAGCTAGCGAAACATGTTTGAATTCTTTTGGGCTCAAAAGAAGCTATATCAACATCAGTTACGGATAGAGTTGGGCAAAGCTGAACTAAAATCGATATGAAGTTAAGTAGGTTTGGGTATAGATTTTCAACTAGTTTAACTAAATGAGATGACACGTTTAATCCGTTTAACTAAATGAGATGATAGTTTAACCCGTTTAACTAAATGGGCTAGGTTCAAGTTGAGTATATTGACATGAAAAAGTATATATCTAACCCGTTTAATTAAATAGGTTAAACAAGTCAACCCTCTCACCCATTTATCATTTACTTGTTTACACTTTTATTTGATAATTAAGAAAAAAAACTATATATGTGTGTGTATGCATACACGAGTTGTCATGAATTGGGGTAACTTTAAAAAACAATTACTTCATACGTGATGCAAAGTCAAATCTTTTAACTATATAATTAAGTGTTAGTTAATAGTTGAATGGGTAAATAGTTGATAAAGTGCCCTGAACTTGACTTGTTTATTTTAAATACATTAAACGGATGAAATCAGGTTAACTTGATTAAAAATTAAATGCATAAAGGTGAATGTTTTCCAACCCGTTTAAACGGTTATTAGACTCAGGTCTAATAAATTTTAACCTATTTAAATTTGATATGAATACGAATTCGATCTGACCTATTCTTCATTTCTAATTTACTGATAAACATTGAAGCTTAATACTGCGTGGTTTTTTACTCGTCACCGGCGGTCTTTAATTAGGCCCACTCAGACACGGCCTTGAATGCTCGCTGGTGTATATTCATGAAAACCTCATTGAGACCATTGAAATAGTTAAGCTGGGCAGCCCACTGCAAGCCCCTTTGGGCTCCTAAGCCCATTAACTAATTGCATCCATGTATAATTTCCGAGAGTTGTTATCAAAAACATGTGTTCACATACTATAGGCTGTTCTTTTCGTAGATAAATTAGGGTGGGTAAAAGGGTAAAATGGATTAAACTAGGTTGAGGTGGGTTGATGTGGGTTGAATTTTTTTTATGTGATAAATTGAACTTGTTAAAATAGTAGAAGTGGGTTGAAGTTTATTGAAGTGGATTGAAATGGGTTCAAATGGATTAAAGTAAGTTGAAGTGAGTTGAGATTGGTATTTTAGAATTAACCCATGAAAAAAACAGATCCTATATATGTCGATTATTGACTTTTACATTTCATGTGCACCAAAAAAAAAAAAAAAAAAAAGGAGAAAAGATGGGTAGCTCAGCCGTCATGACTATATTCATGAAAAGCTCATTGAGGCCCTAGACATGACTGAGTTGGGCAGCCCATTCCAAGCGCTTCAGGCCACCTAGGCCCATAAACTAATTGCATACTCATGTTTAGTTTTTGAAAGTTGTTATCAAAAATATGTGTTCGAATACTATATCATGCATTGACCTTTGTATTTGATGTGCCTCCCAAAAAAAAAGACGAAGCGATGGGTAGCCCAGGGGTACGTCTCTGTATCTAAATTTTTTTCAACAACATTTAGCATCATCACAAGTATATTTAACGGTTACACTCACATTTAATTATTACATGTCTTATGTCAATATATACATTCACCGAATTTCCATGAACATGTCAAACTGTTATCGATAGACCTTCTTAATGTCTATGTGGTTCTCAAACTTCTCTAATGCATGCTTTTTTTAAAAAAAAAATAATATTGTTTACATCATGCTGAATCTAACTCAATTCCTCTATAAACAAGACTAATGACCCTATTATGCTAGAAAATGTAACGTTTGAACTTTCCCTCTTGAATTTTAATTAGTGATTTAAAGAACCAAACTAACTATCCTGCTTATGAACACAAAATGACGCAGGAGTGGAGGAGATAGACGTGGACATGGAGACACAAAAGGTGACAGTAAGAGGGTACAGACTAGAAGAGAGGAAAGTGATTAAGGCAATAAAGAAGGCAGGAAAAGCAGCAGAGCCATGGCCTTTCCCTACACATTCATCACACTATGCATCATTTTACAAGTACCCTTCCTACATCACCAACCACTTCTACGACACCTCCAACGGCACCGCTCCCAGCGCTGTCCACGCCTTCTTCCACACCCCCGCCGTCTACTCTGTCGCCATCGCATCCGATGAGGCCGTCGCCTCCATTTTCAGCGATGAAAATCCCCATGCTTGCTCCATCATGTAATGTGATATATGAATTTAGATATTTAGTACTTTGATCTCATATTGGATTAGTTGCCTTATTTTCAATTTTTTGTCTTTTTTTAAATTCTTTATTTTGCATGTGAAAAAGTTACAACGTACGTACGTAACGCGATGTATTTGTTTATGCTTGAATATTCATGGGGATGTCATTATATTTGTTGTCAATTATCTTTATATGACAACTATCACAAACGGCACAATCTGAACCATGCATGTATTATGGTATAAGCTATGTATTCTTTTTTTTTTGGGGGTTTTAAAATGAATTAAAATTACTCTTTGAACATAAAAGATATTTATAAAATTCAAAAGCATAATTGACTAAGGCTTATTTGGTCGGCTCCCTCTTTCTTTAAATTAACCTAATTTCATTGGAGGAGATTGATGAAGTGGAAGACAGCCAATAGTTTTCAATGTAATTTTCTATGAATCTGTACATATGATTTTTATTTTCAAAATATTATATTTAATTAAATTATTACATACAAAAATCCATGGTTGAGATTTAATGAGCATATGTGCACGGTAGGAATCTTTCAATTTATACTGGTTGTCATATGATGACAACCAGTATAAACTTTTGTTATGTTATGTAGTTGTTTTCCACTTGTATAAGGTATGCAAAGCTACGCATTCAATTGATTATCGACTCTGAAAATTAGTGCACTCCGATCCGTTGTAGCCGATAACAATTTGCCATAGCATCATTAAGACATTCCCAGCCAGAGTTCCATTTTTTGGAACTCAGGTCTGCCACGTCAGCATGAGTTCCACTTGCATTCCATTCAATTTTTCAATCACTGGGACTCATTTCAGGACAATTAATTGTCATGGAGCCCACAATTGGAACTTAATTAATTACTTTTTATTTTTTATACTGTGTTTGTATTTTAACTTTTGTAACATGTGTGAATGTTTTTATTTTTCGGGAGTAATGAATATTTATTTTATTGATATAAAAATGTATAAATTGCTTTTGTAACATTGGTCCACATACTAAAAATCAACCCCAATCTTCCACAAAATTCACAATACTGCCACTCCACCACACAATCTCGACGTAATCAAAACACCAAGCCCAATCCCTACATTTTTCATACCTGCCCCCAGATTTCTCTCTCTTCCTTCCTTCAATGGAGTTGAAACCCATTTTTCTCTCTCCTCTATCTCTTCTCTCTCCTATTGTCAACACTATCTCTCCAATTTCTCACCTCAAATTCAATCCCGTGCAACCCCAAAACCCAAAGCGCTGCGTTTCATACCACAAAAGACAAAAAAAATAGAAACGCGGGACGGAACGGCTCCCAGTTCCGTCCCCCGTTTGACGCACGCGTGTCCTGGGCTGGGCAGGATGCGGGTTACATGCAGGTCCCCCACCCCTCACGCGTGTAGCTGGGCTGCTAATGCCCTTATATCATTGATTTTTTTCCCCCTAAGTTTTAGTGAGAAAATGGCAATAAAGAGAATCTCAGAAAATAATGGAAGCAAAAGAAAAGAAAAGGCAGCCCTTTTCCAAGATGGACCCAAAGGTCCTCTCAAAGTTTGAGCTTGATTGCCTTGCCCAGTTACTCTATCGGGTATCGGCGACCTTTTCATTTGCAACTTGGTTCTTGGTTATGGTGTTCGTGTCTAATGTTTCTTCAGTTCATTATTTAGAGCACTTTCGACCTACATTTTATATTTTGGAACCCTAATCTATCACATCAGCAAAAGTTCCAATTTTTTAGAACTCGTATCCATTCACCTCTTCAACTCATGGAACTCCAACTTGGATTACTCAATAAAATATTTATAATGACTCACCTCATAACATACAATATTTTTTTTAATAACCCAAATAATATTTTTAAGAATGAAAAAAAGAAAAAACAAAAAAAATCACAAAAAGACAGGAAAAGGGAGCATGAGGGGAGGAATGCACCGACGTCCCTCTATGGGAGGCATTTTCTTTACAAGCAAATCAGCTGCATCCACGTGGCTTTGAGGCCCATGTGGGGGAACGCGCGTTCTCTGGGTGCAGTGCTCTCAGTCCCCCCTCCCCCCAGTACTTCAAGTGCTTTTATTTGTTGGAAAAAAATTAATTGAAGAAAACCAAAAAAAATCAAAAATCGAATTTTGCCAAATAATTGGAAGAGTGATACAGTGAAATGTGAACCAGCTTGTTTTATAGCCTATTTTTATTGGTGATTGCTTGATTACATAGATCCGTACAGGTATCTACCTTTTTTTTTTTTTTTTTTGGCAGTCGGGTAATGCACATTATGTTCAAATACAAATAACGATAATACAAGAGGAGCAGTTAGCTAACCCACATTCATACCTGCAACGATTGTCCTAGGAAACATAGAGACGTTACAACCAACTTGATTCCAACCCGCATTAATGACTCGTTTTTTGTTAATCAGCGTAACATCTTCCAACCTTGACCGTTCATATTTCCTTTTGCCACATTGACTTTTAGTATGAGTGTCCTTATCAAATTTGCCAAGCCCATTGCACCTCCAATGCTTTCTTCGTTTTTCGGTATTGCAATCCTCCCTGTACCAAGAAATTGAGTCAGCGTTAAATATCTTAAGTTCATACCTGTTGTAACGCCCCCAATTGTTAATGACTGATTACTGTAACTTAATCGCCTAATTACTATTGATTTACAGCGGAAGTCTTTGATTGGAGGCATTACCGCCGTTCCATGATGGAATAAGGCTAACTGATTTACCGAACCTTGGAACTACCCAACAAAATATCTGGTTGCTCATACAGTTCAGAATACTCTTGATGACTTAGCATACCGTTACCAAGCATTGTCACCCTCGAAGTTTCAAAATAATAAAAATAATAAACAATTCTTAAGATACCTATCATCACTGTGAGCGTTGACTAGCTAACGTTCAGTAACGTCCATTTTTGCTACCTTCCGCCTTATCAGGAGGACGACTGTTCAGTACTTCTCATACCTAAAACAGAAAACATGAAAACATGCGAATGATGAGTCGAAGCTCAGCACGTACATTCTTATGCAGTAAAATAAGTCTTATGTTAAAGAAGTTGGGCCGGCCGCATTTTAAAATATTTTGTTTTGCAAACAGGAGAGAGAGAATGTATCAGTAAAATTGATTTGCTGATTACTATCTAGAAGTGGACCCCTTGGTCGACGTATGTCTTGAAACGATCATACTTTGGGTGCTCACCCCCCAGGCCGATCGAGAAGCCTGAGTTGACGCCGCGCGCGGGTATATTGGTCGGCATAAGCCTTGATAATAGATGGGCATAAGCCTTGGTGATAATTGGCGGGACCACTTGTTTATGTGACAAAAACATTGAAAAATTGATTCATTAAATGAATCTTGTATTAATTTTTCATTGCTGGGAACACTGTGAGTTTTTGAAGAATATAGGCAATGTACGTACCTGGTCTTTAAGATTCTCTCTCCTTTATATTGGAGAATGTGCGTTTGCAATTCGAAACGACAGAGGTGGCCTCATTCCTGCTTCAATTATGAAATTTTGTTATTTCCAATTACTGCGGAATTAAGAGATCTATTAAATTTTCTCAACTTAATGAACATTTTAAAGGCTTTCAACCTCTCTTTTACACTGCTAATGTTTGGTTAAAGGGGGTAATTCGCCTTGTGCTCGTTAATAACGACATTATCACCATCACTAAGCTTGCGACTATTGTTATTTCATTATAAGATTAGCATTAATGTCATTATGAATCACTGTTATTAATACTTATTATTGCATCGTTGATTTATGGCCACCTTTATAACCATTATTAATGTTATTACAACAATTATTGATTCTTTCTTCGAACTGTCGTTATGCATTAAGCTTTTCATTCAAATTTCACCCAAGGCTCGCTTAGATATTTTGAAGCAGCCAAATGATTAAGCTTAAACTTCACCTAAACATAGAACTTTGTGTCACCAACTATGACAATAACACACACCAAATTTACAACATTCTAACACCTAATCCTCATAATTTCATTTAATTATTCCTTCATAATGCGCTTAACGCCACCAAACTAACCATAATCAAGCTTGTATTATATTTAACTCACAACCCTAAAACTCTCATGTCTATGTTCTCGGCATACCCACATACCTCACTAAATCCCACTCACATGCCTCTCGTTTTCATGTAAAATTATCAAGGCAGCTCCACTAAATTTTTTACTTTAACTTACCCCAAACTCCCGCCCACAACATCAAATACCTCCATGACATTGAAACAATTATCCTGCACATGTATGTCACCTTATTTTACTTCAAAACTCATTGACATTTAATTAAAGCTTAAATTAGGCTATAACCCTACTCCATCAAGTTTATGGCGATAATCACGCACCCAACACATACCGTACAATTTCATCCAAATATGCATTCAGATTGATCTTAACATCATCAAACTAGCATAATCAAACCAAGCCTTTTCACTAATCTTCGAACCCTAATGACCACTCATAGCAAGGCGTATACATTCAATGTTCATCACTTACTGAATTCATTTAGTCATTCATTAAAATGAGCCTCAAAGCAGTAAATCATCATAAACAAGCTAAAATCAATTATAATTCCCAAATCCTCACGCGCCACACTACTCCAAATCTCTCAATCCACAATTCAATTCAAGCATCCAACATGCATAATCCTCTACTTTTATTCAATTATTTATGAAAATCAATCTAAATATCATTTACTCAACAAGAATAGCTAAAATCCACATATAATCACCAAACCTCCATTCATGACACATTTCACAATCCTCCTCATTCAATTCATGCCCCAAAATCTAAAAAATTTACAAATTGATGCTCATTTGGCATGAATACATTGATTATTACTCAAATTCAATCACAAAAACAGCATAAATCGAATCATGAAAGTTTAGGATTTTTACCTTCTCACACCAATTTGGAGGAAGATTAAGGAGGAGGAGATGGAGGTGCTGGTGACGGGTCGGTGGCGTCGGGCGGCAAGCGGGTGGCGTTGGGATGGCAAACTTCGGCCGGTGATGACCGGTGGGGCCCGAACAGGGCTGGCGAGAACCGGCAGAACAAGGAGAGGGGGAGCAGAGCAGGCCCGGCGTGATGGTGGCGCCGTGGGAGGTCTGCCTGGCAGTTTGGGCGGTCGACGAGCCACCAGCAGTCGGCGGCGAAGCCGCTGCTCGGCGGCCGGCGAAGGCAGACGCGAAAAGGGGGGGAAACGGGGGTCGGGTGTCGGGGCAAGGCAGAGAGGGAGATATGGGGTGGGGTTTAGGATTTTTGTTTTTTTTTTTTGATTATTTAGTTTGGGTTAGTTTCCCTGATTCCATCTAAGGGGGTGTTTGGTGAGCAAAAAAGGGTTGGAGACTTGAATCCTCAGGTTTCAAGTTCCACTCCCTAATGTTTAGTGATAAATTTAGAAAAATGAACTCGATACTTAGGGGGATCAAGTTCCCCCATCACCCCCTGGAACTTGAACCCTCCTATCATTGGAGGGTTTCAAGTTCTCATCCCCATGGTTCAACATTGTTGTTGTTGTTATTGTTGTTGTTATTATTATTATTCTTATTATTATATAGTAGTAGTAATAATAATAATAATAATAATAATAATAATAATAATTATTATTATAATAATAACAATACTAATAATAATTATTATAATATAATTATTATTATATTATTATTATTATTATTATTATTGTTATTATTATTATATAATAATAACAATAATAATAATAATAGTAATTATTGTTATTATAATAATTATGATTATGATTATTATTATAATATAATAATAATAATAATAATAATTATAATAATTATAATAATAATTATTATTATTATAATAATTATAATTATTGTAATTATTATTATAATATAATAATAATAATAATAATTATTATTATTATTGTTATTATTATTATTATATAATAACAATAATGATAATAATAATAATAATAATTATAATTATTATTATTGTAATTATTATTATTGTAATTATTATTATAATATAATTATTATTATTGTTATCATTATTATTATATAATAACAATAATGATAATAATAATAATTATTATTATTATTATAATAACTATTATTATAATAATAATTATTATTATATAATTATTCTTATTATTATATTATAATAATAATAATTATTATTATTTTTATTATTTTTTTTATAATAATAATTATTATTATTATTATTATTGTAATTTATTATTATTATAGTAATTATTGTTGTTATTATAGTAAATATTATTATTATTATAAATATTCATACTTGCATATAATATTTCTAAAATAAAAACAGAATTGATTTCATTCCAAAACTACTCACCAAACAGCAAGGAGTGGGACCTGATTCCATTTCAGCTTTTACCAAATAATTGAGTTCAGAATTCAAGTTCCATACCCAACCCCCTAGGATTCAAGTCCTGATTCCATTCCATTCCAATTTTCCTTACCAAACAGGGCCTAAAGTATGTCGGTTGTGTATGTGTGTGTGTGAATTTTTTTTTTTTTTTTGACTCATCATCTTATTTTATTTTGCCTTGTTCTTTTTTCACATATATATATATATCCGGCTAAGGTTGCTGAATTAAAACTTTGATCTTTTGGATGTAAAATATTGAAAGAACATTTTCATATTAACAGACGTTACGCTATTCATTAGAATTCTAGTGAATTATTTTAGGAGTAACCGAAAATCCATTTTGAGGCCACTCCGCCGATTCAACCTACAATTACACAAATACGTATAAATATGCAAAAATACGTATAAATATATAGAAAATGTTGAAAGAAAATGCGGGGACCAACTAGATGAAGTTATAATTAAGATAATTCAATATAATTAAAATGAATATTAGGTTCGGGCCGTTACAGCCTTCCCCCCTTAAAATAAGTTTCGTCCTCGAAACTTGGAGTTTTAAAAGGAATCGTTACTATACCGCAAATAGGAACTGGTCGTGGATCTATAGTGGTAACATGAGGTGGATCTGTAACATTTTCTAAGCTATGAGATATGAAAACCTCTTGTATATGTTCAAGTTCTGCTAGTAACTCTAATGTGCTGGTTTCACCCTCATGTAATGTCCTCCTAACGCTAGGGCTAAGGGGTTTAGCATTTTTCTAAATTTGGGGCAAAACGGACAAAATTTTCCCTGTAAATTGAAGGTTTCCCAGGCTTAAAGCCTTACATTAAATTCCTGCAGAGGATGGAAATATAAAAAGGTACCAATTAAGCTCAACGGCTACACGCCGGATACCACAACTCTACGGGCCACACGCCTGGAGTAACTCATTCAATGTAAGTCAATAGTAGAAATGAAATGAAAATTACAACTCAACGGATCACACATCCGGAGTGATGGGGTTTACATCTCAAAATTAAACAATAATTAGCTCACATAGCCATATAAGGCAACCCATGAGTAATGTGCATTACAAAACTTCAATATTTGGCTTGTGCAAGCTTCTGTTAAGCTCTTAAATTAACATATATAGCATATCATCCTATTTCTATATGTGCACATACGACCTCCCTTTTTTTTTTGGGGGGGGAGCAAGGAGTGGTTTCAACTTGGTATATGTATATTGAACTGTACCTGTCACATTGAAAACATGGGAAGGGCCACTAAAAGGGAATAAACTAGTTTTATGGCATGACATTTTCAAGGGTCTGAAAATGCATGATTAGGTAATTAGTGTTGTATATAAACCATGTTTGGACCATGTTCGGCTTTTCATCTTTGATCTAGTCGAAGGTTTGCGAGAAGATGAAAATATCGATGAGTGAGTGATGAAAGATGGTGGTTAAGTGAGTCATTGCCCATCAAAGACACACATAGTGAAGTTAGAATTAATAAAGAAGGGGTTATCAGAAGATGGCTAAAGTAAAGACGGTTATGAGAATAGAAGGTCAGTTGTTGCTCAAAACAGCTTGTTTGCAGTTTTTTTTTCTATATACTGAATTTGAATTCGGAGTTGCGATTGGTATACGCAAGTGAGTTAAATGCAGATGCCAAGGAATGGAAGGAAGATACAGATGATGTTTAGTAGCAATTCCGAAAGAACAATTATGGAAAAAAAAAATAGATGGGATGCAACATCTATCTATGTCCATATGCTTTTGGTGAAACGAAGAAGAGATAGATGAAAATCAAAAGTATTAGAATATTGACGAACACTTAAATTGAGTAAGAATGGATTCTATAGTGAGATATCAAAATCAAATATAGGAAATGGGAGAACTAATAGCTTTAGCGCAAAAGAGACAGTAATTAGCAAGGATTTCATACGCAAATTAAGAGTGTTTAAGTAATTGCTCGATGTCGAGAGGGGATAAAATAACAAAAAGACAAAATCAATGTATAAGTCGAGATGATTGAGGAAGAAGTCAATTAATGACTAGGCATATTAAACTGTTGATGTAAGATTTAACTGAAAGGAACAGATGGTAGATCTTGAAACGATGGGCAATTAAAACATGACTGTGATATAAACGGAATGAAGATAACTAGAAGCGTAAGCAATTTAGGAAGGGGTAGCAATAAGAGTAAGATGGTTTCAATCGTTGAGGATACAAGAGCCAGAACGTTGCGCATAGATCCAAAACCAGACTAGGAGTAAATTAGCAATTTATGTAGTGATTGAATGTTAAGGGAAGGAAAAATCACGTTACTCTGGAAGTAATGATCGTAGAAAATAAGCTAAGCAGAGGTAGTTAATGGAAGCATGAGAGAGACGTAATCCATCACATTGGTAGGTTTCAAAAGTGAAGTCACAAGGAACTTCGATGAAGGAAAGAAGATGTAATGAGGTATTGCGACAGCAACTAAATAGGTTTTGCAAAGCTTAGTGTGAATGGGAAGGAACTACAAATTGAATTATGTGATTGCATAACAACGGGGTAGCTAGTTCTCGGTGGTACCCAAAAAGGTCTAGGAGGATGCCAAGTTATGCGATGAGATCTGACAAGGGGTTTAATATTGGTTGACCCAAGGCCACTATAAAGTCATTTGGATCAGTACAGGTACTAATGTAGGCAAGGTTTCGAGGATTTGGACAGCTCAAAAGAAAGTGGCCTAGGTTTCAACTGTATGCAAACATCTCATAAATCTTATTACCCCATAATCCTCTATTTCCGTACCTAAAGTTGTGTCCTGGTCATGCTCTTTCGAATTTGACATTTCAACCCCACAGAATCACTTGTAATACTTCTATAAGGTCCATGTAATATACAGATATATATACTCAACTCACCACCACTTCCAATTTCTTGCCAACGTAAACTGTGATGCGTCAACAAGTATCCTAAGTTCAACCCCGATAGTCAGTGTACTTATTATGCTTCTCTAAAAAAATTATTTATCTCCCAAAATCTTATTTATCCCTGATGAAAATACATACTAGGACTTCTAGGGTTTCCCGTATTCAAAAGAAATGAACCCATCGACATATTCATCCTCGAGCCTTTTTCCTATAGTTTCACTTCTGCAGATTATCGTCTTTCACCACCATGAGCGTACTTTAAATTGGACCATCACTCTTACTACTTGACCAGCCCAATGTCTATGTTCCCTTTTTCTCACCCTTTTTGTTTTTCCCCCTCCTGATCCTTGTTAATCCCAAGGCTTGCTTATCGAATCACCTGATGCCCCACAAGGTATGATTTTCCTCACTTAAGTTATTTATATCATCTCCTTAAAACCTCATACGAAGATTTTGGGGCTAATGTCTGTCCATAGAAATCTCCTGATGTCTCTAAAGATTGTTTAACCCTCATGAACTCTTGCAAAGCTAGTCCTTTATTGGTTATAAAGGACCTGCATGGGAGCTGAACGAATGAAAAGACGAGGAATCGTAATGCGAGAGGCAACGCATATAAATAACTGGCATATACAAAACATGCAGTTGATTTACGATGGTTATGATAGTAAGGTAAATGGTCGATGGTACGGATTGGGAGGAAATATTAAGCACTTGAGGTGAAGAAATCTAACAGTGCACCAAAGAAACTCGCGCAAAGTCCTGTGGTCCCCATATGTGCATAAAATGACAAAGATGAGGGTTAACGCCACCAAAGGAAAATTTTTGTAGTAAATGGAAGCCTTTGGTAAGCATATAAATGCTGAAACGGCGGGCAGATGAAAATACCACAAAAGCGTGGTTCATCATTCATAACAAGATTTGACATAACCTTAGCTTGATAAATATGGTTTGGGTCGGAAATTCTCCTCTGTTCTCATGTTTCCTTCATAACTTCATTAGATAAAAAAAAAAAGTCCCTCTCAAAAGGCCTTTGAATTCAATAGAAGCTGTTAAGCTCCCAAAGTGTATACTTGTCTTCTTCTTTCCTATTACTCAGGCTAAAAGCTCCCAATATTTTCGTAACAATATTTACTCCTTAGCTTGATACATATCATCTATATATCAAGTCACACCACATAAGCTGCTCAATTGCCAACACCGAATTCATTATACTAACTGGTTATTGTGAATTATCCTCAATGTTGCAATAGGCCCTCTAGCATTCATGTTATGGCACTATTGGAATGATTATTTCATAATGCTCCAACCCATGAAATGTAGTTTGGTACCGTATTATTCACATAAAAGTTTGCAAACTTCATCTTCTTGCGATGTCTTAAACCTCATAACACCCACACATTAAATATTTTCTGCACATTTTAATAAAACCTCTAAGTTAAAAGCATGCTGGTAACTCCGACAGCAACCCAAAATGCCACAAGGTTTGCTATAAACTTAGTATACTTCTCTGGAATACATACGTCACCAAGAAGTTGACCAAATGCATCCTCACTCGGCTTTGATAACAGTGGAATCCCTAAGATATTATTTAACAACGTTGTTCGTCCTAACACGAAAGGATGAAGGCTGGGTAAGCGTTTACTAGCGCATTCTCATGATGCATGCATACATATGAACTCAGGAGTATCCCTACAGCTCACAGTGATGCTAAACCTGCTCTGATACCATAACTGTACGTACATTGCCTATATTCTTCAAAAACTCACAGTGTTCCCAACAATGAAAAATTAATACAAGATTCATTTAATGAATCAATTTTTCAATGTTTTTGTCACAGAAACAAGTGGCCCCGCCAATTATCACCAGGGCTTATGTCCATCAATTATCAAGGCTTCTGCCGACCAATATACTCGCGCGCGGTGTCAACTCAGGCTTCTCGATCGGTCTAGGGGGTGAACACCCAAAGTATGATCGTTTCAAGGCGTACGTCGATCAAGGGGTCCACTTCCAGATAGTAATCAGCAAATCAATTTTACTAATACATTCTCTCTCTCCTGTTTGCAAAACAAAATATTTTAAAATGCGGCCGGCCCAACTTCTTTAACATAAGACTTATTTTACTGTATAGGAATGTACATGCTGAGCTTCGGCTCATCATTCGCATATTTTCATATTTTCTGTTTTAGGTATGAGAAGTACTGAACAGTCGTCCTCCTGATAAGGCGGAAGGTAGCAAAAATGGACGTTACTGAACGTTAGCTAGTCAACGCTCACAGTGATGATAGGTATCTTGAGAATTGTTTATTATTTTTATTATTTTGAAACTTCGAGGGTGACAATGCTTGGTAACGGTATGCTAAGTCATCAAGAGTATTCTAAACTGTATGAGCAACCAGACATTTTGTTGGGTAGTTCTAAGGTTCGGTAAATCAGTTAGCCTTGTTCCATCATGGAACGGCGGTAATGCCTCCAATCAAAGACTTCCGCTGTAAATCAATAATAATTAGGCGATTAAGTTATAGTAATCAGTCATTAACAATTGGGGGCGTTACACCTGTTCTCACCAATAGTTGGCTCCGAAGATGGTTGTTGACTGCTCGATCTGTGTCGGGCTTGAGATTGCTTCCGTCTACATTGCTTCCCTCTCTTCTGCTTGCCATGTTGCTGAGCGGAGAATTGAAAAGCATGAAATGTATGGTGCTCTTGATTACCTGTGCCCATGAAATTACTATCCTCAATTTGGTGATCACTATGATGAATGCGCATCACCATATATGACATCGTACGCTTGTCAAAGAATTCAATACTGTAGCCCTGTTCAACTTTTTGGTAAGCTGCTTGTGGTAGCGAATTAACTGTAATTAACAACGTCTTCTTGTGGAGTTACCTAGGGGCTTGTACACAACGTCTCTGATCACTGATATACCATTCCAACGAGATGCCGAAGGCATGGAGTAATCATGATCTCTCACATATGTCTTATGAGTTAGCACTGACTCAGAAGTCGTGTTCTGTCCATCAAGTTCCATGTTGGACCTATACCTAAGCAACCTCCCATATTCAATTCCTCCAATTGGTCACTCTCTTTTACTCCCATCCTAGTGCTATTACTTATGTTTTCCCCCTCAATATGTGACTTAGTTTCTTCACCTTATAATGGACTGATATCCTCGACGCAGCTCACATTATCCAACAACATGTTTGGACAGTCAAAATCACGTATTTGGTCAGTTTTCTCAATAGGATTACCAGGTTCAAGTCAAGCACTTTTCTTGGAGACTGTTTCATTTGCAGATGAAGCATAAAGGTCTATGAGGTAAGAGATAACTTGACCATCTTCTTTGGAGGAGCTTTCAGCAGAGTTATTATCCTCATTCGCAACTTCCATAACAAGTTCGTTTTCATTAGGATCATCACAGAACTTTTCAATTCTTCTTAGTTCCTTTTGTACTTCTCCATTACTTGGTTCAAATCTAAAAGCTACCAAAAGGTCTTGTCGGGCAGCTTCCACTAAGCCCATATTTACCAAAGCCTGTGCTCTTCGAAAATGAGCTTTAATGTTGAAACAGTCAAGATTCATAACAACATCACACTGGCGTTTAGCTAGTTCAAACTCCTTCAACTTTAACCAGCAAGCAACTATGTTTAAATTAATGACAATTGCAAGTTCCTCCATCATGTGTGCATCATTTTCACTATCAGGAACAACCATACACAAGTATTGGATTGATTTTTCATACTTGTTTAGAGCACGCCTGTAACACTTGGATCTGAAAAGTTTATTGCCTTCTTCCTTCAATGCATGAGACTTCATCAGCGCCTCGTGGGGAGAGTCCATATGCATAATAGCATATATGACATCCTCATCAAGATCCTCCTTGGAATGCTCTTCAGTGATACAAGTGAAGTTTAACTCAGGCAAACTAGCCATGGGAGCAAAGCCACTAGATTCTCTATATTAGGGGTTGTAATAGCCAAATTAGATTGAGATTCGAAGGTATGCCTGAGAATTAGGAAATACAAACAGAAATCCTAGGACTTGACACAACAAAGTGAAAAACCCTAAGATTATTGAAAACTATATTAAGAGGGAGATACAAAAGGATAAAAAGGAATAAGAATTTTGGTGGAGTGAAAGAGGGGGTGGCGCGCTGGAGATAGCTCAAAGGTTTCGTCGCGGGTGGCCAGAGGCAATGTAGCCGGCCTTGGATATGGTTGGGGGGTTTCTAGAGCGAGA
Source organism: Carnegiea gigantea (assembly GCA_029747015.1). Lineage (NCBI taxonomy): Eukaryota > Viridiplantae > Streptophyta > Magnoliopsida > Caryophyllales > Cactaceae > Carnegiea > Carnegiea gigantea. The sequence continues at coordinate 640,903 of JAKOGI010000311.1, forward strand.
GCATGAATCTCCAGTTTTGCTGCTTTTTTTTTTTTGTTTTTTTGTTTTACATGTATGTATCATTAGTATAGCACAAATAATTGTAAATGAGCATAAAGAATTCGAAGGGGAGGGAAAAACAAAAAAAGAAGAAGAGATATAAGTGTCAAAAAAATAGGTTTTTTTTTTTAATGCCAATAATCTAAACTACCAGGGGTCTGAATGCCAGTTATAATTTGAGCTAGCTAGAAAAATAGTTTCGAACAGTCCGATCTTTTGATGTATATATTTTTAATAGCACATGGGTGATTTTAGATTATTTTCAAGGTGATGCCAAATAATATTACCATTAAAATAATACAAGCATATGAATTTTAAGTTCTATACATCCATTAAGAAATTTAAATTCCTTGAAAAATACAATCTAAAATCACCCTTGTATGATTGAAAATAAATACTTGAAAAGATTAAATTATTTGGAGCTATTTCTCCATTCGAATTATTGACATATGAACTTCCAATAGTTTAGATTAATAGCGTTCAAAAGCCTAAAAAATAATTTAGACGTCATGGGACACCTTTCTTATGGTGGTGTAGGTGTTGTAGGATGCAAGCTGCACCACATCAAGTTTGGTCTATGATTTCATAGTGACATGTCCCGGCATCTTTAATTTCTTAGGTAACCTTATTATAGAAGAAGGCCCGATACATGAACACGTATACTCTCTTTGCATTTTATGCAGAGTGTTTTACGGTTTGCTTTTTTTAATTTATTATAAATAACTTATTATTGATCAAATGCTTATTAGTATTGATGAGTGTTGATGAGTGCTGACAGATGCTGATGAGTGCTGACAAATGCTGATGAATACTAATCAAGGCTAAAAATGTATGTAGAAGATATGACTAGGTGCTAATTAATGCAGATGAGAGCTGATCAATGTTGAATACTGATGATAAATAATTGCGATAAATTGAAAAGAATATGCTTTTCTCTTGATTAATCATCTAAATCACGTCTCATGAGTCACAATTATCCACTGATTTTTCTTCTCATGGATTGTACTTTTAGGCCATATTCAACAAAATTAGCTATTTAGGTAACAGATATCTGCTGAAGTAGCAAACATCTGTTTTGAGAGCGGATAACTATTCTAATTTGGTTGTTAACAAACAGTTCTTTGGATGAATGGTTGAAGAAAATGTATTTGGTAAATTTAATTATCAGGTTAGTTGATTAATGTAGGTTAATACAAAAGGATATGGACAATTTCCCCATGCAATATTTTCAAATGGTAGACCAAAAAATAAAAGATACTACTTTTAAATGTCAAAAGTTGATACTATTAATTTTTCAAAAACGCTGTTTGAAAAGCTAAACACAACTTAAAATGTTAGCCCAAACGCTTTGTTGCCAAACATTAAAAATTGATTGATTAGTATTTTAACTTGGTCAAAACACTAAACGCTACTCTAAACTCTATTGTCAAACATTGCCCTAATCCGATGCGACTAATTTAAATTAACAAATGTAAATGGTCTGCCCTTATTCTACTATATTAAAAAGATTGGGTTTTGATCTCCAAACGCAATTTCACACACACACCACCCCCTATATATATATATATATATATATATATATATATATATATATATATAGGAGCAATATTTTCGCCATGCCAATATATTAAGTGTTGGGATATTATTTGCTTATTTATATAATTTTTTACAAATTTTTTAAAAATTACTAACAGAAATGAAGATTTCATACATTACCATATATTTGCAATGATGGGAAAAATAATCCCGTTAGATAGTGCATGCTTTGAATTATGACCATTTATGTTCTCCAAGTTCTAATTTAAAAATGTATATCCCACAAATTGTCATTTTATTTTTCTCAAAAAAAGAGGAGAAAAATTGCTAGCACTCCAAATACTGGACCAAGGCGGATGCTTTCATTTCTTGTGAAATGGGACACCTTGGAGAGACACAGAAAATCACTCAGCAGGTCCTACCTACATGCACAGCAACCTCACATTCCCAACGCCCTTTTTAAATTGAATGCTCTCTCTTTACACCTTCAAATTTCAGCCCATCACAATTTTCTTCCCCAATCTCCCCTCTTCACATCTACAGGCCTTCCTTCTGCCTTCTTCAGGCTTCAAAAATGGCACAGGTAAAGTTCAATCTTCGTTATCTTTTCATCAATCAAATTCTAAATATGTACTCTAAGAGCCCTTCCTAGATAGGCTAAGGGGGTCTGATGTAACAGTCTTATCTTATAATAGTCTGATATAACAATCTTGTCGCACAAACTTCTCTAGATTTTTTTTTTTTTTTTTGGGGGGGGGGGTTTATCTCTCAATCGAAATTCCTTTGTTAAGTTTTCATTTTTTCTTCCAAAATTTGAGGACAGAAAGTGGTGCTCAAGGTGCTAACCATGACAGATGAGAAAACAAAGCAGAAGGCTATTGAAGCTGCAGCTGATATCTTCGGTATGAATCCCATATACTTTTCCTGAATGATTTTACAACACATGATATGGTTGCATCCTTTATTTGTTTAATTATTTATGCTAAATTAAATTATATGAAATGATTACATGATGTGAACAGGTGTGGATTCAATAGCAGCAGATCTCAAAGAGCAGAAGCTAACAGTGATAGGGCAGATGGACACAGTTGCAGTGGTGAAGAAGTTGAAAAAAGTGGGCAAAGTTGATCTTATTTCTGTTGGTCCTGCCAAAGAAGAGAAAAAAGAGGAGAAAAAAGAGGCAAAGAAGGAAGAGAAGAAAGCAGAGGAGAAAAAATAAATCAGATTTATTTTAGATCACCCCTGCTATAACTACTATAGAGGTACAGTCGTTTCTGCTCATAATATTTATATTTCTTTAATTAGGCCACAACAGTGTACTAGTAAAATTTTATCCAATTACTTTCTTCACCTCAGTAAGGTATAGTAGAATTGTTACATTGTGTGCAATATCATACAATTGCCTTGTTTTGATGTTTGAATTTTCTTTAACAGAGTTTAAGTTAATGTTTTCTCATAAAGAGTAGCACAACTAGTTCGTCTTTTTGTATTCATTGGGCTCAAATCCAATATTTTGCTTAATAGAAGTAAGAGCGCAGATCAAATACGAATGGTCACATTGTTAACATCAAAGGATTTAATTATTGGTTATACACTCCTTATAGAGAAAGGCACGTGTGTGACTTTATGTCTATTATATTGCTATTGCCAAACTTCAATAAGGCCATTCGCAGCTTATGACACGCGGGGAAGGAAGGGGGCCCGCGTGTCACACGCGTTCTTGGGATGCACTCGAAGCCTGGGGAAATGGGGAGGGACACGCGTGACAGACCGCCTGCGCGTTTCTCCTCCGGTGCCAATTTTTCTTGTCTTTTTCTGATTTTTTTGGTTTTTTTTATAATTTTTAGATAATTTAAAAAATAGGTTGTGTGTTATAAGGTGGGTCCATAATAAATATTTTTATTGGATGATTAAAATTGAGTTCCATAGGTTGGAGAAGTGATGGAATGCAAGTTTCAATTGTGGAACTTTTACGGACGTGGCAGGTCAGAGTTCCAAAATTCGAAATTCTGGCTGGGAATACTCTAAGGGAACATCGACGAGCTAACAACGGAGAAATAATATAGTATGATGTGTCACGTGTGGTAACTCATGCATCTTAGTACAATTTGGATCTCATTTGAATTGATTTAGCTAAAAGGTGAGTGATTTATTTTTGCACAAAAATAGCCGGAGTGATTTATTTTAACCTATTTTAAAATGCTGTTCATTGTCAAAAGCCAAGTGGAGAATTTGACATTGTTTTCTTCGCTTTCTGGAAGTGTCTGTATCATTTGCTGGTCCATGGTAGTGCCCACTAAAGTAGACTAATTGTCGACAAAATTATGTCACCCTAAGAATCTAAACCATATCAGAGTTCCCATTTTTCTGAGGCGTCTCTCACTTGTTGGCCTTGAAAATGATATATGCTCAATGACTTGATCATGATCTATTCATTCATCTACAACGCTTACCAAACTTAGCTTGGTTCGAAGTTGACAAGTTGTCTTTGTTCCCTATCCAAATATGTTTATGATATACATGATGTTTCTTCAAGAATACATTTTCCATACTTTCTTTCTTCAAGAATACATTTTCCATATTTATAGACAAATAGGTCAACTATGATAACTGTTAGAGTATAAACTCAATCCTAAACCTTCAACTATCAGTTTAAACTTTTGGTTGAGATAATTCTTGAATATGGTATCAGAGCCTTTCTAACCGAGAGATTTCGAATTCAAATTTCAATAGCCCACATGTTAATTTATTGCGCAAAGTAGCAACCCCTATATTGATTTATTGCCCAAGATGGGAGAGCCTATGCAACAGTCATGCTTCACGCTCAAAGGACATTTGCGTGATAAGACATGCTAGAGTATAAACCTATTTCTTGACCTTTAACCATCAGCTTAAGCTTTTGGTTGAAATGGTTGTTGAACAATAACAAAGATGAAAAATATGTATTTTGTAGCATTAAGCATGCAAACTAGGTATATTGGTATGTTTAGGTAAAAATTGATGCATGCACTTCAGAATAAAATTCACACCTGAACCTCTATTCAACTCATTTCTACATATTTATCCAAAAGGGTTAATTGTAATCTACTTCAGAAGTTCAGAATCACGTAGTAAACGCGCTGTATATCAACGCCCTGACCCGCTCAAGCCATCCTAGTTTATTAGTTCACAGCAGTATTCGTAAATTGTGAAAACTTTGCCCCAAGCAGAACCTACACTTTTTAAAAGAAGTTGTTGTTCACCACAATAACACCCAAGAGGAAGAGACACCAAGTAAGCTTAACTGGGTAACAGCCATCGTAAACAGGGGTCGCCTGCTATTTGTGCTCCATGTTTTGTCCCCTGCTGAAGTTGCTGTCAGAATTTTCATTTCCTGTCATACAAATGCAAGTATTGAATGATCAAAACAGCTAAGGAAGTGTTCAGCAGTTTTCTACAGATATGGTTTTCTGAATTCGGACTGCTTAGCTAAACAGCGTGGGAAAATTATGTATTTGGGGAAATATTGTTGACATTATATTTTTGAAAAATTATTTGGAACCTTGTTTATAATATCTAAGATTGATTTGGGTTTGGCATTGAAAGAAGTAATTCCCTCCATCTTGGTATAAAATTGGGGTCAATTGAATGGTTGTACAGACAGATTTCAAAATCCCTAATACATGCGATTTATCATAAAATGTTTTCAAACAAGACATTTCCCTAGTTTCCCAAACTAAACAACTTCTTCTGCCACCAAGACTCTTTTCCTAATTGTTCACAAAAATGACCCCTCCCCCCCCAAAACACCACCAAAATGTATACAAATGTACCATCTTTTAAAACACAGCGTACTTTACAAGTATGGCTAGATATTACCTTTCGAAGGGTCCGATGAGCCTTGTAATGATGGCTGCGTCACCTCACCACCCGTACCGAACCACGATGTAGCTGTCTCTTTCATCCAATGAACCATATCCTTGCCCACCCCAGTGCCCCCACCATCTTCCTCTTTCATCTCATCGAATGCCCCAAGCTGTTTCTTCACCTCCTCTGACTCCGTCACGCGCCCTTTCACACCCTCTCCCTTGCTCGTCTCCTGATCATTTCCCTTATGCAAAGGCAAGGCATCAGTTATGACGTCAGACAACGTCTTCTCCTCGTTTCCGGGCTTGAGCTTCTCGTAAACCGGAGCCAGTGTATCCTGCACTTTTGTAGCCACTTTCTTGGCATACTTCCCCATGGACGACCCTGCTGCTGGCCTAGGTGGCCCCGACTCACCCGATTTATCGAGTTCTTCTTCATGGGTCATGCCATTTCCTAGCTTCGAGGCGACTGCATCTTTGGCTTTTGCTGCTTTGTCTGCTATATTGGTTGTAAGACTTGATACCGCCTCTCCATAGCTCTTGCCTTTCCTGTATTCTGCTCCTGCATGGGGGTTTTGTTCTGGTATTCGCTCTAATCCTTCGTGCATTGCCATCTTATCAAGTTGATTGAGCATGGGGGTAATTGCTATTTCTTTGGTACCTAGTACCAGGAACACAAAAGCATGACCTCAAACGAAGATCATTCAGTTTAACCAGGGGTTTCTATATAGAGACCATCTATTCTGGAAATGTCAGAGCATAGGACTCCAGAACACTCTAATGCTTGAGACCCTCATGCAATGGAATTAGGATTTTGGAATTTCATTCCGGACCATGAACAGACAAAGTTTTGGAAAGTGGACTAGTCCAATACTTGCACACTTATCCGAGTGTTTGGCACTTGTAACTATAGGAACATAAAGTCCGCTCCTACATATATTTCGAGTCACATGTATCTTTTATGAAGCCGCATTCAGATAATGTATGATGCAGGATCCACAGTTGGTATTGTTACTGTTGTATTTAGATAATGTATGTCAGGACACCATGTCAGGAATTTTCCACTACTACGGTTAGAATTCTAGGATAGCACAAATAATCATACACAGTATGAGATTAAGATTTTACCCGTGCCTGTAGGATCAGTGACTTTAGTCTGATAATTTTCTGCATCTCGAGCTTCCCCTACCTTCTTGGGTGCATGGGGATCTTTCTCCAAGACTGTTTTGCCCTCAAACATCCCTCCTAAAATATGTTGGCGCGCTGTTTCAAAATCAGCTCGATTGGTTGCAGCAGTGTCAGCATAGTTTGGTGCCCGCAGGCTAGGATTGAAGGTCTGATAACTACAGGGCTGGCTCCTTGGCACATTGCACACCTCATCAATAGCTGTTCTTCGGGTTCCACTGGAATGGGCTGCAACAGGATCTTCTTTCACTGTGGTTCCGTGGTGCCCTGCAACCCCATGTTGCCCTGTGAAAGAGCATCTCTTAGATGCAAATGATCAGCAAAGAAGTTGCATTTGTCATTACCCCTTTGTGACGATTCCTTATAAGTATATTCTTGGCCCTTTTTTCCTTTTTTTTTTTGGAGGGGGGGTAACGGAGGTAGAAAGACTGTTGCCTCAAAGGATGAACCCAAATTTTATGTTGAAGTTCTAAAAACTTTCTAGGCTATACTAAAACTCAATGCGAGTTGGTGATACTGAGAAAGTCACAAGAGTGTACTCAGGATTCATAATAGAGATATAAATTCATGAAATGAATCATTGGGGTTAAAAAATTGGGATTGTCCTATATTGACAAAATATGAGACCGTACCTTGATTACTTATATAAATTTAGTTCCACCCATTGTCAAATAGTTTTGGGTTGAAATCTCACCTAAACTTATACGCATGACTCACTTGTTCAATGCCAATTTGTATAAAAAATAACATGAATTCTTTGGTTATGTCAATAATCAACATATTGTGGACTTTCTTATAAATGCATTGGGGGAGAATTAGGGGGGTTCAAACCTAGCTTAAAACAAATGAAGTGAAGGTTGATCTCACTTTCACTGCCTGAATTTAAACATACACTGACTAGTGTATCTAAAAGCTAGTAAAATCTATTGCTTCACCAACTCCAAAATGATATATTTTGTTAGCGCCCCCTCCCTTTCCCTTTGTCGATCAACAGTGTAGATATTTGTAATGTATTGACAAAAAGCGCACTTATGACAGGAGAGGACTATATGCATACCATGGTCTTCCGTGTTTGCTCCTATAGCTTGGGTCTCATGATCATCATGATGTTCATCGTGATCATGATCATGTTCATGCTCGTGTCCAACATGTCCTTTGATGGTGTCCTTAATCTTCTTAGCCTTGGCCTTGACCTTCTTCAGCACCGATTGCTTGTCACTGTGATGCTCATTATTATCATCATGAAGCTTGCCTTTCACGTACATCCACAACAACCGCACAAATGTACCACCAAGTTATACAACTGTCCAATACTAATACTAACTATAGGAGCGTCAAATTACATGAAACTATATTTTTTCGTAATCAACTCATATCACCTAATAATACTTTTTTTTCAGACACAACTAATTATATTACCTAGCAGTCAACAGTTAATACAATTAACTTGTATTTAGTCATTGATGCATAATGAACACCTAATTATTGGTTCCCGACCCGCCCCCCCGGCTCAAAAAAATGCGAGCTTAATTGGAAAATGTTGTGAAGAATACCAGAATGCAAAGCAACATTGTGATGATGATCTTCTTGATGGGCAGTTGGGCGTTCCATTTGAGTGTTCATCTTGATCACTGCCTTAGTTTAGCTTCTAGGTTTGTATTTGCAATCTCAAGTACGCTTCAGTAGTCAGAAGCAGATGGATCAGAAATTCAGAGTGCCGTTTTGTAACCTGTGAGAGTGAGCAAACGTTGAAAGAGGCCTTGAACGATCTTAATTAATTAAAGATGTTCAATTATGAAAAAGATGTTTGCATGGGCGTGGGGCTACAGTGTAGGGACACGTAGGGAAGGAGCAGACACGTCTCCCTGTCCACTTGCTCTGCTTGCACCTTCTTCAAGTGAAGTAGCTGTCAACGGGGCGGCTAAGTAGCTCATGGAGATGACGGATTACGATGCATATGTTCACCGATAGATTTGAAATCAAATTAAGAGTTTTATCACCTATATATGAGAGCGTGTACTAGTCAAGGCAAAAAGGGTTGCAAGATCAATACTTTTCAACATGATTATCAACTTTGCTGGGTTATTCTGTTATTTGAATCAATTCAACAAAGTCTAGGATTATAAAGTATGACCCACAGAATATAAATATCAACCCGAAAACTTAATGACGGTTGCTTCAACTACTGGTTATATTTTGCGACTACTTTTGTGCAAGTACTGAAGTTGCGCACAAGCTGAGTAAAGCTTTAAACACGAAGTTGCCTATCTAATCTAACAGAGCGCGCTAATATTAATTTGGGCTATTGGACTTAGATAATTTCAAGTTTGAGGGTATTGGACGTCATTAATTTTAAATAAGGTATTGAATGTCAATGTTCTCAAAACTTTAACTCTATGTATTTTCCTTGCACTGCCACGGAGTTTGATTCGACAATCTAATAATATGGCATTGTCGGAGCATAGATGAATGGTGATTTGACTTTTTTAATTACTAAATGACGCGTCAGTGCATAATTAATATGTATACATATTGTAATGCCCCGATCTCTCCTAGGTCGCAGACAGTTACCGGAAACGGTTTCAAGGATCGACGACTGGCCCCATAAATCACCAGTACCCTTTTCGGCGTGCTTCGTCCTCGCTCACATGCTACCTGAAAAACTTCCCAGGAGGTCACCCATCATAAGATTTTCTCACAGTAAGGACGCTTAACTGTGAGTTCTTATGAGTAGACTCCCCTAAAAGAAAGGTACACCTTTGGTCCTTTTAAACCGCACTCGGGGTATTGCACATATACACATGAAATTTATATCTTTTTACCAATTTAATTTTTTACAAATAACTAGACAAATTATAAAGCATGAAAAATTCATAAATCATGCTAAAAATCACAAAATAATTTGCAAAAAGATTCAGCAACCTGTTAAAAAAGAAAAAAAACAAAACAGCAAGGTTCATCACCAATGCCTTCCCCGCCATAACCAATGCTTCATCACCAATGCCTCCCCCGCCATCACCAAAACTACCACACTCAAACCCTAACCTCTACTAAGCTACAACCACCCTCCATTAGCACCACACATACACCGGCAAGGCGCCAGCCAATGAGGTCAAAAATCAGGTTTCCAGCAACCGATGAGATCAAGCCCTTCCCCCTCCTCACTAATCTCTCATCTTGTCGCTAATCTTTCTCCTCCACCACTGCCTTCTGTTCTATTGTGGTCTGCTTTGAAGGCGAAGGTGAAGGTGGTCGAATTCATGGGCCAGCAACAGCCAGAACTTAGTCGCTGGCAAAGAGATCAAGAGATGGTAGCTAAAGGCCTCACCAGTAAGGCTTTGTGGCATCCTCCGTTGGTTTCAGATCCACCGCCAGAACCACCCCTATCCCGATCCAATTTATCCTCCGCCCGAACCATGACATGCTAATCCAATATTCATGAGTGGTTGGAATTTTTTTTCCCAGATTATTTGCTCTTTTTGGCATGATTTTTGAATTTTTTCTGATTATTCTTGAAAAATTAAATTAGTTAAAAGATATGAATTTCTTTTTTTTGAGAAAATAAAAATTAAACAAAAAATGTATATACAATTTTATTACAAACAAAAATATAACTTAACAATTTTGTTGTTGTTAAAAATTTCATTTACATATTTTTTGTCGTTTTTGTGGTTATTAATTCCATTTTATAACTCATTTTTTTAATTATAGTCAACAATTTATAATATATATATATATATATATATATATAAAAAATATATATAGCATTGACATGTCATCTAAAAACATTTAAAAATAATGTTCTAGCCAAACCACCGCTACATCAGCTCAGGGCAAGGCCACATCATCAAATTACCACTGAGCCGGAAGAGGTGACGGTGCAAGGAAAATAAACAGGATCAAGGTGGATGCATTGGCGCCAAATTCTCCACTTGGGATTAGTAGTGTCGAGCACCCTAAAACTTCAGATTATTTATGTCAATAACCCCATTAATTTAATATTCTACTACACTCATTAATATTAAGTTTCATATGACATTGTTTTGATCTCAACCTATTTTGATATTACAACAACAAATTCCAGTGTGGGTCCCCTCTTTTGCGGGGTCTGTAGAGATCAAAATGTAAGTAGCCTTATCCCTAGGGTTGACAAAAATCTGTCCGACCCGATTACCCGAATTCACCCGATCCAAAAAAACCGAGTACGGTGACAAAATTTATGTCCGAATTTAAAATTTGGACAATCGGTCATGTCCGAATTTAGATTCGGGTCGGGCTCGGGTTTGGGCATTCGGGTTCGGGTTGTCCAGATTTTTGAACTATTTCGGATTCAGACAAATTCGAACAACCGAGTCCGGACGTTGGACAACTACGTTAATGTGTAATTTTAGTTCAAATTCTCTAGAAAATTTTATAAAAACAATTTTGGACAACCGTGTTCGAATATTAAAACATCGGGTTCTGGTTTGGTTACACAGAATTTCGATCGGAATATCCTAAAATCATATCACAAGTCGGACATTCAGACAATTGGGTCCGAACATCGGACATTTGGGTTCGAGTTCGGGTCTGGCCAGAGTGTTCAATTTGTAATCCGGACAGGGTTCGGATATGAAGTTTTTGTCCGAATGTCTTATTTGTCCGAACCCAAATCGACCCGGATCCGAATTGCCGTACTTACTCCTATGCATATGACTACACGTAGAAGACTTATGATCCTCTGAATCATAACTTATTTACAAACAACTTTTATTGTTTTTTTCCAACTCTTCTATTAAATGTCTACCTAATGTATCAATGTATAGACATAAAAAATTTGTTCTAGACTGGAACGTAGTACTTCTTGCTGTTATCCTTTTGATAATTAACCTCAATAATGGAGAAATGTCATCCAATTCTTCATTTTGCAAAAGTGTTCCCCAAGTTGGGTCATATCGGTCCAATTATTTAGGACTGGTTCCTAAAGAATGCAAAATACTGGAGTCGGTCCGCTTCATTACTTAGAGCATTCCCAATCTACATTCCATATTTTGGAACTCTGTTCTGCCACATCAGTAAAAGTTCTAATTTTTTAGAACTCACATTCTTTCACTTCTCCAACCTATGGAACTCTAACTTAAATCAATTAATAAAATATTTATAATGGACCCACCTAATAACATAAAATCTTTTTTTAATAACCTAAATAATATTTTTTAAGAAGAAAAAAAGAAAAATAAAAAACATTACAAATTGACAAATACATGGAGGCACGCAAGGAAGAACGCACTGCAGTTCCTCCCTGCGTTGCATGTGTAAAGTCAATCAATGGGTAGTTGCCAAGTGGCAGTGGGGCTCACAGGAGTGGCACGCAAGTCCGTGGCTACTAATGCTCTTAACAAAGAGCATCTCCACTCATTGCTTTGCGTTCCAATTGTGGGCCCTTCATTTCAAAAGTTTTATTACAATGCACGTTTCATGAGTATCGGTAGATGGTTTTGGACTACCTGCCCATTCCACTCCCCGTTTCTTTTCTTCGGTCCTTTCGGAGTTATTTACATTCCTGTTCATCAAGTATAGTGTGCGGATTTTCAGAACCTACAGCTATAAAAATAAACAAGTAGGTCCACCTAACTATGAGATAATTTTCAAAAAGGGATCGGTTGTCACTTTTGATTCGAGCACATGACATGGCACTCTAGTATTCCAAAAATATCCTTACTTTAATGAATTAGCTGATCTTTTTTACTCCATCTAATTGAAAAAAATAACCCATTAAAAAATATTCTACTTACAATACCTTTTTTTAAAGACAGAGAAGAGAAGAAAGACACAATGTGCTTTTTTTTTTTTTGGGTAGGGGAAATGAATTTTTAGATTTTGTAGTTGATCTTTGTTTTCATCTGGTTTTTTTTTTTTTTTCAGTTTATTTTCCTTAAAGGTGAGAGTAAATGCGTGGGTTCTTCATCAATTTCTGATGGGATTTTTGGTAATTTTATTACTGAGGTCATTTTTATTTTTTATTTGTCACCCATTTGTAAATATTTCCATAATTGAGTGGATCCAAATATTTATTTTTACTTTTGGATTCCAAAAATTCACGCACCACACCTCAATCAATTGTTATATCGTCCATCCGGTTGTACAAATGCAATTGTATAACCGGACCCACGAAGAAAACCGTCAGATTTCGGCTCACTAAAAATACCCTATATCTCACTAAAATATGTTGCGATGTATCTAGTTTCGCTCACTAAAAATAATTTATATCTCACTAAAATATTTTAGTGAGTTGACACACAGTTTTGGTGTACTAATACGTACTTTTAGTGAGCAGACATACTGAAACTAATGTATCTTATGTACTGAAGTTTCACTTAGTAAAAATACTATATAGCTTATTAAATGTGCTATTGTACTAAAAAAATGTTATTATGAATCTGAAACTCACTAAACTGTATTCTAGTTGTCTTTTTTTTTAGTAAATTATGATATTTATTTAATGAGTTGTTATATCATACAACCGGTTGTACAGAAGATGTTGTACAATCGAATTTTAGCTCACTAAAAATGTATAACTCACTACAATACTTAGTAAGTTGAGATACAATTTTAGTAAGCCAATACATACTTTTAGTGAGCAGATAGATCAGACCAATATATTTTATGTACCCTATGTTTCACTTAGTAAAAGTACTATTTAACTTATTAAAATGCGCTATGGTACTAAAAAAAATGTTATTGTTCATCTGAAACTCACTAAATTATGTTCTAGTTGTCTATACATTTTTAGTGAACTATGACATATATTTAGTGAGTTATGGCATATATTTAGTGAGTTATGGCATATATTTGTGAGTTTGACTATATTTAATTAATTCATTACAATTCTATCATACTCACAAAATATAATACAAACACCCTTATGTCATAGTAAAAAATAATTGAGCTGTAATATAACTCAAAAACTTCACAATATTATTTACTGGTTATCTATACTATTCTTTTTAGTGAGCTATGCCATTTATTTAGTGAGTTATGATAGATATTTGGTGAGTTATAAAATGTAGTGCAAGGCAACAGATTTTTTTTATGGTGAGCTCTACTGATAGTGAGCTATTGTTTTTCCTGTTAGGTACAAGATTAATTATAGTGATTACATTTGATGAGCAGGAAACTGATTTATGATTGTTGAATACAAGCTCAATACAAGTGAGCTAAATGTATTTCTTTAGTGAGTCAACGACTATATTTAGTGAGCACATAACTCATATTGATGAGTTGTTATTTCTCATATGTACATAACAACAATGAAAATATCATGTGAAAAAATAACCATAACATTTGTGGTGAGTTATAATGCAATATTAGTGAGCACACATGTCAATCCTAATGAGACAAATGTTTCTTTTAGTGAGCAAAAAAACTGCTCTGTAGCGCAGGGCAACATATTTTTTATAGTGAGCTAAATGTATACTGCTAATGAGCCAACGACTATATTTAGTGAGCACATAACTCATAATAGTGAGCTATTGTTTCTCGTATGTTACAAATCAAAATTTACATAGAACGAATGCAATCCAGTTCAAAAATCTCGAAATTAACTCATCAAAATGCAAAACTAACGAACACTACTTCCAATCCCAAAAACAAAAATAGATATCGAAAAAATGCTATCAAACTTGACGAACAATTCCATTTGATGAAGATTCAACATCAATAGCGGCGTTAAGATCAAACCCAGCCATTCAATAATTGCTGAACGATAAAGTAATCGAAGCAGCGAAGAGTAATCGAACAATGGGAAGAATGAAAACCGCGATTTCAAAAAATTAAGGAGTATGAATTTTTTAAAAAAAAATGGGTCGGAACTCAGTAGTTGGAGGACTCAAAACTACTGTTGATGGGCTCGGGTGGACAATTGAATTGTCCACCCGGTTGTACGTACTAACTTGCGTACCTCAATGGATCAAAAATCAAAATGTAAATAACTCATCTTTTTGCAAGTCTTTTTTTTCCCTTTAAAAATAGTATTTGGTGGTAAAAAAAATACTTACATGTTATGAAGTGGGTATATAATAATTATTTTATTAAATAATTCAAGATGAGTTATATGAGTTGAAGAAGTGAAAAAAATAAAATTTTAAAAAATAAAATTTTTGGTGAGTTTTAAATTTTGGAATTCACTCCGGTACAATTACGATTGCGAATCTCTCCAAAAAAATTCGAAATTACGATTGCGAAATACGAATCTGTGCAAACTTTGGCACGGGCTCACAAACGGTACACTGGACTGACTCTTCCTTCCCTTTCTTTCCCCAAGTCAACTGAAACGCTAACCCCAATTCCTTCCCATCGATTACTTCAAGACTAACCAAACCCTATGGATATGGCGTTTTTCCGACCAGTATCTGCCATGGTTATCACGACAGGTATATTTCTGGTTTCTTCAAGTTTGAGTTCTCTGTCACTCTCTATCAGCGGCTTGCTTATGATTCAGATCATTGCCTTTGGATATGTCCTGTGAATTTCAGGTTTTCAACGTCCAATTGTTACCTTCCGTATATCGAGTTTTATTTTTCTGTTTCTGGCGCTGAATTTTTGCGCCATGTTGATTAAATTGATGATCTGAAATAGGCT
The DNA here is from genome assembly GCA_029747015.1 of Carnegiea gigantea. NCBI lineage: Eukaryota > Viridiplantae > Streptophyta > Magnoliopsida > Caryophyllales > Cactaceae > Carnegiea > Carnegiea gigantea. Next base: position 656,127 of record JAKOGI010000311.1, read on the forward strand.
TGATGATTAATTTCTAATGCTATTTCGAATCATTGGAAGCTTTCGGATCTCGATCATACTCGCTTTCTCTGACTTGTGTTATGACATGAGTGATGAACTATATGTAGGTCTCTGATGTTTGTTTTCTGTTTAGGCTTTTGAATCGTTGTTGGACTTGAAAATGTCAGTGCTAGTAATGGCGGGGTAGATCTTACGTGTTTGGAATCGTCGTTGGACTTGAAAATGAGTGCATGCTGGTAACAAATAACAATTGGAATTTAGAATCATAATGAGGAATCAGTATTTGTTACACTGAAATGACAGCAGATTCTGACCCTGTTCTATTTTGCGTTTTTGATGATTTAGCTAAGAGCTTATGGGGGTGTTTGGTAAATAACTTTTTGGAAAGCGTTTTGACCAAAAAGAGCTTTTTTTGGTCAAAATTAGCTATTTGATCTAGTTAAAAAGCTAATTTAAGTGTTTGGCAGAATAGTTTTTTGGAAGAACTTTTTGGGTTCAAAAAGCTAATTTGATTAGCTTTTTGGAAGAATTTTTTGGAGAATTAGCTTTTTGTCTCACAACTTTATTAGAAACAGTTAATTTCACCAAACATTTTTTCTACAAACAGTCAATACAAACAACTAATTCAAACAGCTAACAGTTAATACAAACAGCTAACAACTGTTTGTCAAACATTGCCTACATCTCCTTATAACTTCTTACATCTCTTTACAGCTCCTTACATCTTCAACATAATTCTTATATCTTCTTACATCTTCTTACATCCCATATAAATTTTCTATAACATTCATTTATTTTAATTACAGAAATATGTATATTTTTTTTAATTATGCTACCAATATACAAAATTTGTAAATATCTTATGAATACAACATTTACATAAATATAAAAATATAATATAATGACGTAAATTATAGTTGAGTTTCGATATGAATAATATATGTTATTATAGATGGAATAAGTGATCATACTTTTAAAATTATGATACAAAACATTTGTTCATGTATGAAGCATGTATAAAAACTGACAAACTGTATGTGACGAAAATATTACAGCTGATATAAAGGTGGGTGAGTTTCTTTAGGAAAAGTAGAAAGTAGTTAGGCAAAAGTAGTGCTTGGCATTAAAATTTCTACGGCCTCCTGCCTGCCCGTTTAAGTTATCATCTTTTGTTTTTATTTTTTTTTTTTGATTTTGGAAGGTAATATTTAATTTTTGGTTGTTTAATATAACAATACAATTTTTCGTATTTTAAGCATTGCTGAATAATGTTTTAAGGGTTTATTTATAGAATTTCTTGGTAACCATAGTGACCATACATTTACATTTAAAATTGGTTACTTAAAATAGGATTTTATTTTAATAGTTGTATTCAATTTTGCCAAAAAAATTTATTTTTTTATTATACTTTGCTTATTGGATCAAACTAATGTAAATATAAAAAATACCTCAAGTGTACGAAATTTTCTTGACAAAATTTATGAGGTTTAATATATTTTATTGTTATGTAACTAACTTAGTTAATAGTTTATTTTCAATCAATTTATTATTTTAATATTATTATTTCTCATCCAAAATATTCTTTGTAAAACAAACATATTTTACTTCAATTATATTAAGAAATATTTTGTTTACTGATGGTATCAAATTTTAGTCGCAAATATGACTAATATATCGTAATTGTCACAAATTATACTATACAACAACTTTTCAATAATTCAACAACTCTTACATTTATCCTTATAACTCCTTAAATCTTCTTACAACTCTTTACATCTTCTTACATCTGCTTACATCTTTTTGTAATTCCTTACAGCTCCTTACAGCTTCTTACCGCTTCTTACAGCTCCTTACATTTTCTTACAGCTTATAACTGTATCTTATCGCGAAATAAAACAGGCCTCTATGTTTTGCTACAACCAAAATTAGGAGCCAGGCTACGCTTGCTTTGAGTGATAATATTTTGTTAAACTGAAGGCAGATTTCCAATTGAATTTTAGATAACTTGACAGTTGGTGGAAACAGCTATGCGCTTGGACAACATCAGTTTAATCATGGAGGAAGTGTCAGAGGCTGGTCTCGGATGTTCAGTGACACAAATGAGAAATATAGAATATAAGTTGATTGTACTACCTGAGTCTTGAAAGCTTGTAGTTGTCCTAACTGTCATAGATTCCTACTTCAAAGCAATCAGAATACCTCTGCATGAGATGTTCCCATCCATTTTTTCTTCAAGTGTGGCTGCATGCATTTATATCTACAAATTTGTGCAGCCTGAACTCATTATACGTTTGCAATGAGTCCTACAAAGTTATGATTATCTTATTTCAAAAAGAACCTGTGCTGACAGCAGGTGACTCAAGGCATATGGTTATCCGTTATGGGGGAATAATCAACCAAACAAATTTCGCATTGATAATTGATATTTCCTAGCACTGCAAGCATTAAACTAATTGCCTCTGCAAGGTTTCATGAGTCCATAATATCCCTATTCTACATCCAAGGTTAAACCCTTTTTTTGGGGTTTTTTTTGGTTTGCGCCCGGGGGGGCGGGTGTTCATAATTCATGGATTCAAAATGTGGTCGAACCGCGCCGAAACGGCCGCATTGGAAAGGTTTTGGAGTTGGGCAAAGCGCGTTTTCATGCCGCGATAGCCGCAATATGGAATGCAATTGCCGTATTAGAGTGATTTTGCCGTTCCACGACTGAAACCAAAATCGCAACCGAAACCGCATTTTGAATCCTTGGACTTCATATGCTTATGATTATGAGCTTGAAATATCTTTAGCGGAATACATGATGATCACATTGACATTCTTATCTGTTGCCTTCCCCTGACTTGTCGAACTTAGGACAGAGGGAAACAGGGAATACTTGAGAATTCTTCAGACTGTATATGGAAGAGTTCTGGCCTTTCTGGGAACAGAATCCCTTCTCAATTTATGTAAGCACAATATGATAAAGACTAATGAAATTTTAGTAATGAATGTGGTCTTCATTTTTACTGCACATGATCATAACAATTGTTGGTGCATTGAGTTACCTGTTTGTGTTGCCTTTTCCTAGCTGGCCTAAATTCTCTGTCAACTTTGGGGAAATTATTTCTTTTGTCCATTCCTCAAGTTGCGTATGGTCATCACGAGTTGTTGCCTTTCACCTTCCACCTCAGCAAATTTCAGACTTACCTCAGAATACTTCTCCTGCATTTCTTTGAGCTCATCTTCCATAGACTTGTGCTTCTCCCGGAGCATTTCTACTTCTCTGAGTAGATCATTAGTTTGAGAATCGGGGGCTTTCTTCTCTGTGCATATTTCTCTTTTGCTGCAGAATTGAAAATGTGCAATGTTAAGTGGATGTCTTCATTTTACTATAACTTAGGGAAGATATGAATTAAAGACAGTTTACATCCTGCACCTTTCACCAGATAATCTGTAGGGCCCATTTTGTGGTTGTTTGCCTGAAAACTCTGAATGCTGTATTTTCTTTCCCATATATTTTTTTTCTTCCACCTTGCTACCATTATCAGGAGATATTCCAGCGGGTCTGACTGCCTGTAGATCGACAGATGTTCTTTGAGTCAACTCCAGGAGTTATACAGGTGATATTACTCATGCTATCTAGGTAAATAAGGACAGTCTCTTCACGAGTATCTGTAATGGGATGATATGAAAACTATTCTCTCTGTGCAATAAAAAGCTGTGGGAAATGAAGATTTAGGAGATGGATTGCTATAAATGAAAAGTAGAAGTCAGCACCCATAGATTGACAACATGATCTCATTCTATTTACTACAAACTAGGATATCACTGTGACATTTAGTAGCAAGTAAATTTGATGAAATTCTAATACCTTAAATTGTCAAGACAGATTAAGGATCCAATGGTGTTTGGAGATAACGCCAATGATAAAATTTGCTAGGCTCTCGTGCGGGCTTATGGTCTATATCCAGTTAAACTAGCCAGGGCTGCAGAGTGGAGATCATGCCATGCTGACCTACTCTTTTGATTGTTTCACGTATAGATGTTGCTTCATAACTCTATCTTTCATCCATATTTGAGTCAATGCCCTGGTCCCTATTCCCGGTATAGCCGAGAGAGAGGCTACTCGGAACTTTTAGCTTTTGATTATAATGGACTATGAGTCATTGCCTGACTAAATTAATCATCCCCTCCTCTCTCCCTCCCTCCCTCCCTCCTTCCCTCCCTTCCTCCCTCTCCGCCCTAGATAGTGAAGTAGTAAGATGTCTATGCCTTTTCCAGCTGAAGCCTCGGAGGATCATTTTATGTGCAATCTTAGTAATAAAAACAACAAACAATACCACCACCTCCTAGTGTGAGTCCCGCTTTTGTGAGATCTCGGGAGATCTAAATATCGGCAACCTTACCTCTACAGACATATCTGCTGTAGAGAGGCTGATTCATGTAATCTTAGGAATAAGATTGCATATATAGGACCCACCAACACTACCATAGATAAGAGCCTCCTGATAGGCCCCCATATAATGGTTTGCTATTATGTTGCCTTCCTATTTAGCTATTTGAAGGAGATTGATGTACTAGTTAGGTTAATTGGGACAGTGGGTACCTATGTTGTATTTCTTCTGCCACTGCTGCTCTTTCACCCTGCTAGGGACAAAGATTTTACCATATTGAGGTGTATCTATATCTCACGTCTCCTCTCTCGTTAGTGTCTATAGTGGACTTTGTTTAATACTGTTAGGTCGCTGCTTTGTGTAAAACTGTTAAGTTGCTGTGAGTGCAAATAATGCCTTTCCAGCTTGAAGTGTGTGATTTGTTAATTTCCTTATGCTTCCCTAGATTTCTTTCTTTGGGCTCATAACGTACTTTTATGATGTCCAATTCTGACTCATCGTTAGCGTGAAACTAGAGGACGAAGTATTACCTTGAGCTGCTTTATTTTCTCCTTTAGAATGGACACTTCTTTAGAGCTGTTATTCTTCAACTTCTCTAGATTTGCTATTTCATGTTCCTTCTTCTGTAGACTTTCCTTCTGCCTAGTGAGCTGTTTCCTGAGGTTCTCATTCTCCAACTTCAACTCAGACAATTGGGTCTTCAATTGATTGTGCTGAGCTTGAAGTTTTTGTAGTTCTGATTGTACTCCAGCCATTGCATCTTCCTTTTCTTTAAGGGACCTCAGTGTTTTTAGCTCCTCCTGTGACTGTTGAACTTCAGTCTTTGCTGAGGCATATCTTCTCCCTAAATCATCTTTTTGTTTGTTTGATTCTTCAAGAGCTGTCTTTGCTTCATCAAGCAGTGTCTTCATTTCTTCTAACTGCTTGCCAAAGTAATAATTCTCTTCTGTGAGCCTCTCAATTTCCACTCTGAGTGCTTGGTTCTCATTTGAAAAGGCTTCACATTTATCTTCTGCTTTCTTTTTTGCAACTTTAAGATCTTCAATCTCATCTTTGTGAGCAAGTGATAATTGTGCAAATTCCTTCTTTTTCTCTGTTAACAGGCTTGAAATGTTTTGCACTTCAGTCTTGCACTGATCTTGGGCTAACTCAAGCTCTGTAGTGGCTTTCTGGAGATCTTCTTCAAGAATGCTAATATGAAGCCGTAGTTCCTGAGCATCAGCCTCTGCTTTCATAGTCGACTTTTCACTCTCTTTGAACTGTAAAGTTAATTCCTCAGAAAGTTTTCTGAACTCCTCTTGTAGCCTCTGTGCCACTATGGCATTATCTAGCTTTGCCTTTCTTAATTTCTCTTCTGCTTGGAGAGCTCTTTTCTCTTCATCAACTTTGGCATTGTTCATTGCTTTGAGATCTTCCTCAAATTCTTCTGCTTGCCTTTCCAGCTCCTGCTTTAAACTCTTTACCTGGTTTTCAAGGTCATCAATTATCTCTGAAGATTCGGAGAATTCTTCTGCCTGCTTTTTTATTACATTCTCCAGCCTTGCTATATGAGATTCAAGTTCTTCCATTTTACGCAAATAACTCGTGCATTCTTTTTCTTTCTTGATCAATTCTAGCTGCTTTTGATTAAACTTTGACGAAAGATTGTTATTCTCTTTCTTTGAAATCTCATAATCCTGAGAAAGCTGTTCGAGCTCCTGCTCCACCTCTCTCTTCTCTTTTACATGGTGTTCCAATTCATCTTGCAGGTCATTAATTTGTTGCTGCAACAAATTCACGTCGTCTGTTTTTGGAGTTGCTGCTGCTGATACCTCATTCTCATTTACTATTTCAGAATTGTCATCATTGAACTCTTCGGGATTCCTGTTGCTTTTCATTTTGCTGTAAAGAGTAGCTAGTTCTTTGTCTTTCTTATCAATCTTTTCTTCAAGATCTCGCACCACGAGAATCAATTCCGAATTTGAGTCTTGTGTCTTACTCAGCCGTAAACGAAGCGCCCTATTCAAATCTTTAGCATGTTTGAGGTCTTGTTTAACTTCATTCAGACGGTCCCATGATTCTTTACTCTGGCTTCCCATTTCCTGTGGAAGTTCAAAATTGATAACACCATTTTGCTGTGACTTAAGCTTTTCGGACTCTGCTTTGAATGCGTCCCTTTCCCCTCTTAGTTTAGCCACTTGTCTTGATAATTCCTGTCCCCTTTTGGTTTCCTTCACAACCTGCCTCCTTAATGATTGTAACTCTATATCGGTTACCTCTGCTTGCCTCTTCAGACTAAAATTCTCTCTCTTGAGCTGTTCAACTAGGTTTGTAGGAGGTTCTTGCTCTTGTTCTCTAGGGAAATTTTCCTCGGTGTTCTCTTCAAAGTTGGCAGAATCTTCGTCTGAACTCCAATCCAGTAGAGAATCTATTGATTGATGTTGCTTTTCCACTTCATTGAGAGCCCTTGACTCAGGGTTATTACTGGGTTGTGATCGGTCCCTGCAAGTGTCCTGATGGATTCTATCATCGTTCTGTTCTGATGCAGAATTAAAATTGTTGCTGTTCACAAGGTTTTGCCTCCAATCATCTGGGGAAACCGTGCAGCTCCGGCACTCATCCTGTCAGGGAAGAAAGATTCTATTCTGGTTCAGACATTGGGTACTTTTAACTTGTAGTTTGATGTGCGAATTTTCTGTCACTGATCAATATTATGGATGACTTATTTAGACCTTGCTTGTTACATCTAAGCTATATCATGGATGTGATGAAACCTTCATGATATTATTACTTACATCTCTATCTGATTGAGAGTTGCTCAGTTGACTTTGCAGACTTCTTTCTTGTGGCCTTGCTATCAACAGTTCATTCTCTTCAATACCTCTCTGGAGCCCCCTGCAAAACATAGAATAAGATACATTTTTGTTCCAGTCAAAATTTTAATAATGATGTTGAAGGTAAATCAATTTCATTGGTATCTTCTTGTTGTTACCTTTGATCATCTGCTCCTTGTGTGTTTTGAATCGTAACCTGCCTTAACAAAGCTATCCATTAGAAACAGTCACGAATTTATAAGTGGAGGGACAATTCTTCGCTTTTAGAGTTTGAAAACTGAAGCAAATTGCATGCTGTTTTTTATAAGCCATACCTAGTGGGACTGCAATAACAAAAATATCGTACGCTATGCGGGAAATAGCAAAACTTTTTGTTATGGGAACTAAATTAATGGTCTTTCCAAACCTTGAATTGTAGTTGTGGAACGCCATTTGGACCTTTTTAAATTATGGGTAATTGAGAGAACCCCGGACATCTTTCCTAGGAGTTGACCTTTCCTAACAAACAAAATTCCTTCTCGCCCTGAGAAGGGGGATTCTGTAGGGCAATGACAAGTTCCACTAGAGTATTTGCTTGAATAAGATGCAAATGCACTCAATCCTTGTCCTGTTGATCGAATAAGCATAGCTCTAGAATATGAGATGTAGGCAGCCCCTCCCCTTTTTCTATTTCATTTCATTTTGTTGTTGTGAGTTCTTTTTTTTTTTTGGGGGGGGGGGGTTTGGGAGTTTTTTTGGGGGGGAGGGGGTGCGTACAGACGGAGGTAACTCACATGCAAAATTGCTCCACAGTTGGAGGACTTAATTGGCAGAGAGATCGCGAACGGTGTTGTTGCCCCCACATAGTCTGCAAGGTTGACTGAAACTTCTCCCAAGAATCCTGCTTTTGATGATCCCTGAAGTATGCTTTATAAGAAACACTGATGCGTATTTCAGAGGAAAGTCACAACTGATGAGAAAGTGACAATTTGGTTGTTTCTTACAGTTGAGATTATAAAATGATAAATTTTGTCATGAATCTTTCCAGTTTTTGTCTCCCTTGTGAATTTCACTGATTCATATACAGGATTTTCCCACGTACAGATCCCATCCTGAACTGCTGCCTTTCCCAGTCGAACTGTTGGTTGCCCAACATCCACAGGAACCAAAGATATCATCAGCCTTGATTTGGAGCATGGCACCTGAGAATGCAACAGGATCATGTATTATGGAATGTGGTGAGACATCAATCCCAATTTTGTGAGCTCACATTGCCTCTGTTATTGATACTGTGTATGTCCATTACCATCATAGGGGTGAATATAAACCAAACCAAATAAATACCCTACAGTCCTGCTTAGAGAAGGGGGTGGGCACAAGTCTCACTGATACGTAGGGGGAAACTAAGATGAACCTAGAATTTCTTGGTTGGTTGGTTGATTGATTGGGATCCCCCCCCCCCTCCCAACCCCCAAAAAAAAGGGAAAAGTGGTGTGAGAATGATACCTGAGTCGCTTGAAACTGCAATCGGAATACAACTTTAATCTTCTCATTCCTCCATCTCCCCACTTTGAACATCTTGGCTGATTGCTCACTCAGATCTCAAATTCCACAAGAAGATTTTGCAAAATTATGATGGTACTCGGTAATCTCTTTATTTGGGTTACTGTTCCTGTACATCGGATGTGAGCTTTTGGTCTGCAGAGATGTCAAGGGAGACGACTCATATGCTGTAGAAAGTAAAGAAGCCTTCTCTTTTAGTGAACTTCCTCCCTAAGCTCCTGAGTGGGAAACCAAATGTAGGAAGGTTAGCAGAGTGAACAACCCAACTTCTGCAGTCAAATGAAAATATCAGTTTTGCTCAGCCATGTTTCTTTATAGGAGATGGCCCTTCATTTCTTGCTTTTTGCAGATGAGTCCCTTGGCTGCAATGACTGTTGCAAACTTATAGTGTGGTCCCTCAGCTTTGAAAAATTAGGCATTTATTTCTTTATTTGAGTAGACTGCTTCCAAGAGAAGTATACAAAGTTAGGTCAGCAGAAAGAAAACTACTTATGACTTACCACCACAAAGGAATTCAGAACAGCCAAGGAAAGAATGAAGCTAGCTTCTCTGTTATCCTATGCAATGGAAACTGTTAGCGGCATGGTGTCACGGTGAGCTTCTGATGTTTGGGTGAGACGGGCACTTGAGGAGGAAGCTTCCTGTCAAAATCATTAAAATAGCCTTTGTTTACGAATCCTTAGATGATTAAGAGATAATGATAACCTTTTGATTATATAGATGGTAGGTCTAGTCATAAGTCAGCATCTACATTTTTTGCCATTGGTTAGCATTTAATTATCAGATCTGCCCTGCTATTCTTGGGGCATATTAAATAATACAAGAGCAATTCTAATGGCACGCCCGTGAACCAAAAGTTGGCCTTGGGCGCGCGCGAGCCGCTCGTGGCCGTGCACTGGTCGGATCGCCCGTTCCGGCTCACCAGTTGGCTCGCCCAGGTGAGCGGCTCGGGGGCAGCCTGCTGTACTGTTTCCTTGTTTTTTGGCTTCAGTTTTGGTTTTTTTTTTTTTTTTTTTGAGGCAAATAGTTGGGCTGGGTGATTGAAATATTTTTTGGGTTGACTCATATTTTTCTTTTGTACTCTTTTGGATAAAAATTTGTTGATAAAATTTGATGAATTTTTTTTTTTTGCTTGAATTTTATTCAAAGAAAAACAAATTATTTTTATTGAATTAGATAACCATAAATTATTTTTCAAATATTGAAGCATGTGTGAATTTTTTTAAAATTCAAACTTGTTGATTTTTTTTAAAAAAAATTATGAACTTTTAATTAGTTGTGTTATCAAATTATTATGTGCAAATTATTTTTTCACAAAACAAATAAAGCCAAATAAAACCGTAACATAAAAACTAAACTAAATAAATATAGTTAGGTGTGGGGTTCATAGATATTATTTTATTTGGTGAACCAAAGTGGCGAGTCTTGCATTGGAGAGGGGGGAGGATTATGAGTCAAAAAGTTGGCTCACAAACTGATGTGGCAGTGGTAGGCCCTACCGATGAGTCAAAAAATTAGCTTATTATCGGTAATGCTCTAAGATCATCCTGATGGGAACAACGTCACTAGGAATTTCATAGATTTTCTCTCTCCTCTTTTCTGGGTTGTGGGATTAAGAGCGTTCAACTTTCATGTGAGGATAGATAGTGCTGTAGTGGCCAAGGCTGTGAATCCACAAGATGATCATGCCACCTTTGCTGCATGGCGTGAAGGAAATAAAGCGCAGTGCTTAACGGATCCCTGATAATTCATTCTTTTTTTAAAAAAAAAAGAAGTAAAAATAAAAATACCCTATCCTGCCAGTGCCAGATAGGTTTGGGCAATTAAATACTAGTTGGTACCTTGTAGGCTCGTTGTTGCACATGACAACATGTGGGGTTTTCCTCTGCACAATGTTCTGCTACTCACTTTTGCCATATCATTCAAATCCTTTGAGTTAATTCTTCGGATTTTGATGTGATATTTTGGTTAAACAAAATTAACTATGCACTACTTGATTTTGAAGAATCTTTCTAGTTTGCAATTAGTTGCTTCTCTAGCCAGCTTTGCTAGCCTCTATTTTGTCGGACAATGGAGTGAAATTTTCTTTGGTAATCTTCAGAGGAATTTGGAACAACTGACCACGGATACGTGGTTGTAGTGCTTATTTAGCCAAATCAAAAGTAGCTCATAATCCCAATCAGAATCATGCATTATCGTCAATTTTACACTTATAGTTGTATTGTATCCTGTAGGAGGTGGTTCTTGTTAGAACTTCATGTTGGCAATATAGATTCAACTTCGTAACAAAGAATTGGAGGACAATATAGTGAATGGATTGATTAGATGAGACCAAAGTATAATTATTTTATGGGAGTGTCAAAATATAAAAGTGAAAATAAAAACTATCCTATGTTCCCCAGTGCTTGGCCACACTGACTTCTTAGTTTGCTATGATTGTGTTGTGTGGTTACCGTTTTTCTTTTTCTTCTCTATATATATGTGGAATAAGAATGTCGTATAATTAGATCATCCATATAGCATGCTATTATGTCTTGTATGTGATTGTACCATGCCATTTATAAGAGCTGGGTAGGCGAGGGGCTTTCAATGGCATATTTAATTCTGTCGGGCTCCTCCCGTACGCAGCCGCTGACAGTTCTAGTATAAAAAAGGCAACGACTATAATTGTTTTTTTTTTAAAATAAGACAACTACTATTGTTGGTGGTAATTAACAATCTAACGATAATTTGCAGTAAGAATGAATATTGCGTATAACACGAGCGATTTGTAAGTGTAGTGTGGACAATGTTCATTAATATTTCCTACTATGTTTATTCTCGTACTCAAATCCCAATATGAATTTTGATTGCTTCTTAAGTTAGCTGATGTATTATATTATCATCATGTCTATGATGTTGAGTTTCTCTGTCTACAATGATACAACTCCAGCTGACATGCTTGCTTCTGGTCTCTGGGAGATTGTTGCTTAACATTTCCTGCGCTTAAATTATAGTTTTTTGGATGCCATATTATCATCAGATCAGGCTTTTTATTAGGACAAGACATAAGAATTTGGGTACTGCTTTACTAAATTCATACTGTTTTGATTTTTTTAAAATCAGAAAAATGTGAAAATCAAACTTCTTTGGTCTACCACCTGCCAATATTTGGCCGGAATAGGCCGATGCACTTGCTGGTATATGTTTTTGTGGCATGAGTCTGGTTTCTACAAGTTCTAGATTCATACTGTTTTAATTTTTTTAAATTAGAAATAATGTGAATATCAAAATTTTTTAGTGTGCCACCTACCATTCTGCCAATATTGGATCGGAATAGGCCAATACACTTGCCGGTGCACATTTCTGTGAAATAGGTCAGTGGTTTGTACAAGTTTCAGATTGATAAGACACATATTGGTCTATATTGACAATACGTACAACCATGTTTAAAAAGGCTTCGTTTGTGACTCGGTGATAGGGGTGGCGCTATAGTGGATCACATGGATGAAGCGACTTCGCTTTTTTTTTTAAAAAAAAAAAAAATCTCTAGGTCAGGACCAAAAAAAGAGAAAAGAATTATTTTTATATCTTTCTGTTGCGCCTTGGCCCATGTGAAACAAACTTTTCTCAGCGGTTGGCGCTCAAAATTGCGTGTGGCAGTCCTAGTGGCGTTGGCCACAGGTTCGAACCCTCTTCCCTGTGTTTTCACTCAAAAGCTTTTTTTTTTTTTTTTAAAAGTTTGCCTCGAGTTTTCCAATTAAACAACTTGGCTCCACTCTCATGTCATTCCTGCCCACCCACGGCCCCACGCCATGCCCAGCTGCCCGTTTCCGGTCGGCCAGTCGCCCATGCACTTAGCTGGCACCCTTGCCTCGCTACCACCAAAACAACATCGCAAGGTACAATTTACAAGCCCTAAATCTAGTTCTAAGTACTTAGTTTTAATTTTAACTTTTGTTTGTCAAATTCTCAATTGCTTTGCCCTACATGGATCAACAACAACTAATTTCAGTGCTTTAAATCATTTGTTAATTGTAGTTGTATGTGTTGTTCATTATTTGGATTTGTGTTGATTAGTTACATATCCTTTCTTGATGCAAGCACTGAGTTACTTCTCGGTGTAGCTTGTCTGAACCTAGTAGACCCATTCTTCAATTTTGATACGAAAAAATTACTTCAAATCACTCATCTGTATCTAGATGATTTTGGTGAGTTGGGCATTGAGACACTAAGTTGTAAACTTGATACTTTCATCATCAGTGTGCATGATGATGGGAGGTTCTTCGACTTCAGGAGAATTAGTGAGTTTTCAAGGAAGTTGCTTCAAACGAAGGAGCATTTGATCTTTTCTCGCCTATATCTACTTGTGAAGTTGGCATTACTTTTCGCATAAACTTCAGCGATTAAAAGACTACTTTAGCGATGAAAATTATCAAGATCAATTTGCACAACAGAATATTAGATGAGTGTCTATGATAATGATTAGTGATCACTTATTTTGAGAATGATCTTTTTGAAAGGGTATCAAATGAAGATATCATGTGCCGTTTTTAAGACATAAAGGCTTGTCGAGGACAATTACCTTGATTGTACCAGCTTTGTAATTTCCTTTTTACGACTATTGTTAGATTTAAAATTTTAAATTGCATGTCTTCAAACCCTGACCTTGTTGATTTAATTTCTAGATTCGTCACGGCTTGGTGAGAACTCTCTTTCACCTTTGAGTAGGAATCAAGTTTGCCTTAGCTAGCTTGGCCTGTACCTGATTGCAGAAGATCATTGGTTGTCATTGGGGGGGGGGGTTGTTTTAGGGATTCCAGGGAAGGACAAGTAAACTAAACAATTTTTTTTCTAAGTTAAAAAAAGGGCTCTTAGGAAGCCAAGCAGTGTTGTCCATCTGGGCTTGCAGTCTTACTGGGCCATTTTGACCAGCTCTCCAGCCAGTTCGTAGGACACACAGAACTTTTCTCGCTGGAGGGCCCCGACATCATCAGCGTGATCTAATGTGCTAGATTTAGCCCATTATGGCATCAATAATAGGCCATACTGTGGTATATATGACTATTAGTACAGTGCAGGGGAACTCTTTTAACACTGGATGTATGCCACATTGCCACACTAAATAATATTTGATTTTTTATTTGATCTAAATTATAATTACTAATTCCTATTTGCTTCAGTGTAAATAAAATAAGCTATAATTAGTATTTTAGGCAGTAAAAAATTATTACTATTGTTTCTTTTGCTGAAAAATTATATTTATTATAGAGGTTCTAATAGTTTTCTATTTGTACTCATTTTGTTAAAACTCTGAATATTATGCATATGTCGCAAATATAATACCTTTTGCAACTTGAATTATGGATAAAAAAAGAAACACTATTTAAATGTTAAATTGAGGAAAAAAATTCAATATATTTACGCTTTATCGAATAAAGGTTACAACAATTACCCTTGTCTAATTAATTACGTGCTAATCCAAACGCGATGCATGGACAAGTCAAAAGTACAAATTATTTTTACAAAAAGAAAAAAAAGTATTAACATGCAAGTTTAAACTTGACTTCATAAATATATATAGAGTAATTTCAATCATCCCCCCAAAAAAACAAAAAAAAAATACCCACTATTCAATTCGAATGATTTGCAATTAAAAACATGAGGATAATAATATGCCGCCTGCAAACTTCTCTTCAAATTTGAAGTACTATTTATTTTTTTTATATCTTATCTCCTAAAACTTTTAGAATGTCACACCAAATTTCAAATAATATTTTGGTTAACGTTGTTGATGACAACATTCAAAGAACTTTAAATTCACCTTTATCTAGTGATTCTAGTCCCAGATGTGAAGTAGGACCGTGCTGATTTGTGTTGCCCCAACAATTGTACTTCAATTTTCCTATAATTTTTCTTATGACGTGTACATTAATATTGACCAAATATTAATTAAATTGAAGTATGTCATTATCAAAATTTTATTCAACTTGTTAATTAGAATCAAATTTGAACGTACGAAATGACCCAAGCTCTCAAATAAACTCGTTATATGAACTGAAATTAAAAAAATAAACTTAAATTAATTATCAAGATATCACTACTAAAAAAATCAGCTTTTCTCAACGAAAAAAGCAACATTTTTCCGTCAAAAAAAATAATTTTCGACGGATATTCCGACCGACAGCGTCCGTCGGAATAAGGCCGATCGAGAATGCGTTCCGACGGAAATCGCACGTCCGTCGGACCGCTTCTCTGACGGAATTCCGACGGAATTGGGCGGCCGACGGACTCATCCATCGGATGTAAAAAAAGCTCAAAAAAATTTCAAAAAAAACATTTTTTTTGCAGATTCCGTTGGAATTTCCATCGTATTTTGTCAGAACCCGTCGGAATTCCGTCAGCATTTTTAATTCTTATTTGAAAAATATAAAATATATTACCCAACTATATAAACATTTTTCAATGTATCTAATACACAATAAATTCTCATAATTGACGTTAAATTGTTATTAGTATTAAATTATGCTTAATTAATAAAAATTATATTCTTTAACGATAAAGTACACAATTGAAAACAAATTATCATCTTAACAAACTAACATTAACGTAAAAAACTAACCATATAAACTATTAAATTTACATAATTACATACAAACTAATATAAATTATTAAATTCAACGTAGATACTTAATTCACTACAAATTTGTACTAATTACACATGAGAAAACCTTCTCAAAAAGTCGACGACGAATGACGGCGGGAGGAGGCGATGGCGGTGGGATGACGGCAGATGATGGGAGGAGGTGATAGCAATGGTGGGGGGATGGCAAGTCGCGATGCTCCCTCTCTCTCTATCTCTCTCTATTTTACGAAATGAACACCGAAAAATAAAACATAGAGGAGGAACTCCGACATATTTTTCCGTCGGAATATTCAAAAAAATTTAAATTTTCGCTCCATTGAACTCAGGTTCAAAGAAACCTTTTTTGAAAGTTTTTTAATATTTTCCGACAGAAATTTCGTCGGAAAATAGGTCAATTGGAATTCCTGCGAATTTATCAGAATTCGTCGGAATTCCATCGGAGATTCCAACGGATCTATTTTTCGTCGAAATATTCCATTGGAATATGCCGAATTTTTAGTGGTGACGAATGGCAAAATAAGATGTTTAACAAAAATGGGTTTGAGAAAAATAATAAATTAGTGATGTGGAGCAAAATGACCTTTTTAAGATAAAAAGCTCATACAATTTACCAAAATACTAGTGACCATTGTCCAATGACTTTTAGAGCCTAGAATACACCCCATGTGGCATACTTTATCCAGAATGAAAGATTTAAAAAATGGCAAAATCCACATGCACAATCAACCACACAATCACAACTGCGGAAATTTTTGTAGCCATTCCCCTCAACTTCCCACTTGCAACAGTTAATATGACGTATCAAACGAATATATTGAATTGTAAAAGTATGGATCTGATTCAATATCAAAGTTTTCGGCATCTAATAAATAGGTATCTTATGGAGGCAGCAGTTAGACTGAGATATGATTATGGACTCAAGTAATCGACCCAATACCAATTTGTTTTGACCCAAAATAACTTGTTATCACTAACGTCCAAGTGTATTTGATGATGACATTACATTTGATTCAATCGAATTCATAAGAAAGGGAGAGAATTCATGTTTAAAAAGTACAATATATGAACAGTGAAAACATATCAAAGGGATTACCAAAAGTAATACATTGAAAATAAATTGTGAACGTCGGGCAACCGCTTTTTTGTTCTTTTTTTGTAAATAACATTCACTCTGTCCCAAAAAAAAAAAGCATATGTATTAAAACAAAGACAAATTACTAGATCAAGTTGTGGGTAATTATCTCAACACAAACAAAGAAGTTTGACATGCAACTAGATCTTCAAGTGAAAATAGAAGACAACAACCGTCACATTACTGAGAGAGAGAGAGTATTGACATCTACTTTCCACATGGAGAAGACAAAAATCGAAGAGGTTCAAATTCAAAGTAGCATGATAATGTTAAAAATACACTTAAAAGTTATCTTTTTTAGATACAACTCTATCTTCCACCAGAAATTTGCTGCTTAAGATGGTTTGTTACAATTAATCAATTGCACGCATGATGTAATTGTGACCCTTACATTGGAGAGTGTTGACATATGAGTATATGCTTGCCTTACCAATTTTTATGCTCACTCTTGACCGTCAATTTTAATCCATATTTTAATTAATTCACATCATCAGGCCAAGACTCTTATCCGCTTTAAAATTTAAAACCGAAGCCTTCATCCTTTTCTTCGCCAACGATAAGTTTTTCCATTATTCCACCCATATATGAGTACTCATCTCCTCCTGTTTCTTTGAGAATTTCAGGCCAAAATGATTCATTCTCATATCATCGTCCTCTACTTACAAAAGCTCTAAATGCTTTGGCTCCAAAAGCTTGTCCTCTAAAAGCCCCAAAAGTGTGGAAATTTTCTTTCATTCAATTCATCAACGACAGAGAAAAACAAGGGATCCCTCCTAGTGAATCCTCGGAAGCAAAAAATCAGGCGTTCCTCCTAATGTCAAATCATGAAAAAGTGGAAAGCCTTAGCAATGAGAATCGAATTCTCTTCAACAAACTCTGCTATCTTTCTAGGCTCGTGGAGAGGCAAACCGAGTAAAAAGGAGTACCTGCTTCACTTAGCTTCTCTATCTAATCTACTTGATAAGCCTATGTTAGAAGATGCGAATTTAGGCTAGGATTTTGTGCTGTTATTATATGGATTCATAGTATGATCTTATACTTTTGAGAGATCAGGGGATGGTAGAATCTAAGAATCTTTCGGGTATGAATCACTGCTGTTGTTTGATTTAAGTGAATGTCTCTACTTTCATGAACAATGTCTCCTATTGCCCTGCAGTTATTGCCAATGAATGTTTCTGTTGTTTCATTCCTCCATTCCTCCTGTCCTTTCTAAGTTCTCTTGGCTTTTGGGTGGAAAATAGTGATACCTCCTTTATCATATAAAGGAAACAAAAAACGAAAAAGTCCCAATTCAAAACTCATGATACTTTAGAAAATACACTCAAAATTCCCTCTTTTAGATGCAACTCTGTGTTCCAACAAGAATTTGTCACTTAAGATAATTTGTTGCAAGTAATCAGTTGCAGACATGATGTAATTGGGAGCCTTGGATTGGAAAGTGTTGACGCATGAGTGTATACTTGCCTCTCCTGTTTTTATTGTCATTTCTAACCCGTATCTGATGTTTGGTTGAATGTAGTGTAATATAATCAACTTTGTAATATAATAATGAGTACACAGTTTGTGGTAATCTCAATTACAAGATAGTTATTATTCACAACACTTTCTTACAATCAAACAAGATAATGGAAATACAATTACGAACTTGTGTGCATTGGAAGGTTGTCTACATTCAACTAAATATTACCTTAGTTTTAATTTAGATTTTAATCAATTTACAATTGCGAAATAGAATCCTCATCCTTTTTCTCGCCAACAATGAGTTATCTTGTTACTTTACTAACATTAGAGTACTCATCTCCTCTTGATTCTTTAGGAATTTCAGGTCCAACAATGATTCCATCTCACATCTTCATCTTCTTCCTCCAAAAGCTCCAAATGCTATTCCTCCAAAAGCTTGCCCTCAAGAAGCCCTAAAAAGTTGAAAAGGTTTGAAAGTTCCTTTCAATTAATGCATCACCGACTAAAGAAAATAGCAGGTGGTTCCTCTAAGTGAATGCGTGCAAGGAAAAAAAAAACCAAACGTTCCTCATGTCGTCATTAAATCATAAAAAAAACTTAGAAAAACCTTGGTCGGAATCTCTTAAAAGGATTCTTAGATTCTGTCATCCCCTGATCCCTTAAAATTACGGTATCTTGTTGTGAATTCATACTGTAACAACACAAAATCCTAACTCTAAATCACAACCTCTAAATTTTTACCTTCTGATATAGATGATCAAGGAGATTAGACGGTAAAGCTAAGTGGACCGGGTGTCCTTTTTTCGTTAGTCTGTCTCTCTACAAGCCTAGTGAGATAGCAAAGTTTGTCGAGGAGATTCCAATTCTCATTGCTAAGTTGTTCTAGTTTTTTCATGATTTTAGGATGCCAAAAGGAATACTTTGTGTTTTTCCTTGTGGGGATTCACTTGACAAGACATGTTGCTATTTCTTCTCACTCCTTGATGCATTGAATGAGAAGAACTTTTGAACCGTTTGGGGCTTATGGTGGAAGAGCGTTTGAAAGAAGAGCATTTGGAGTTTTTGGAGGAAGAATACGACAATGTGATAGGAAATCGTTTTAAGAATGGAGTTCCCAAAGAATCAGGAGAAGAGTTCTCAAACATAGGTGGAGCAATAAGAGAACTCATCGTTGGTGAGGAAAATGATGAAGGTTTTGGTTTTTTGTTTTTGAAGAGCATGAAGTTTCTCGTTTGAAGATGTGAATTAGTTAAGATTTGAATAAAAGGAAGGCAAAAACAGCTGAGGCAGACATAAGTTCATACGTAAACCCTTTTCAATGCAAGACTCCCAAGTGTATTATGCCTGCAATTGATTATATGCAACAAATCATCTTAGGTGACAAATTCTTGCTAGAAGATGAAGTTGTATTTAAAAGAGGTAATGTAGATGCATTTTTTAATATAACATGAGATTTTGAATTTGAACTTCTTTGTTTTGGTCTCTTTTATATGTAAAAGCGAATATCACTATTTTTCAATCAAAAGCGAATAAAACTCAAAGAGGATAGGAGGAATGAAACAAACAGAAATATTCGCTAGTGATGGTTGTTAGGCAACGGGAGACATTCTTCAAGAAAGAAGAGAGTCATTCAAGCAAAACAGATCATGATAGTGATTCATATCAAAATATTCATAGATTCTACAATCCCCTAATCCCTGAAAAGTTCAAGTCATGAATTCATACAACAACAACACAAAGTCCGAAAATTACAACCTCTGAATTTTTGCCTTTTGATATGGATGATCAAGGAGATTTGACGAACAAGCTAAGTGGACTAGGTGTCCTTTTCTACTTAGTTTGTCTCTTCATTAGCCTAGTGAGATAGCAAATCGAAGAGATTCCGATTCTTATAGCTGAGGCTTTCTATTTTGTTCATGAGATAGCTGAGGCTTTATTTTTTTTTTTTCCTACAAGGATTCAATTGAAGGGACATTTTGCTATTTCTTCTCACTCCTTGATGCATTGACTTGAAGGAACTCTTGAACCTTCTGGGGCTTCTGGAGGAAGAATATTTGGAGTTTCTTGGGCCTAGAGTTCCCAAGAATTAGGAGAGGAGTACTCGGGCATAGAAACGGGAGAACTCATTGTTGTTAAGAATAAGGATGAAGATTTTGGTTTTTCGTTTTTGAAGGGGATGAAATTTCTTGTTTGAAGTAGTGATGGCAATGGGGTAGGGGTACGGGGCAGGTAGAGCTGTAGCCACACCCATACTTAATTTCGAAATTTGTACCTATACTCGTATCCATCAGGTATTAAATAACAACGCATACACATGCCCATCAGGATTTGTGGGTTTGCAGGTTTGATTCAGGTTGATGTATAGAACATTGGTTTCATGATTCCATCTCCCCGTTTTTTGGCTTTATGTACATATTGCTGGTGTTGATTATATGTCAAAGTGGGTGGAAGCTCTGGCCGCTAGGACCAATGACCACAAGGTGGTGGTCAAATTTATGAAAGCGTACATTTTTTTGTCAATATGTGACCCCTAGAGCTCTTATTAGTGATGGAGGTAGTCGCTTTTGCCACCGGTCTCTTGAGGCTTTGCTTAAAAAGATTATGTGTCTCCTAAAGTAGTTACCTCCTATCACCCTTAGACTAGTGGTCAAGTTGAGGTGTCTAACCATGAGATCAAGTCCATACTTGAGAAAATGGTTCGACCCAGGAAGGACTGGTCTTTGAGATTGATGATGCTGTATGGGCCGATCGTACTGCTTGTAAAACTTTACAGGGATTAGTGGCTTTATTTCGGTAACACTTGTCATTTATGAGTTGAATTAGAACACCGTAATTTTTATTACTGTTAAAGCTTTTGATTTTGATATAAAACAAGTGAGTTCTAATCATGGGTTTCAATTAAATGAATTGGATGAATTGCGCAATAAAGCCTATGAGAATGCTAAGATTTATAAAGCCAAAACTATCATTTTTCATAATAGAATGATTTCGTGTAATCTTTTAAACCTAATCAAAAGGTTTGAGCTTTTTATTCTAAGCTTAAGCTGTTTTGTGACAAGTAGAGGTCTAGATGAGGTGGTCCTTTTGTTGTCCAACAAGTGTTTCCCTCTAGGACAGTCAAAATTTTAGATTCCTAAGATGGTCATGTTCCTACTGTCAATAGTCAATGTCTGAAACCTGTTGTGACTAATGAGGTTGAACCTGCTATGATTTAGTCCATCAATCTATTAAATCCAGTTTACTATTGTCTGACTGAAAACGTAAAACTTAGCACTCGTTGGAAGAGTACCAATCTTTTTAGGTGAGTTTCAGTCTTTTGCTTTTGTTTTCTTTTTGATCAAGGTGTGCTTGTGTTTTAAAGTCATTTTAAAGATACTTTTAGAATTGGATTGTTGGGCTTATGTGCAAATGCTTTCCTCCTACCATTAGGTTATATTGCTTTTTTCTCCATTTCTCTATTCATTATTGTCTTTTACATTGAAGACAATATAAGGCTTAGGTGTGGGGGAAGGCAAAATGAAGATTTTGAGGAAAATTTAACTTGAAAATCTTTAGGTAAATTTAATTTTGGAAAGAGCTTGAGTGTTCTAATTGTGAATGTTTTATTTGTATTATGTGGATTTGATTTATGTGACCCATGTTTATTAGAGATTATTTCTAGTTTTAACTAGTTGAAAGCTAAAACATTTGTTGTGCTAATGTCACTATGTCATCGATTTTGAGTTTGAGATGCAACCTCATTTTCAATGTCATTATGAATATTTGTTAAGTATTAAGTGCCTTATTGACTTTCAATCAATAAATAAAATAAATTGAATTGATTAAGTTCTGACTTTAGTACCAATGTTCAGGTTCTATCTTTGATTATATCTTTAATCTCTAAAAATATACTACGTGTTTTTTTAAGTGTCATCTTTATTCATGTCGTTATCGACTCAGGAAAAACACATGGAAGTAACTTTTGAGAAAAAGATCAAAAGAAAAATCAAAAGAAAAAAAGACTAATAAATTGATTTGGCGTCAGAGACTTAATTTTAAAAATGCTCTGGTGATTATTACTATGTGGGATGAAGTTCTGTGCTTACAGTTTGTTGCATGGTCTTATTGGGTGTTTTAATTTGCTTGAGTCTTGGCATGCCAACTTAGTTGACATTAGAGATCTTTGATGATAAGTTGTAGATTAGTAGTGAATTGATATATGTAATTTAAAATGGACATTTATAGTTGGATCATTTGATTTTCTTTCCCAAGTCTTGTTTCATTTAATAGGTTGAACCAATGTATACATTATTGTTATTCTTTACTCAAGGACTAGTGAAGTCTTGGTATGGGAGAGTTGATAGCTCATATTTTGTGTAAAAATTTGCTCTCCACGTTATCTACATTTTAGTTCTTGAAATACATTTTTATGAGAGAATAATGCATATTTTATATAATTTTTTAGATGGGAACAAAATAAATAAATATGGCCACAAAATGGGTCAATCTGGCTTGGTTTTGTCCAAACTCATCCATTTGGGCCAGCAAGAATCAGCCAATCTCTTTGTCAAACATCCAACAGTTTCTCCCTCCCTCCATGTGGGCTTGCTCCGACGCGCAGCTTGTGCAATCCAACTCTGGCAGATCCCTTCTCCACTTTCCTCTTTCTCTCTAGCTCGGCTGGGCCCGTTTCTTGTACAGTGTCGTGGCCTAGCGCATGCTTTCGGCCAACCAGCTCTCTCACACTCTAGCATGGGCCTAAATAGCAGTACTCATGGCCCATCAGTCTCACCCAGTGCCCTTTCTTCTTCCTTGCTCTCTTTTAGCTAAGCTGGCCCGAAATGGGCATGCTCCCTTGTCAGTAGCCAATATGCCCCAACAGCGAAGTTTTTTTTGTTCTTGTGAGCAACACCACCACCACCATCATCTCCTAGTGTGGGTCTCGCTTTTACGGAGTCTGAGGAGATCCAGATATAGGCAACCTTACCTCTATCGAGGTCCCTGCTCATAGAGAGGCTGATTTCAAGAGACCTACAAAGTAAGATTTTGTGAAAACAATTTGTGGAAGAAAGGTTTTGTTGTTGTTGTTGTTGTTGTAACTAATCAAGATTAATTTTCAGCTAAAGACTAGCTTTTTCTCATATAAGTCAACATTGTAACAGCTGAAAAATTAATTTAAATTAATTTTTTCACAAATTTAGGGTTGTAAGAGGGGTGTGAAGGCTAATGCAGAATCATTCATCACTCATCCAAGCGTTCTTTCATTCTCAGAGGACCTTTTGTAAGACAAAACTATTTAGGTTGAGAGATTTAGAAGAAAATAAATTTTGTTAGCTATTTTTCTCTTCTTATCTCATCTCACTTGTGCATCAAATTAGAGAGTTTGTGCTTAATCATATACTTTTGTGTAATTGAGTATCAAAGTTTGGGCATAGGAACTAAAATATACTAATACTGAGAATATATCTAGACCAACTTCAATGGTATTTTCAATAACTATGTCCGGTTAAGTTGGTCTTCTAAGATTAAGATGGATTCTCGTTTAATAATATTGATTACTAATTTCTTTTGGGGTTATTTTTGTCTCTTACATTGCATAATTTTGAGTCTATATTTGATGCTAGCCTCTTTATGCATCTCAATTATATATTAGATGTTGTAGGCTAATATGATGTTATGCAGTTGAGCTTGGAATTATAATTTTTAAAGTGGAATAATTTGTGCTAGAAATTAGATGAGTTATGTCTTAAAAGAATGATTCATGCTAACTACTAGATAAATAATATCATTTGATGATTATAATTTATCTTCCTAATTCATGGTCTAATGCTTGGAGCTTAGGTTGAACAAGAGACTAATTAAGCCTCATTTGAGTTAGTAATTCAATACTTGTGTCATTGGTGAAATCTAAAGTTCTAAGTCCTTCTCTAATTTGATTTCTCTCTGTTTTCTTGGCTCATTTGCTTTTCTTTTGTTTCTTTAATTTATATTGATAATTGAACTCCTCCTTTGAATTATCCTTTTTAATTGGTAAAGCTAATTTAAAATTACTATTACTCCTCGTAGAATCGACATTCTATACTCACTAGTCTACAATTGATATTGTGCACTTGCAAGTAAAACGGTTTTCAAAATGAACATAAAATCTACATCAAGTAGTGAAGTCGGGAATTTCAGGAGGGGTCAGAAATAATAACATCACAAGTTTTATTACCGATATTGAAATTTCGTGTAAAGCCCCTCATTTTCTACTTACGCCCTTGCAAACTCGCAATGTTACCATAACGGTAAACTAAAAATTAAATAACATGAACAGAAGAGAAAACAAATAAAATCAAAACCCTAACGGCGAATTTAGGTTCAAATTAAACAACTTCTGGCAATACTAAACGAATTAGCTTTGAGATTAGGAGGGCGATGTAAAAAACCTGTTTCATGGAGATAGCAAAAGACAAGGAAGTTCAGCTCAGCAGCAATAATAGATGTCATATTCACGGTGGGGTTATTGAGTGCGTTTCAAAAACAATGAAATTAAAAAAATCGCGACAATAAAAAAGCGAATACAAAGGTTCGAATCCATGACCTCAAGAAATGCGAACAAAAGTAAGCTTTCACTGCAACCACTACGGCACGTGCGTCCGCACGCATCTTTTCGCGCCATTATATTGACATGCGTTTTTTTATTTGTAAAAAAAGTTTTCCCTTGGGTTACTGACCCCATGCACGTTACAGTTGACTACTGACCACGCACTAGCTTCGCCCCTGGTTCCAGTAAGCAGCTAAACATGTTATCAAAACCCCAATCAAAATGGGGTATTTTAAAAATAAACGTGGGATCAAGTCAACCGCTGGGCTCTTTACTATCCTAGCAAATTGGCTTCTGCTGCATTCTATTTTTAAGTGGATCTCAGGGGGGGAAGAGAGGTCTAAAACACCCATATGGGCCTTGTCATAATTTTCATATGTGGGGTGTCCAGCCACATTTTGAGTCAAATATACTCTCATTTATGTTTTGTGTCTATCAGTTTGGACGGATTTCGGATCAAATCGATTTCAAGTCGACTCGGTTTTGGGCAGGTTTATTTTTGGATTTTTGGTCAAAATTGGTTCAGCTTTTTCATATGCCTATTCAGATCTAGTTTCAGATCGTTCGGATCAGGTCAATTTTGCCAAGTCTAGATCCAAATAATCAAGATGGGCCTTATTACAATTCTCATATGTGGGGTGTCCAACCACATTTCCAAACAAATATACTCTCATTTGTGTTTTGTGTCTTATCACCAGGTGCGAAACCAGGATTCAAAACAAGGGAGTGTTGAGATTAATAATACATATAACATAAACTTTAATAGTTTTAAAAATGAAGTGCGCAACTTATACATTCAAGAAAGTTGTCATCGATAAGATGTCATATTTTGAAAGTAAAGCATGATACGGTGGTTGAGTACTTTCTTAGATCAATGATGAATTTTCTGACGTAGAGCTTAAACCAATAGATCGTTTAGCTATCTTGTTGAAAAACTTCTCCATTTCAAACTGAAAACCGCAATCAAATTCTTACTTACATTCATAATTTTTAGTAAATCATTAAATTCACCATGATTTATCATAAACAAACACAAATTTGACTAAAGTCAATAAATTAAACACAATTAAACAAACAAAAACCAACAAATTATCCCAATTCTAATTCCTAAATCCTCAATCAAGAAAGGCAAAACCCTAATTTCTTAGTTGATGAGTAAATCTCTAAATTAACCATTATTTAACACAAATTCAATAAAAATTAGTAAATTAAACATAAACAAGCAAGTACTGACAAACCAAATTAGTCCAACTTTAAATCTTCAATGAAAAAGGCAATTAGGTAAAAATTTTTATTTTTCAATTTATGAATCATAAGTAAATCACTAAGTTAAACAAGTATTTAACATGAAAACATAATTATTTACAAAATAACAAAATTAAAAACAAAAATTAGAGATTTTCGGATTTACCTCAAATTTGGAAATAGGGGACTAGAGGAAGAGGCAGGAGGCTACATAGGCAGGCGGCGGCTGTCCTGTGGGCCACTAGTGGTGGAGGAAGGCGGCAAGGCAACTGGGTAGAGGGAGAGAGAGGGAGAGTTTCGGGGTGGGGTTCTGCGTGCGTGGGTCAGTGAGTGAATCGAGCCTAGCAAACCGAGCAAGAGAAATAAGGGTAGTGATAGAAAATTAAAAAGCTTAAAGTGAAGTGGCAAAAATTCAAAAAAAAAAAAATAAACAGAAAGTGCGACAATATGAGCCAAACACGCGACCTCTCAAACACAGTAATAGGCAACCAACTACTTTACTAGCCATATCTTTCTAGAACTTATAAAAACTAATTAATATAAATACAATTTTATTTTTTAACCAGAATACCCTATATTTAATTTTTTTTCTCTAAAAAATTAGAGTGTCAATTAACACAGCTTGCACCATAATAGCACCGCCCATGCCTATGGCATTGATGAATGGGCAAAATCCCAGATCATTAGACATTCCACACCGGGCCCACATCAAAACCAATAAGAAAAACCCAACTTTCCCACCTTGACTTGACTCCAAAAAAGTAGATAAAAGAAGGCTGTTTGATTGAAGACTTTTTTGCGAGCCTCTTCTTATTGGTGTAGATAAAATTAAGGAACTGCTCATTCATTCATTACATAGAACCAGAGATGGCGGCAGTGTTGAAGGCGACGCCAGTGACGTTTGTGGCACACGCGCTGGCTGTAGCGTGTGCGGTGATGGTGTTGGTTTGGTGCATCTCCTTCAGGGGTGGTCTGGCTTGGGAAGCCACCAACAAAAGTCTCATCTTCAATGTAACTTCTCATTCTATTCGTTAATATCTTCTTCTTGCTTTAGGTTTTTCTGGGAAAACAAACTCCATTTTCTGCTAAATTTGGGCTTTTTTTGGCTCTTTTTTGGGGGGGATCACAGTTTCTTCTATCTAGTTAGATTTATGCATGGTTTTTGTTATTTACCTTTTCTTTTGGTTGCTTTGAGGTTTCTCAATTCTCATGGAGGATAACCTGCCTTCTTTAGAAAATGCCCTACCCCCCCCCCTCCTTGAAAAAAAAAAGGAAAAGAAAAACTCTGTTGGAGTTTTACAAAGTCAACCACCCTTCTTCATCACCCTGCTTTCCTAATTATTTATTTGTTAATATGAAGTGCGTTTTTCAGACTGTGATACTCTGATGGTTCGTATTCTATGTAGGCACCAACCACTTTCATAGTTTATATCAATCGTTCTGTCTTAAAATTCAAGACAGAAGATGGACGTGTTTAAAAAATTGTTTCAAATATACATAACTTTGATATGGTCATTCTTTCTTTTATTATCATGTTTCTTTAAAAATGTATGTACTTTTGATTGGTCATTTGGGGTTGGATAGTAATGCCCAGCGGATGTGCTTGACACGGTTTTTAGCTCAATTTGGCCCCTCTTTCTTCCCCCCCCCCTTCCCCCCCCCCCCCCCTTTCAAATTTTGTTTAGGGTTTGGGTGCTGGAAAGGGTGTTGGAGAAATACCCAATTGAGAGTTGCCTCGTATTGGCAGAAGAGAGGGAAATGCAATTCAGACTTCATAACCCACCAGAAGTACTTCTAATTTGATTATGGTTGTTTTTCTTTGTACTTCATCTTGGTTAATTTGTTTTTCTTTTGAACAAAAAAATGGTAGTTAGTGCTTACTGGTTAATCCTATCATCCGATATGACTGATATGACTGACAAATTCAACCGTTCATGCACTTGAGGAAGCAATAGATATCCTTCCATCCCTTATTGTTGATCAAATTTACTATATTTCCCTTAAGATAAATCAAAATTACCTTTTGATCATGCACAGGCATACATAATAGCATGCTGCAATAAATTTCATACCTCTTATCTTATTTCCATAATGTGATTGCTTGCTACCTGAGTCCCCTGTCAGTTGACCACGATGATCTATGGGTTGACTTCAAAAACAGCTACTCTGCTTACCCGGGTTAACTTCCCGGATACATTCATAACTGTCGCTTGAAATTAAGCACTTTTGAGTTACTAGAATCATCTTCATCATTGTATGTTGGGGACGTTAATCTGTGAGCTGCATGGATTTAATACTCGCTTCATTCATCCGTTGACAGATCCATCCAGTTCTAATGTTGATTGGTTTCATTATACTTGGAGGAGAAGGTAATCAAATAAGCTAATATTTTCTTAATCTCTAAGCATTGCAAGTATCTGTATTTTTAGCGTCTTTCTTTGTGATTTACCCTTTAAAATTCAATGCAGCAATTATGAGCTACAAATCTCTCCCCTTGAAGAAAGAAGTGAAGAAAGTCGTACATCTGGTTCTGCATGCTGTTGCACTTATACTTGGTATAGTTGGCATTTGTGCTGCTTTCAAGTTCCACAATGAGAGCTCAATTCTCAACATGTACAGCTTGCATTCATGGGTTGGGATTGGAGTTATCATCCTCTATGGTATTCAGGTAAATGTCCGATCTCATAGTGATTAGTGAAACTTTCATGATTCATTAGTAATCGTCTTTCACGTAAGGCTTTTAGCCCCAAAACCAAACCAAGCTTTTTTGAAAATAAGGTGATCAGATTGTATTGACAATTTTTATCCAACTTCATAGCCGTTAAGGTCTGTAGGCTGGCAGAGGGGTGCTCAGGAAATGTAAGCTGTGAGGGTGACTTATCACAAGTGACAAGTAGAGGCAGGGTTAACTCTTTTGAGTAACTTTTTGCATGCAAAAGATCAGCATTCTGGGGTGCTATTTCTACAGAATTGCAGTAAAATTTATAAATCATCAGGATATCTCTCACCAGAGTAGGAATCTCATTACAGACAACAATACTTTCCTAGAGCTGGAGCTCATGTCGACTTTTTATTCAATTCAGTAGAGTTGGAGCTTGTTTATGTTAATGTGTCTCGGCGTATCCGCACTTCTCTGAAACTGATAGTCACATGGAAGATGGAAACCTTGGGTCTTTAGGGAGCATAAATGTCTAATTATGAGCAGCTTCATTGTGTTTTAGGCTGAAGATCAGATCGCTTGTCACACACTTTATCCATCTTGTCCTTAGTCATCAGCACCTCAGTTCTAGAACGCATTTAGTAAACAATTCTACTGCATTTCATATTTTCATTTCAAATCAAATAATGGGAGCCTGATTGGATGCACCCCCAGTGTACCATGTCGATTGTGCAACGAAGCAGTCACAAACAACTTAAACCAGAGTACATCCCTGACATTGGCCGCAACAAAGTAACATCTCTTATGTAAGAATCTACCTCGTACACAACTCCACACCGCACCCTAACTGATGTCGACTATAATCTCCAACAGAGGAATCTTGCACATAGCTGAGTAGGTGTTTGCCTTTCGTTTTCTTTTTAGGCAAGTTCTAATTCCTTTTCATTTTTCTTGATGGGACCATTTTGCAGTGGATATATGGATTTTTAATATTCTTTTACCCTGGAGGTAATACTTCATTAAGGAGTGAATCTCTTCCTTGGCACGTCTTGTTTGGGATGTTTGTGTATGCATTGGCTGTAGCAAATGCAGCTTTAGGATTCTTGGAGAAGCTCACCTTCCTCGAGAGTGCTGGGCTCGACAAATTTGGTCCGGAGGCGTACCTGGTCAACTTCACCGCCATTGCCACCGTATTATATGGTGCCTTTGTTATGGTGACAGTATATGCTCAGAAAGATCAGGAACCAGAGGATGCTGGTTACTCAGCTATTTGACATCATGAAATTTGTGTGGCTGTTTCACCAACCAACTCTATTATTACTGTGGGGTATCTTCAGGTGTTTATACATATAGCTTGTATTATTTATTAAAGATGAAACTCTGTGTTGTACAATGACCTCTGATTTGGCTAAGAAATCTCGATGTGTAGTTCACAACTTCAATTCTAGTCTATTGGGGGCTTTTGCTTGTCTTGATTTCCTAGAGAGACCGATTACAGCTATATTACCAAGGAAAATAGCTAGCATTTTGTATAAATCCCACTATGACAAGATCGGAGAATGTTAAGATATATGCAATTACCCATGCGCCAAGAAAAATATAAATCAAATCAAAGATAGGACATTTGATTTTAGTTTCCATCACGTCTTCCAAATGGCATCTGACTTGAATCTGCATCAATATTCGAAGGCATCGTAACCTTTTCCCCTTTGCCTCGTCAGTGTAAACAAAATTGAATGCAACCTTTTCATAGCATCCAGGGATATACATAACCTACACACATTATTGTTCTTTCGAGGGCAACATATCGTCTTCATCAATGATAGTTATAGATGCTCATAACTAATTGCTAATTATGTTACGTCTGATGTGTTTATTGCATGCTACGATGCACCATATCGAATTGTATGACCAATATGATGAAGTAGTTACTGTTTTTGCTCAAAGATTACGATGGATCCTCTCTATCTGATTCTGAAACGTAAAATTTGGGAAATGCCTCCCATCCCAACTACCAAATTCAACAACGCCACCTTCTCTGCGTTTTTCTTCCTTGCTTGCACTTGCCACTTTCTCTCTTAGTCAATTCTATTCTCACTCACTCAAAAATCACAATCAAAACATTCCAATTCAAATTCAACCTTCCACTACAAATTCTCTATCTTACTCTCACTGCACTTGAGGTTTCAGATGCAAAATATTGAATTATAGTATCATACATTCATTTCGATCCATTCTCATCTCTATTTCTTCTTCCCTTTTTTCGGGGTTTAATTTAAGGATAATACTAATTACTAGGCCAGGCCAGTGATTAGTAGCAAATGGCAGATCAGGAGGAAGTGAAGAAGGTGGAGATTGAAAATCATTCGCGGGCAACGCTGCCTCTTGCGGCAGCGAACGTGGCGGAGGAGAAGGCTGTGGCACAACCGCTTCTTCCTTTCTCAGAGAAGTCCCATGAGCCCCAGTCTACCCCTCCTGCTGTTGAAAGTAAGCCAACTACACTAATCATCTGCACCCCACACCCCCCCCCCCCCCCCCCCCAAAAAAAAACCTATACTTATCGTCATTATCACTGCCACCATCCATTTGGGTTGTGCGTAGGTGGGTTCTGGGGAGGTCAGATACAAGCAGTCTTATCATAGTTGCAAACAAACCCGTTAGCAGAGAGACTGACGGTTCCTTTTGAAGTTTTTAAATTTTTATTTGTTTGATCATTGTAGGATTTTTGTCTAGAATGGAAAATATGATGGTGAAATCACTTTTATAGTTTTTTTTTTTTGGTAAAAAAAAAGAATTACTCCATGTTCAGGCATCATGATCTTTGGGATATGCCAGAAAGCTCCAATCCCTTACATGGATTTGTTAACTTTTTTTTGGGTTAGTGTTAAGCAAATAGAAGCCCGGTAGCATTGGTAAAGTTGCCTACATTTTAATCTTTCTGTACGCATATCTTACTTCAAAAAAAAATCTAAAGCATTGGTATTTTTGCTTGTGGGCTTCTGAATACAATTCAAAATGTTAGATATATACGTATAGTCTTTTTGAATAACCTAGTACGTAGCAATGTGTTTTGTTTTAACTTCTAAATAACTGGTTTTGGTATTCTAATCACAGAGATACCAGAATCACCATCAAAGGAAAAGCTCTTAGAGCAGAAGCCTTCAGAGGCCTCGGTTGATAGAGGTATGTTTTTCTCATTTCATTTTAAAGCTCAACTTGGTTGTTGCTCAATGCTCGTCTACTTGGGAGTCGGATACTATGGCGTTGGCTGAGTGAATGGTAAGTTCGCTAACCACTCTGAGAATTGTACTCAGATGCCCAGCTTGCACGAATTGAGACCGAAAAGAGGATGTCATTAATCAAGGCATGGGAAGAAAGCGAAAAGTGTAGAGCTGAGAACAAGTAAGAAAACTTTCGTGTTGATGACGTTGTCCCAACGTCTTCAGAATCTTCCATTGACTGGAAAAATTTATCAAAGTTGCATGATGGGTAGCACACATAGCAGTTGAAAGCCACAATATTTTGATCATAAAGGGGGAAATTGACAAGCAATTTAAATTTGAACATGTCATTTAACCATTTTTTATCATCTAATAAGACTGTCTCCCTAAAATTTAGCTGTGAATAACAGTGTACAGAGGACAAATACGTATTAATAGTGTATAAAGGACAAAATGTAACTTTTATCCTTTGTACGCTATTTGTGAAGTAGCAAGTGCCAATATCTCAAATCTAACTTTAAGAGCTTCCCCATCCACTGGCACGTGATCCACTGGCATGCGTTCCAATGGGTAGGGCCCAAGTGCGACATTAAGTGGAGCTTTCCAATTCCACCCATGCAAAATGCAGGGGGAAACGCAGGGCTACACGCTCCGACGTTCCTTCTCCCATTCCTTTTTTTTGTCATTTTTTGGTTTTTTATTTGGTTTCCTTTTTTCAAATAAAAAAATATTATTTAGACAGTTAAAAAAAAAATTGTGTTATAAGGTGGATCCATGAAAAATATTTTATTAGATAATTTAAATTGGAGTTCCATTGGTTGAAGAAGTGATAGAATGTAAGTTCGGAAAAAGTGGAAGTTTTGTCGATACGGCAGGTCTGTGTTCCAAAAATTGGAACTCGAGCAGGGAATGCTCTAATGAAAACATCCTCATTGTATTTCTTTGTGTTTTTGGATCAAACTCTCTACATTTCATTATACATGCAAGATTGCGATCCTCGTCCTTCAACCTTAAGCTCTCCAACCTTAAGCAGAAGTTGGTGTCTGGGTTTGGTACATTGGCAAATAGCTGTTCAACTTTTAAGCAAGTCTTTTTATGGCTTTTCTGTAATCTTGGTGTGCATCTCTGCATTGACTGAGTGGATCCCATGACATATAGCTTGATGAATTCATTTGACTTTTAGATGGCTTAGTTTTGCATTAGTGAACATGCAATAAACTTTGGCTTACCAAACTAACTGAGCAGGGCACACAAGAAAATTGCTGCAATCGAAGCATGGGAAGTCAGCAGGAAAGCCTCCATTGAAGCAGAGTTAAGGAAGATTGAGGTAATACTTATCATCAAACTCAAAATCCTTAACCTTGGCCTGGAATCTGCTTACCTTAAAGGTGTGAAACCACCACCGCATTGACAAAAGCATTTTTAGTTACTGATGACACTAAACTTCTGCAGGAGCAGTTGGAGAAGAAGAAAGCAGAATATGCAGAACAAATGAAGAACAAAGTGGCAATGCTTCACAAGGAAGTAGAGGAGAAAAAGGCAATGATTGAGGCAAAACGCGGGGAAGATGTTCTCAAAGTGGAAGAGACGGCTGCTAAATACCGTGCCTCAGGAAAGAGCCCGACAAACGTCCTGGTTTGTTTTAAAAGATGCGGATAGTAGTCGAAGCAATTAGATTGAGAAAACGAATTGGCCAATATTTGTTTCTATTTCCATATAATTTGTTCTTTTATTCCGACAACCTGCATATTGCAGCTTGAAAAAAATAGAGTGATATCACGTCGATATTGCTATCTTGTCCACTGTTGATTTGCTCCAACATCTCTCTTCCCTCAAATTCGTAAAATGCAGTAAGCTCTTAAGAGCAATATTTGTAATTCACAAATACAAATGGTTTGATATATCCAAAAAAATTCAACACCTGCTGTTTCTCATGCCTGCACCTGAGGCTAATTAGTTTCTGTTTGTTTTTCAGAGTTCTAACCATTGTGACATAATGGAGTCCTACAAGGGTTAGTAGTTAATATTTTACATCTAAATTGTGGTTTGGTTTTGAGTAAAAAAAATGGCATGGCTTCCTTGGTGGTTGCGTTTATCAATCACTTACTGGAGAATCCAACAGCATGTTCATAGCTGCATCTGAAAACTCACCTGATTCATCGGACCCTCCTGAGTAGTCCATCTTCTCTGGCTTTTGTTCCCAATTTCTCCATGCGCTAAAGTAGTCCCTACTCATGGGTTGCTCAACCTGACCCGTGATCCCTGAACCCGACCCACCCCAGGTGGAGGACCCGCCTTCTGGAGAAGATGAAACGCGACCCATATCAATGGCCTGGCCACTTCCAGCACACCGGAAGGACTCCCCAACCTCGGAGTGCCATAGGCGAAGGAAGTGATCACAGTTGGTTTTTGGGATCAGTGAGCGATTGAGGGGCTCGGATGATAGCCGGGCCTCAGTCTCCAACCGGATACTCTCCCATTGGACCTTATGCTGGATCAAAAGTGACTCGGATGGCACACTCTCTAGCTTGACATTGCCTTTGAAGCGTTTCTTTAAGTGGCTATTCCAGTAGTTCTTCACATCATTGTCGGTTCTTCCTGGTAGCCTTGCTGCTATAGCCGCCCACCTGTGGAAAAGAGTAAGTGTAAACTCCTTGGCATACCAGCACCTCTGTTTTTGGTCTGTGAACCAAGTTTTTTAAGAATAAGACCAGGACAGTAGTTCTATCTAGACTTGGTAAATGAGTCATTGAAGCCTAATTCAGGTCATTGTCCAATTCAATTTACGGTTCTTCCATTGATCCTATCTTAATGAATATTGCTCGAAGAATGTCAAGCTAGTATACTTTACATGAAGTTCACTTGAATTTGGGTCAAAATCTGTTTGCCTAGTTTTCAATTTGAGTTTCTTCTATAATTTCTAACCAATAATTAGTTACAGTCAATTTTGCAAGGTGTAGTCATATAGTTATGCAACATTTGTGTGTATGCCGATGAAGTTTTAGCAAAGTAATTAAGAATTGAGGTCCTGAATATATTAGGTTCAGGTTCGATTTTCCGTCTCCCATTGTATTGTACTGCCTTTATGGCTCATCTGAACCCAAAAAACACAACATTTGTGTTTGTAAACGAGATAAGTACACAAAATTACATGTGATTATGTAGCACAGTCTGAAATCAGTAGAGTGTCAGTTAACCATACCAAAAATCACACAATGCCATGATACAAAGCTTTATTCATTTCAGCTTCTCACACAAATTTTCTAGCAGAGGGAAATTTGAGAGCCATTAAGCATATTTCTGTCCTAAATTTTGAGTTTCTGCCAAAATTCAAGTCAACAACACCTATAAATGATGCTTAATCAATAATCAACGAAGAAGAATGAGAAAGGGGAGGAAATAAAAAAGAATACTACCTATTACCAAGCAAAGCATGGAGCTGTTGGATTTTCTTGTCTTCCTCTTCAGAGAAAGGACCTCTTTTGATGTCTGGTCTTAGATAATTAGCCCATCGAAGCCGGCAACTCTTCCCACATCTTTGAATCCCTGTTTTTGGTCTTAGCTTCATCAGAATAATATGTAAATTATCCTTGTGTTGCTCACAATTTACTGTTAAGCTGTTTTACTAGCGGTTATTTCACTATCAATTTTCCTGTTTAACTTTTATACAAACAAGTCACCACCAAAAGAGATTCATGATATCATTTTCATCAGACGTAATTCAACATTACTCATGTAAATCTTCATTTCTTACGCGAGATGGTCTCATTCGCTAAAAAAATCTAAGAGCTGTTAACAATTATAATAGAGGGAGAATTGAAAGGGGAAAAAAGGAAAGAAACAAAATGACCTGCAAGCTTTGGGAGAGACCTCCAATTGCCAGGATGGCCATTGTTGTTGCGGATGAAATCAATAAGCTTTTGGTCTTCTTCTGAACTCCAAGGCCCTGTCTTCATCACCTCTTCATGATCATCATGCTGCTTCTTACCGCATTTTATTTTGATTGATGATGAAGTTGATTTTCCCATCTTTTTCTTCTTTCCCAGTCCCACCTGCTCATTAAGTAGTTCAGAGACCCACAAAATCTCCTCTGCTCTTTACACTATCACGTTAGTTTGTGTGTGTGTGTGTGTGTGTGAGAGAGAGAGAGAGAGACAGATACAGAGACAGAGAGAGAGAGAGACACAGAGAGAGACAGAGATTGAAGAAGTGAAAGGACTGATCAATGAGATCAGGATGATGATTGATTAGGGTGAACTGTACATGTTGCTCTTTTCTGAACGCAGAGATCTTCAATGAAGTTAGTAAATAACATTTGAGATGATACTAATATATTATCTGTGTGTATGTGTGTATGCGACTCTATTATATATCACATTATATATTAAAATTTGAGTTCAAAAATCATCTTTTCATATTATTGTGGCAAAATTAATCTGTACTGGATACAATAATTTAAAATGAGACTTTATACAGGACAGCATTAAGAATTATCATATAATTTAGATAGATATTTTAAAATTAATATAATCCAAAGTGTGATGGAAACTGAATGGTTGGTGAGTGAGATACGTGGTCAGAAAGTACAAGGATAGTCAATGTGCAGACAAACTTTGAGATAGACAAGTTTGGTTGCAAGATGAGGAGGCTTTCCCCAGCATTAAAAAGAGTATCCTCGCATTTATAAGTTTAGTACTTGGGCAATCTGCCTAGGCATACTTCCATGAAAATATAGAGCCACACAGGCAGGCAGGCAGGCACAGCCTTGAATTGATTGATAATGATGCCACCGAAGCACTGACCAAACTCAGCTTGGCTACTACTGCTTGCATTAAAAAATAGTACTGCTATAAGTTTTTTTTTTTTTTTGGGGGGGGGGGGGGTTCTACTGCTTTTGCAATTGTCAAGGATGTCAGGGGCTTAATTATTGGTTAACTTGTAGTTATTAGTGACGCTATGACTGCAGCAGTGCAGTGCACTACACTATGGAGTGCTTCATATGCATTCAATGCATTCCGGGGTTGGTGAATCCACGCCGTAGAAGTCCTATCTTATTTCGTCGCTGGCTAGACAGACCTAGATTTAGGTTCAAGTTCAACCATTTGATGAACCAGTTAATTTTATGTTGGTTCAATTTAATTTAATTTTTTATTCTTAATTAAAGTTTTAAATTTCAGTCTTTAAATAAAAAAATTTATAAATAAAGAGCTCTATTTTTTATTAAACTAACAGTTGTTCAATTGTAGTAAAATAAAGGATTTAAGATTGAACAAATTAAATAATCAAAGCCATTTTGATTTTAGGCCGAAACTGATTCAATTTGTATTGAATTCTATATTTCTCTCGATAATTTTAGTTGGAACTTGGATCATATTCTCGTATCAAATCAGGATTTTCTAACTCTACTTAGACTCTCTTTTTTTTTTTTTTTTTGGTGGGCTTCATAAGTTTAGAACTTACGATTTTCTACAACTCATTACAACTATTTACAATTACAACTTTTTATTTTGCTTGCACCTCTTAAGAGAGCTCCTAGCAATTCCTCACAATTCCGTACAATTTCTCACCACTTATAACTTTAGACGGCCTATTCTCTTTGATGTATCTTTTTGAAGAATAAATTCAGGTAAATTTAGTACAAAATAAGTTCAGTAAATAAATTCAGAATAACTTTAGCAAATAAGTTCAGAATAAGTTCATAAATTTATTCTTGATAAGTTCAGAGTAAGTTCAGAATAAGTTCAAATAAGTTCAGTTCAGAGTATATTTAAACCAAAAAGTCGAAAAGAATAGGGCCTTGAGCATAAAATTGAAAATAACATACTCTTGCGAAAATATTTGTTCAGAGGATAAAAGGCTTGAACCAAATATTCTTATTAAAAAAATATTGTATATATGTTACACAGTCATGTCTACATTCAAATACTATTGAATAAACAACTATCAATTGTAGTGAAGTATTTGATTCAATATTCTGTCAATTTCTCAACTTGTTTTTCCTTTGTTTTTGAATAAGTATGGACTACCTATTGAGTTCCCCATCTCAGGAAAGACTCAACAAGCCAATCAACCGAACAAAAAGGGAACAAAGCTATCAAACCCAAGGTACAACGTAGGCCCCTCCCTCCCCCAATCAGGTCTAGTTCTTTTCGTCAATATATAGTAGGAGTGCAATGTAAAGAGTGGAAAAGAGTAGGAAGAAGTAGATGAGGGTGGGTATAAGTAGTTTATTGTATGTGAAAGTGGGAATGAGTGAGAAGGAGTGGAAAAAAGTGGAATGGAGTGAAAGTATTGATATTTGTTATTTTAATGATTTATATAACATAATAATAATTATTAATAACTACTATAATAATAATATGTGTTAATTAATAATAAAAAATAATAATTAATCATAATAATAATTATTAATAATTAATGATAATAATTCGTATTAATATTAATCATAATAATCATAATACTTTTAAATATTATTAATAATAATAATATTAATATGATTATTATTTAATAATTAATTAATTAATTAAAAATTTTCAATAATTCTTATTACTACTAAAATAATTATTACTAATTTATTACTAATAATAACAATTAATAATTATAATTATAATTATAATTATAAAATAATAATAAAAATGACACCTAATCATTAATAATAATAAATATTAATATTAATAACATTTACCAATAATAATTACAATAATAATTCTTATTAGTATAAATAATAATCATAATAATTGGCAATATTAATAATAATTATTAATATTTGTATTAATACTAATATTAATAGTAATAATTATTATTAATGATCAATAATAATAATAATTATTATTATAATTATAATCATTATTATTATTAATGAATATTAGTAATAAATATAATAATAATTATTCTTAATAATAATTAGTATAACTATTAATAATAATTATAATAAAAATTACTAATCAAAAATATTAATAATAATTATTAATAACAAACATAATAATTAACAATGTGAAGAATAATTGCTATTCTTATTCGCAGTATTAATAATTATTATTTAATAATTATTTAATTAGTAATAACAATAATAATTAAAAATTAAAAGTAATTATTACAATAATTATTATTAATTAGTAATAAAAATAATAATTA
Organism: Carnegiea gigantea; assembly: GCA_029747015.1. Taxonomy (NCBI): domain Eukaryota; kingdom Viridiplantae; phylum Streptophyta; class Magnoliopsida; order Caryophyllales; family Cactaceae; genus Carnegiea; species Carnegiea gigantea. The sequence continues at coordinate 694,897 of JAKOGI010000311.1, forward strand.
ATCATAATATTATTGTAGTAGTAGTAGTAATAATAATAATAATAATAATAATAATAATAATAATAATAATAATGATAATTGCAATGATAATACTTATTAATATTAATGACAAAACTCATAATAAAAATGGGTGGGAGTAGGTAGGAGTAGAAAGGGGTGGGAAGGAGTGTAATAAGAGCATTTACCCACAAAAAAAAAAAAAAAGACCTTAATTGGCAAAGGAAGGTCCTCTAATGTTCCCTATTAGATGCATCCTAATTTTTATTTTTATTTTTATCTTTTAAACATTTTCCTTTCTCTAAGTTTTCAGTTTGTTATTATTGTTGCTTACAATCATTATTGTTGGACGTTACGTGTGAATTTGTTTTTGATTACATATAAAATTAGGAATTTAGTCAAAGTCATGAAGAATACACAGTGTGAGGACACTATATGACATTCCCGTGACATACTGTTGCTGATCTTCATGCATCTTGATTGTACAAATCAAGCTAAGAGTGTGTTTAAGTAATAACTTAGACCATCATCTTGCGTTGCTCATTTTGATTTCAATAAAACTTTATCTTTCTTCATAAAGGCTGGAATTTGTGGCCTCTTTTTGTGAACTACGAGAAGTAGTTATAAATTGTGACCAATCTTGTGATAGATAGAGAGTAGTAAGAAATTTCTGACCAAAGACACAGCAATGTAAAATTTCGTCACATTTTGTGACCAATTTCTACACCACTATAAAATTAATCACAATTTTTAAAATATAAAAACTTAAAATTAGTTTCTCTTTTATTTTTAAAGCTGAGTCTGATTTTTCCTTTTTAAGAAAACCAAAATTAACTTTGTGACCATTTAAGAATTAATTCTTGGCCACAAAAGAGTAAAATAATTTTAGAAAATATGATAAAATTTGGTCACAATTTTCCCCAAAACCCTCACCAGGCTCTCGCTCAGCTCTCGCTCACGCCTCTCCATCTCTCCCTCTCTCGCTCGCCGACCAGAGTGCTGTTCACACTCCGGCCAGACGACCTTTCGTATGCCGGTGACTAGCGCACCACCAGGCAACTGACGCCGATGCCGAGACTGTTGAGTGTCGTATGTTTCTGTGTCTCCCTGTCGCACGCCGGTGTGGTTCGTCGCTCTCTCGCACTCCCCACTGATTCTCTGTCGCTTTCTCGCACTCGCCAGTGAGGTTCGTCGTCGCCGCCAGTGACCAATTCTATCTCACTCTTTGTCTCGTTTATCCTAGTACCATCTTCAGCCTTTATTTAGTTGTTTGTTATTAATTTTGTTGGCCTCATGTTTGTAGATCTGATTTGGGGCAAAAATTTTCTTGCCTTCTGATTCTTTGATTCTCAGTCTTGCTCCTCTTCCCGTTTCCTCTTTTCATTGTAATGTTCTGCCTAATCTGATGTGGGGCAAAACTTTGTGCCTATTGTTTGTTGCCCATATAATGAGGATGATGTTTTGGTAACCACAAATTTGTTGTAGTAGAGTTCAGAAAGTGGTTAGTGGAAAGAAACTGAGTCATTTTCATGGCCTTTGGTGTCTATCTAGTTATTAACAGTTGTGGAAAATATTCACTATACTTTAAAGTCTTGTTCATGTTCAAGGAACTCCACAAGTTACACAATCTGTGTGAAAAGGTAGCTACAAATTGTGTAAGTTTTGAGCAACCATTCATACTTCTTCTGTTTCATCTTCTAGAATGTGCGTTTGATTGCAAAAAAATACTATAATATTTTCTTTTTTGTCTGAATGTGGATTGAATCTTCAGTACATTTTTGTTATATGCTGGATTGATGGTCATCACAATTAACAAAATAAAAATTCTCAATTCTCAAATAACAGTAAATAAATAATAAAAATAAGAAAGACAAAAAAGCAAAGAAAAATCTGGTTGATCTTTGGATCATCTGTTAGCAATAATTGGTGTTAATTCCCGGGTGTGAACTGTGAAGTGCTTGCGTTCCTCAATATTGATCTGAGCTTTGTTTCGGTTCGACCATATAAACCTTCATCCGGAGGGCTCCGTCTAGACCCGGATCTCTTTCTCGCTCCCCCCCTCCCCCCAATATTTAATTTCAAGATTTAATTTCAGCCAATGCCTATGTTTCAAGATTTACTCCTAATATTTAATTTCAAGATTTACTCCTAACATTTTCATTAATTAGTTACTAGATTACTCCTAATGTTTTGATAACTATTCATTTAATAAAAAAAACTAATGATATAATGTTTAAACTTAAATAGAGTATGAAAATACTGGAGCATCGTAGGTGGATGGTTAATAGACTTTTCCCCAATAGAGGTGGCTTAACACCTGAGTTCATGAAGGGGGTTAATGAGTTTACAAATTTACAAGAAATCTTCCTATATATTTAAGAGAAAAAGTATATATGTGTCCCTGTGCGAAGTGTGAGAACACAAAATTTCTTCCTCATAAGGAAGTAAAGGTTCACCTATATAAGAAAGGATTTGCTAGTGGATATTGGTATTGGATTTCACATGGGGAACTTGAACCCCTTGAAGATGAAGAAATTGACATGCATCATAGTCCATCTGGTCCTCCTATCCAAAATCATGCTATGTGCACTAATGCATATCACATAATGGTTGAAGATGTTTTTAATCAACATGTGTCAAAACCTCCTAATCCAGATGCATAGAGGTTTTATGACTTATTAGATGCATTACAACGTCCATTGTGGGATGGTTGTACTAATCATTCTGAGTTATCTGTTGCTTTTAGATTAAAGAGTATTAAATCTCAGCATAATATGTTTCAGAGTTGTTTTAATGAAATTGTACAGCTTATGAAAGAAGCATGTCCATCTAATAATTACGTGCCGACTAAGTTCTTAGATGCAGAAAAATTAGTGAGAAAATTGGGACTCATTTCTGTAAAAATATATTGTTGCATCAATGGATCATATTGTACTACTAAGATTATGCACATCTATAACAATGCAAATTTTGTGATGCTCCTCGATACAATGTGCGTAAGTCCCAAAAAAAATAGAAAACAAAAGGATGTTCCTTTTACAAGAATGCATTATCTTTTTATCATTGCTAGGCTTAAAATGTTATTTGCATCTCATAATTGTGCCTGTCACATGAGATGGCATTATGAAAATCCCCGGGAGCCTAGAGTGTTATGTCATTCATTAGATGGGGAAGCATGGATACATTTTGATGAAACTTGGCCTGATTTTGCCTTTGAACTACGGAATGTTGGACTTGGTTTATGTTTTGATGGCTTCTCCCCATTTTCATCACGATACGCGAAGCAATATTCATGTTGGCCAGTAATTGTAACTCTTTACAATCTTCCTCCAGAAATGTGCATGACTACACCTTATATATTTCTTACTTGTATTATTCCTAGTCCAAAAAATCCCAAGGTCAATATAGATGTATATCTATAGCCATTGATAGATGATTTGAAAACTTTATGGAATGAAGGCGTGCAAATATATGACATTTCTCGGAAAGAAAATTTTCAAATGAAGGCTGCATTGATGTGGATTATTAATGACTTTCTAGCTTATGGTATGTTGTCTAGGTGGAGTACTCATGAAAAATTGGCTTGTCCAATCTGTATGTCTTCTTCTAAAGCTTTTTGCTTAGATAATGGAGAAAAACCAACATGGTTTGATTGTCATAGACAATTTCTGCCTATTGATCATCAATTTAGGAGAAATAAGGATGCATTTAGGAAGAACAAGGTTGAAAATAATATACCTCCTACTGGAGTAAGTGGGGAACAAATATGACAACTATGCAACACCTACCTAAGGTGACTGAACATGGTCCATTTGTCATTGAAGGTTTTGGACAAGTTCATAACTAGACCAAACAAAGTATATTTTAGAAATTGCTATATTGGAAGAAAAACTTACTTCCACACAATTTTGATGCTATACATATAGAGAAGAATGTGTTTAATGCTATTTTCAATACTGTCATAGATGTGGATGGCAAAACAAAGGACAATGTTAAAGCAAGAATGGGCTTGAAATTATATTGCATGCGCAAAGAATTAGAGCGCAAAGAATTGGCTAATGGAAAGATTGTGAAACCAAAGGCAAAATTTGCCTTTACCATGGGGTAAAAAAGAGCTGTTTGTCAATGGGTGAAGAATTTGAGAATGCCTGACAATTATTCATCATATTTAGCTAAATTTGTTGATGTTGATAACATCAAGATAAGTGGTTTGAAGAGCCACGATTGCCATGTGTTCATGCAGTCATTACTTCCAGTTGCGTTCAGTGCACTACCTGAACAAATATGGAAGCCTCTTACTGAACTTAGCCAATTCTTTAGAGATTTGTGCCCAACAGTGTTGTGAGAGAAGAAATTGACTCAAATGGAAAAGAATATTGTTGTGACTTTATGCAAATTGGAGCATATCTTTTCTCCTGGTTTCTTCAATTCTATGAAGTATTTGCCCGTACACATGGCTTACAAAGCAAAATTAGGAGGACTAGTCCAATACCATTAGATATATCCATTTGAAAGGTAATTTGTTATTATTTAATAAATATCTTTTAAATATATTATGATGATTATATAACATTTACTAACGTATATTGAAATTATATCGTAGGTTATTGGGTTTATTAAAGAAAATGGTCAATATTAAGGCTTGTCCAGAAGGTTCAATATGTGAGGCCTACATTTATCTTGAAACATCTCACTTTTGTGTATACTATTTTGCATCTAATATGTCATGCATGAGGAATATATATAAAAGAAATGAGGATGAAGGTGAGCAAGATGGTATACAATCAACTTTATCGGTGTTTCGTCAACAAGGTCATCCTAGTGGGCAAGTAATACCATGATGGTTGACTGATGAAGAATATAATGCTTCTCATCTTCATGTTTTGCTAAATTGTGAGGAAGTACAACTTGTATTGGGTTAGTGGTAACATTTTATATGTTTAATATTCTCTTTCAAAGCATAGTTAATATGTACGTACTTCTAAAATTGAGTGATATACTTGGTAGCTCTTTCACTCAAGAAGATAGAGAACAGAACCCATATCTTTGTGATCAGCAGGTTGATGACTTGATCGCAACCAATTTGTTTCAAGGTTTAAGAATAATGTAAGTTTACGCTAATTTATTACTGATAATAATAAACCACATACATGTATATATCGCTTAGTTAAGTAATTAAATTATATTTTCTTATTTATTAGGCAGCAAGATTGTAAGTGTATAACATGGAATGTTATCGATATTTGCGTCAATTAGCACTGGGCCTATAAGACTTGCAAATACATGGTCTATGTACATGGTCAATAGTTATAAGTTTCACACAGAAACTAGGAATGAAAGCAAAACAACTTATAACTGTGGAGTTTGTGTGAAAGGAGCTGGGGAAGGTGGCATTGAAAATGATTTTTATGGAGTTTTGAAAGATGTAGTTCAAATCAGGTATCCAGGAGAGCCAATCAAAAAATGTGTTTTATTCAGTTGTCATTGGTTTGATAATACCCCTAATAGTGGTACAAGAGTACATAAAAATTTTGGTATTGTGGAGATTAGACATACTCGACGATATAGGAAATATGACCCGTTCATATTTACGGTTTTTGCAAGCCAAGTGTATTACATGCCATATCCTGTGAGGAGGAGAGACAACCAAGAGTGGTGGGTTGTTGTGAAGACTATTCTTAGATCTAGAGTGGATAGTCGATATACTTTGAAACTTGCTTATCAAGAGGAGAGTATGTCCAATGCTAACACCATATGAAATGATGTTGAAATTGATAACCTCAGGATGATGGATACAAAGAAGTTCACATAGATGTTATACTAATGACTCATGATAATGAAGAGGAAGAGGACGGAGAGAAGGAGGAGGAGGATGAGAAAGAGGAAGAGGAAAAAGACTTTGTTGATGAGGATGATACTCAAGTTGAAGACGATGCAGAGCTTGAAAATGATGAAGATGATGAGGACAATGATGACTAATCATTTGCTATAAGTTCCATGATTATAATGTTATTAATACAAAGGCAATCTTGTTTCTTTTGTGATCTTGTCTTGTTTATGTAGTACTATTTTATATAATTCTTTAGAGTATTCAATGTTTTATTTATCTTTTTCATCTTTTTTTCCATATTTTTTACAAGGATGAATAGTTGACACTAACATTAATGGTTTACTTCCTTGATTATATGCATAATAATTGTCAGTTTTGTGTTTATTTGTTTCATTAGCTTTCTTCATTTGAAAGATGTCGGAGAAAAGTTGCACCAAGAAAAAGTTTCTTTTCACTTTCACTTCCACTTCTTCTCAAGGGACCCCTGCATCTACCCCATCACGTTCCATTTCCTCTACACCAGTGGATCCCATTCAAAATTATATTCCTACTCACTCTCCACCTTTTCAAAATCACACCCAACCACGTATTCAACTATCTACCTTTCAAACAATTCAACTTTCTTTTGGCCGTATACCTACTTCTTCCCCTATTCTAGTAGCTACTACTACTCCGAAGACTTCTCAGCCTTCTCAAGAGGTATCTCAACCTAATGGAGAAGTTCAATAACAAAACAAGTTGAAGATTTTTCTAAGAGGGAAAGAGTAAGTACTTGTCTTTTATTGTGGATGATTTTTTTAAAGTAACATTATACGATGGAAATTATAATACTATACATTTATTTTATTTTTGGCAGATTCTATCCAAGCCACATTGATGTCATTCATGCTATCTCTAATATCATGATGAGTAAGTATGATTCACCGTCTCATACTTGGAAGGATATACTAATTAAAGTGCGAAATATGTGGTTTGATGAATTCAAAGTAAGTTACTTAAATTTGCGGGGAAAAAAAAATTTGGCTTATACTTTTTTGTATACTTATATGTAATTATAATTTTGGTTTACTTTTAGAAAAAAATTTGTTGGGATGATGAGCATGCTTGTAACACCCCAGCCTAATTAACCCTTAGTTACCTGCTTTAATTGAATATTAAGGCTAGTGGACAGCGTTATGCAGCTAGGGTGTTACCGCCATCCTTTTTGGACGAGGATATAAGTGAGAACCAAAAGCAACTAGAGGGTAGCCCCAGGATATATTACACAAATGACTCGAGTTTGACCCATCACCAAAATTTTACAAACTAGGTCATATGATAAAACTTAGTCCAAAATGAATTTATATTTTGTGCAACATTCATTAGCAACTTAAAGACAAAACTATATATGTAAAACATTTAAACAGATATGAGAATTAACATTAGCTGCCATGGAGCACGCCTCCTGGGCCCTTAACTTCCTTGAATTCCTGCCTGTTCTCCGCTTGTTTCTCCTTCCCTAAAACAGTTTAAAACCACAAAACCATGGAAAACGAGCAATTGCTCAATACGTTATCCTTGTATAGTTAAATTGACTTTTGCAGGAGTCAGTGAGCGCGCACGCAATGTTAAAACAATGTTGTAAATGCCCTTTGAAAAACATCGTACTAAATAAACAGCTAATGATAATATCTTGGTCTGGATTAGGACTCTATGTCTATGAATAGTAGCCATGGCAATTGCAATGAACTATGAAATTCTCATTTAACGGGCAGGGCCCACAATGAATTCTGCTAGCAGACACTTATGAACACTGAACATGGCTTATTAAACAGTGAATACTGAAATGGTCCTAAGGGTTCCAATGGCCGAATAAAAATTTGCTAACATTTATAAATGTAAATTTGAACGTCTTTGAAGGGTACAAGCAATAACGTACCTGGAATGGAATTAAATTCCCCGTTTTCTATTCTTTTTGTATGAGTCGGTTCAAGTCCTGTGTTTAGGGATATTTACTTAAGTAAGTCCCCATTCCTTAATCAATAAGAATTGGCTAACGTTATAGGCTTTGACTTGAAAATACCTTGTGGTTCTTTCCCTCTTTGCTAATCTACGAAAAATAATCACAATATTTTCTTTAGGAATATTGCACTCGTCTTCACCAACTCCAACTGTATTTGGAAATTGACTAACCATCTTTAGTCACTTGATCAACTCGACTAAACCTCGTATAGATTCGGCTTATATGATTACTAACAAATATTCTTTTTACTTGGCCATAAGAAGAAATTCACTTACTCCCTTTGTCCTCCATTACAGTAAGTATCATAAATCACCCCACAATCTTATTAGCTACTTAATTCTCCCTCCTAACATAACTTTATCACCTACTCCCCTTCCTCCATTTTAACGAAGTTTCCTTACAACCCCCTTGATTAGTTTACTCCATTATATAGTAGTCTTTTTACCTTCATGGACTCTCTTTATCTCAATTCAATTCACTTCATTCAAACAACCGAATTCCAACATCGTTCATATAATCGAATCTAACATCATTTACCTAATCTAACTCCCTCATCATTCACACAAGCTAAGCCCAAGTTCATTTGAATGACCTAATTAAATCTCTTTATAACTTAGACTCACCACATCTAAATACACACCCCAAATAAATTTCTTCATAATATATATACAACACCCATACTCATATAACCCAATTAAATCTCTTGATAATTTGCACTCACCACATTCAAATACACAACCCAAATAAATTTCTTCATAATATATATACAACACCCATACTCATATAACCCAATTAAATATGAGCAATAAGTTATCATTCATAAAGATTAATCAATTAAACACTACCAATATCTCATGAAATTGGGTCCTAAAAGGAGAATAGAAAGGGAGTACAATTGCCTTGGTTGAAGGATAGATTGTGGAGGATGAGGGTGGCAGTGGTGGAACTCACCAGTGCTGGCTGAGGAAGTCGTTGTCGGCGCACAGAGGAGGCGGCAGACGAGTAGAGAAAAAACAGTGGGGTCAGGGGGTCGCTCGGCCCTTCTCTCCCTCACTCCGCTTTGTTTTATTTTCTTTTGGCTTTGGTGCTCTACTTTTTCTTTTTGCTTGCCTGAATGTTTGCCTTTTTTTTTTTAAATTTCAATTCATTTGGCTAAGTATAGCCATTTAGTCAACCCAATTTAAAACCATGTTTATCCAAAATGCATGGCTTAATCTCATTTGCCTTTTGAATTTTTGGAGTTATTAAGAAAATTTTATGGCTTGGTAATTTTCCGATCTTGCTTCGATACCTTATAATTTATTGTACTTCATTAATCTTACGACTCCAGAATTTTATTTATCGTTTTACAACTTTAAGAAAGTTTAGAAATTTTTTTTGTTTTTGTGTGGCTCACTACTCCGAATGATTATAATCATTTACATAATGTCAGATTTGAGATTAATTTAAGCATGAGTCACTATTGGGGCATCATATCCTCCCCCCTTAAAGAAAGTTTCGTCCTCGAAACTTATGTTGTACATGCCTCTCAAATAAATGTGAATAGTGGTATCTCATTTCTTCTTCAGTTTCCCATGTAGCATATGAGGTTCCATGATGAGTCCATATGACTTTGACTAATGGTATAGCCTTATTGTGTAAGTGTTTTATCCTTCGATCTACTATCTGTACAGGTTGCTCTTTGCAGGTTAACTCGTCCGCCTCAACCTCTAAAGGTTCATGCACTATCGCATGTGCTAGATCATGTATATACTTGCGAAGTTGAGAAATGTGGAACACATCATGCACATATTGTAATTCAGGGGGTAGAGCTAGGCGATATTCGGCAGGATTGATTTTCTCAATGATGTCATATGGTCCAAAAAAATGCGGACTTAATTTCCCTTTTGCATTGAACTCCGTAGTCCTTTTACAGGAGAAACTTTCAGGAACACCTTATCCCCTTCTTCGAACTCCAAAGGCTTCCGTCTTCGATCCGCATATGCTTTCTGCCTATCCTGTGCTGCTTTCATATTTTGTAGGATAATCTTAACTTTATTCACCATTTATTGAAGCATCTCCGGTCCCACAATTAGAACATAATCCAGGTCATTCCAACAAAGGGGTGTTCTGCATTTTCTGCCATAGAGTGCCTCAAAAGGGGCCATTTTAATAGTAGCTTGATAACTATTATTGTAGGAGAATTCTACCAGGGGCAGATATTCCTCCCATTTCCCTTGAAAGTCCAACACACAAGCCCATAACTTGTCTTCAACTATCTGATTTACTCGTTCGATCTGCCCATCCGTTTCAGGCTGATAGGAGCTGCTGAATTGTAACTTTGTTCCAAAGGCCTTCTGCAAGGCTTTTCAAAACTGAGATTGAAATCTTGAGTCCTTATATGAGATAATGTCTTGGGGTGTACCATGTAACCGTGTCACTTCTTTAACATAAATCTATGCCAACTTATCATCGTTCCAGGAATCATGTATCACCATGAAGTGAGCGGATTTGATAAGTCTATCCGCTATTACCCAAATGGTATTCGTCTTTGATGCAGTCAAAGGTAACCCATTTATGAAATCCATGGAAATAGAGTCTCATTTCCATTTGGGAATCTCTAATGGTCTTAATTCTCCCACATGTCCTTGATGCTCAGCTTTGACTTTTTAGCAGGTGAAATACTTACTCACATACTCAGCTATGTCTCTTTTCATGTTATTCCACCAGAAGGTCTACCTCAAATCTTCATACATTTTCATTCCTCCCGGATGAACAAAAAATCTGGTGTTATGGGTCTCGGCCATGATCCTTTCCTTTAACTCTTCTTTTTGTGGCACACAAATTCGATTCTAAAATTTGATAATTCCATGCTCATCTTCTACAAATCCCAAAGCCTTCCCCTTTCTTATACCCTCTCTAATCCTTTCCACTTCATCATCCTTTGCTTGTGCCTGTTTAATCTCATCTGAAAGAGTGGGTTGGACTACCAGACTATCCAGAAACAATCATGGTTCTCTAGGGAATATCAACTCTACACTCTTACTTTCCAAATCCCTTCAAATTTCTGATTGTAGTACTTTCATAGCATTCCACTATGGTGTATCTTTCGACTTAATGCGTCTGCAACTACGTTAGCCTTTCCTGGGTGGTATTGTATTTAAAGATCATAATCTTTGAGAAGTTCTAACCATCCACGCTGTCTCAAATTTAACTCTTTTTGGGTGAAGATGCATTTGAGACTCTTATGATTAGTGAAAATCTTACAAGGACTACCATAAAGGTAATGTCTCTAAATTTTTAATGCAAAAACTACCGCTACTAGTTCTAAGTCGTGGGTAGGTTAACTTTTCTTATACAGCTTTAGCTGTCTAGAAGCATAAGCTATAACCTTCCCATCTTGCATCAGGACACATCCTATACCTTGCCTAGAAGCATCGCTGCAAATGGTTAAATCTCCTCCTTTAGTTGGCAGTGCTAAAACTGGTGCGGTGGTGAGTTTATGTTTTAGTTCTTGGAAGGCTACTTCACAGCTATCATCCCACTCAAACTTTGTAGTCTTTCTTAATAAGTTGGTGAGAGATAAGACAATTCTTGAAAAATCTTGTACAGACCGCCTATAGTACCCGACCATTCCTAGGAAACTTCGAACCTCAGTGATGTTGGTAGGCCTTGGCCACTTAGTAACTGCTTTCACCTTTTACGGGTCCACCTTTATTTCTTCTTTAGAAATTACGTGCCCCAGAAAGGTCACTTCTGCTAACTAGAATTCACATTTGGAGAGCTTGGCATAGAGTTTATGTTCCCTAAGGGTTTGTAATACAATCCTTAGATGTTCGCTATGCTTTTTTTGGTTTTGGAGTAAATTAAAATATCATCAATGAATTCGACCATAAATTTGTCCAAATACGGATTCATGAAGTCCATAAAGGTTGCAAGAGCATAAATTAACCCAAATGGCATGACCGTGAATTCATAGTGACCATAACGAGTCCTAAACGTCGTCTTAGGGATGTCTGCAGGTTTAATTCTCAACTGGTGGTACCTCTATACTTTTAATTTTATGAAGTCCATAAAGGTTGTAGGTTTGATTTCCTATAATCTATACATAATCTCAAAGTACCATCCTTTTTCTTCACAAATAGCATCGGTGCTCCCCATGGGGATACACTTGGTCTCATATAGCCCTTTTGTAACAGATCTTCTACCTATACTTTTAATTCTTCCAATTCGGCTGGGGCCATTCTATATGGAGGTTTTGAGATAGGATGTGCTCTAGGCTCCAATTCTATTTCGAAATCTATCTTCCTTTTGGGTGGTAACCCAGGGATTTCTTCTGAAAACACATCTGGAAATTCTTTGACCACCGGAATATCCTCAACTTGTACTTCTTCCCTCCTATCCTTCATGACACAGCCCAAATACGCCACACACCCTTACCTAACTAATTATTGAGCTTCCATCAGGGATATCACCGGGCATTCAATTTTACTATTGTTTCCCTAAAAGTATATTTTCCCTCCCCTTTTTCTTTTCAGGGACACCCTTTGTTTTTTGACAATTAATTTTTGGTCCATGCCTCGACAATCAGTCCATTCCTAGAATTATATCAAATTTTGAGATGTCTAATTGTATCAGATCACCTTCAAAAACCTCCTGATTTAAAATGACTTGACAATTCTGCTACTTAATGTTACATTTCACAATTTCTCTAGTTAGCATACTTATATCTAAGTCTACAGGATGCTTATATGCCTCCATCCCTATCTGGGACGCAACTTTTGATGAAATAAAGGAATACGTAGCTCTAGAATCAAATAAAACAACAAAGGGTGTTGAATTGAAAGTAAGCGGAATAGTCACAACAGTTCCTGAGTCTTTAGCTTGCTTTTTGTTGATCACATAAACTCTGCCCACTTGATGACCAGTCGCAGGAATGGTGCTCTTATCTTATTTAGAACCTTAAGCATAATCCTTACCCGGTTGGGTCAGCGTAACTGGACAGTTGGCCATCATATGATTTGGGTCTCCACACTAAAAACAGCGATTCATCTTCACCCTACATTCTGCGGTGTTGTGGTTTGTATGGCCACACTCGTGCAATGCTTCCCCATAGGGACTGAACCTTGAGGTCTCAGTTTCATAGGGATAGGCTTGCTAGGAAATCCTCTAGCCTGCGTACTTATCTTATCCCCCCTTTTCTTAGGGTTGACTAGATTGATCATTCTCAACTCAGTTTTCACCTGCTCAATTTCAGCAGCACGTTCATACAGTTCTTGGCTAGTTTGCACATGTTGTCTTGCTAACTGGTGCCGAATATAAGGTGCCTTCCTCAAACCTTAACATCCTCATTCTATCTTTAACCACATATTCCGAGGAAAACATTGAGAGTTCAACAACATGGTTTGCATACTCCATCACTGACAAGTTACCCTACCTTAGGGTTAAGAACTCCCTTTGCTTTTGCTTCCGTAAATGCATTGGATAAAACTTGGCATGTAATACCTCACTGAACTTACTCCAAGTGGCCTTGAAGTTTTGAAAGGTGGGTTTAACCATTCTCCACCAAATGTCAGCCTGACCTGTAAGATAAAAAGCTCTAATGTTTACCCGCCTATTATTAGGAACTTGCACGACATCTAATATCTTTTTCATCTGTCTAACCCATTCTTCAAATAACACTGGGTTCTCCTTGCCATCATAGGTTTTTGGATTCCGCGTCGCGACCCTATCAAAGAACTTATTTTCTTATTCATCTTTTCCAGATCCCGAACCCTTAAGTTTCTTTGTCACCTCAGTTACAATTTTTTAGCTCAGGATCTAGATCATCCAATATTCCCTTTTTGCCGTCAACATTTTTAAGAATTGGGGTCCACTAATATCTTCCTGGCTTCTTTGTGGAGTCACTGCCGGGGCATTTTGATTGACGGAATGGGCTGGTACCTTTTTCCTAACATTCACTTGCAAGTCATTCTGCAGAACATCATTGTTTGGATCTGCCATTCTATTACATACACACAAATATATTAGCTCTCGTCGATTTGTATTCCGCACAGTTATACATTTATGCCTTCTCGTTATCAATCTTGATTATACAATTCCTTTGATTTTACCCTTGCTTGTTCTTAAATTACCCATGCTAGCCAAGCAAGTATCCCTAGCCAAGCCATTGCATTTCTTCATTCGAGTTTTTCCCTTTTATTAGAAGTTTTAGTCAAGTACATAGAATTCATCCTCTTTATTAGATTAACTACTGCATGTGTTTTATACATAACCACCACATAGGTTATATAAATATAGATGCTACCAACACATTTTACAGGAGTCCACCGGAAGTATGATCTTTGAGGTGGTCATACAAAAGACCCACTTCCTTTGCAAAATGAGTGGGTGAGGTTAGGTTAGCACTACTTTAACCTTACAATCTAAAGTCTTACCCCTTCGACTAGGGTTAGTTTCCATCTTACTATCTTACATATTTACATTCTTATAGAACTACTAACAGATTCACCATTCCAGCTATTTCAAGCACCTAGCTACCCTCCTTGCTTCCTTATCCGGTTCCACCCCCTTGGTTGATAATAGGGTCACTCCTGTTACTAGTCTCTGACCCAGAAGTCCAAGAATCCTCCTTCTCAGAACTTATCTCTATGATCTCTGGGGATTCAGAAATGTTAGTCACGCTTACAACACTGCCTGAGTCACTAGCACCATCATTCTTCTCCCCATCCCATATGTCATACCTGTCGTCTCCTGCCCAGATATCCGATATGTTAGTATCATAATCTTCATCGTTTATCAGGGGTTCAGGAGCAAGTGGCGGCGGAAAAGGTGGATCTCCTCCCTAGGGAGACCCCGGAGCTTGCGGGGGATTTTGTGGATCCTCCGGAGGCACAGGGGTTCCATGCTCCGCCATATGTCATTAGCACAAAACACTCATTAATTCCCATAATACGTGTCTATATATATATATATATATATATATAATATATATATATATATATATATATATATATATATATATATATATATATATATATATATATATATATATATACACATATGCATACATACATACATACATACATACATACTCGATAAGCATCTCTATACATCGAAACACACTTGCATATATTTATTTTACCGCATTTCACACCCATATGTCATCCCTAAAGTTTAAGTTCCTATTTCGCGCTCAAGCGATCGCATTATTGCTCATTTCACGTCCCTCTCTATACCTACTTAAGGCGTCTTAACAACATGACGACAAAGGTTAATCATGCTAATACCCAGACCGCACTCTGATACCACTTCTGTGACACTCCAAACTAATTAACCCTTAATTACCTGCTTTAATGAATATTAAGGCTAGCAAAAAGTGTTATGCAACTAAGATGTTACCGCCATCCTTTTTGGACAAGGCTATAAGTGAGAACCAAAAGTGACTGGAGGGTAGCCCCAGGATATATTACACAAATGGCTCAGGTTTGACCCGACACCAAAATTTTACAAACTAGGTCATACGATAAAACGCAGCCCAAAATGAATTTATATTTTGTGCAACATTCATTAGCAACTTAAAGACAAAACTATATCCACAAAACATTTAAACAGAGATGAGAATTAACATCAGCTGCCTGGAGCACGCCTCCTGGGCCCTTAACTTCCTTGGATTCCTTCCTGTTCTCCGCTTATTTCTCCTTCCCTAAAACAGTTTAAAACCACAAAACCATGGAAAATGAGCGATTGCTCAATATGTTACCCTTGTATAGTTAAATTGGTTTTTGCAGGAGTCAGTGAGTGCGAGCGCAATATTAAAACAATGTTGCAAATGCTCTTTGAAAAACATTATACTAAATAAACAGCTAATGATAACATCTTAGCCTGGGTTAGGACCCTATGTCTATGAATAGTAGCCATAGCAATTGCAATGAACGATGATATTCAAACGGGAAGGGCCCATAATGAATTCTGCCAGCAGACACGTATGAACACTATACATGGCTTATTAAACAGTGAACACTGAAATGGTCCTAAGGGTTCCAATGGCCAAATAAAAATTTGCTAACATTTATAAATATAAATTTGAACGTCTTTGAAGGGTACAAGCAATAACGTACTCGGAGCGGAATTAAATTCCCCTTTTTCTATTCTTTTTGTGCGAGTCAGTTCAAGTCTTGTGTTTAGGGACAGTTACTTAAGTAAGTCACCATTCCTTAATTAATACGAATTGGCTAACATTACGGGTTTTGACTTGAAAATACCTTGTGGTTCTTTCTATCTTTGCTAATCTACGAAAAATAATCACAATATTTTCTTTAGGAATATTGGACTCATCTTCTCCAACTCCAACTTTATTTGGAAATTGACTAACCATCTTTAGTCACTTGATCAACTTGACTAAACCTCGTATGGATTTCGATTATACGATTGGCCATAAGAAGAAATTCACTTACTCCCTTTGTCCTCCATTATAGTAAGTATCATAAATCACCCCACAATCTTATGAACTACTTAATTCTCCCTCCAAACATAACTTTATCACCTACTCTCCTCCCTCCATTTTAACCAAGTTTCCTTACAACCCCCTTGATTACTTTACTCCATTATCTAGTAGTCTTTTTACCTTCATGAACTCTCCTAATCTCAATTCAATTCACTTCGTTCAAACAACCGAATTCCAACATCGTTCCTATAATCGAATCTAACATCATTTACCTAATCTAACTCCCTCATCATTCCCATAAGCTAAGCCCAAGTTCATTTGAATAACCTAATTAAATCTCTTTAACACTCACCACATTCAAATGCACAGCCCAAATAAATTTCTTCATAATATATATACAACACCCATGCTTATATAGCCCAATTAAATCTCTTGATAATTTGCACTCACCACATTCAAATACACAACTCAAATAAATTTCTTCATAATATATATACAACACCCATACTCATATAACCCAATTAAATCTGAGCAATAAGTTATCATTCATCAAGATTAATCCATTAAACACTACCAATATCTCATGAAATTGGGTCCTGAAAAGAGAGTAGAAAGGGAGTAGAATTACCTTGGTTGAAGGATGGATTGTAGAGGATGAGGGTGGTAGTGGTGGAACTCGCCGGTGCTGACGGTGCTGGTTGAGGAAGTTGTCGCCGGCACACAGACGAGGCGGCAGAGGAGTAGACAGAAAACAGGGGGGTCAGGGGGGTCTCTCGGCTCTTCTCTCTCTCACTCCATTTTCTTTTATTTTCTTTTGGCTTTGGTGCTCTACTTTTCCTTTTTGCTTGCCTGAACGTTTGCCTTTTTTTTTTTTTTCCTCAATTCGTTTGCCTAACTATAGCCATTTAGTCAACCCAATTTAATGTCATGTTTATCCAAAACACATGGCTTAATCTCATTTGTCTTCTGAATTTTCTTAATTATTAAGAAAATTTTATGATGCGGCAATTTTCCGGTCTTACTCGGATATCTCATAATTTATTGTACTTCATTAATCTTACGACTCCGGAATTTTATTTATCGTTTTACAACTTTAAGAAAGTTCTGAAATTTTTTTTTTATTTTTGCGCGACTCACTGTTCTAAATAATTATAATCATTTACACAATGTCAGATTTGAGATTAATTTAAGCATGACTATCCATTGGGGCATCACAATGCTCATGAGATTAGGAGAGTTTTTGAGTCCCGTGGGTCATCAAGATTAAAGGAATGACTTTTGAGATTCGAAAAAGTGGGAAACAACCTATGTGGTTAAGCAAGGAAATTTACGATAGTTTATGTGCATATT